>OY998181.1:152502076-153102076 GCA_963921935.1 Galeruca laticollis | reverse complement strand
TATTGGCATATGGAAAAAAATTCGCTCTTCCATACAAGAACGAGAATGAACTACCTTATACAGAATATATTGCAAGTATAGAAACAGCCATTATACATAAACCAGATCAAATAAAAGACAATATTAGAGCTGATGTTGTAAATACTATCACCAATCATAAAATAAAACTCCGTCATCGTAAAACTCAAAAAATTAATAAAACCCAAAAGAATATCCACAAAAAAAATGAAGAAAACTAAAGAATTTATAAAATGCAATCCCCAAATAACAATTATACAACCAGATAAATGTAATAAAACACTAATAATGAACACCGAAGGTTATAATAATAAAATGACAGAGTTACTGAGTGGTAGAAATGTTTATCAAAAAATTCAATTAGATAAAACCAAAATTTTTCAAAACAAAAATAATACATTTATAAAAAAACTATTATATAATGGCTCTATAAATGCAAACGAAGCAAAAAAATTACAAACACACAATGCTTTACCACCAAAACTTCATGGACTACCAAAACTACATAAACCAAATATGCCAATGCGTCCAATAGTGTCATACATCCAATCACCTTTTTATAAACTATCTAAATATCTTGCATACAGTCTATCAAAAACAACCAAAAATAATTTTTATGTGAAAGATTCATTTATGCTTAAGCAGTTTTCAGATACAGTACATGTTCCCGATAATTATAAAATCATATCCCTGGACGTCATCTCAATGTACACAAATATTCCAAATGATCTTATAACACATGTACTAAAAGATAAATGGGATTCGATCAAACAACATACATCACTTAATTATGACGAATTTCTAGAAGGCATTATGCTTATACAAACAAATAATTACTTTCAATATAATGACAACTTTTTCCAACAATTAAACGGCTGTACAATGGGATCTCCAATTTCTTCAAGTCTAGCGCAAATCGTTATGGAATATATAGAGGAAAAAGTATTGAATGATATGAATTTTGATATAGCATTTTTTAAAAGATACGTTGATGACTGTTTAGCTGTAATTCCGGGTAACAAGTGCGATGCCTTCCTAAGCGCTTTCAATAAATTTAACCGAAGTATCCAATTCACTTTAGAAAACGAAAACAACAACAAAATACATTTTCTCGACATGACACTTATAAAAAACAACAACAAAATAAAAATAAAACTATATACAAAAGAAACATGGTCTGGACGTTATCTAAATTATAACTCATGCCATCCCAAATCACAAAAAAACAGTGTTATTATAGGATTAACGGATAGAGCTATAAAATTAACTTCACCTGAATATCGTCGTGAAGTAATGAAAAAACTCAAAAATGTTCTGAAAAATAATCAATATCCAGAAAACCAAATTAATAGAATCATTAAACAACGTACATATAAATTATACAATACCAACATAAAACCAAATATACAAATAAAATCAAGCCAAGAAAAAGATACATATATAGCCCTACCTTACACAAATCAGTTATCAGAAAAACTTAAATACATTTTATCAAAGCATAACATCAATGTAAGCCATAAATCCCACAACACATTATCGCCACTTTTTACTAAACTTAGAAACAAAACCAAAGATAACAAGAAATCAAATATTATATACTCCATACCATGCATGAATTGTCCAAAGAATTATATAGGAATGACTACACAATACTTGGAGAGTAGAATTAATGGTCACAAATATACAAAAAATGCATCAACCGCTTTACACAAACATGAAAGCACTGAGAATCATGAATTTTATTATGAAAAAACAAAAATTTTAGCTCAAGACACCAATCATCAAAAATTGTCAATTAAAGAGATGATACACATAAAACAAGATAAGTTTTCTGTGAATGATAGACAAGATATTAAAAACTTAAGTCAAATTTATTATAAGCTAATCAACTAATTTCATTTTCAACCTACCTCGTATAGTATCGTTTCGTTGATATTCTAAGGAGAGTACATCAATTTTAATGCTATGTTTTTATGTTTTTATTAATGTTTTTAAGAAACCTACTAATGTTATGTTTTTATCTATCTGCTGATATTTTCATCGTCTCTTATTTTTACAATGGTATTGTTTTTGAAAATGCTTCCAAAGAAGAAGCGAAACGTTAAAATTATATATATCCATTTTTCATAGAAAAATGTGAAACATAATCGTTTTTAATTATTTCAAACAACCTAGGAACCCAAGAAAATAAACTTTTCAATATTATATATATGTATTTATTTGTTAGCACCTAATTTGAAAGTGCCTTCGTTCCTGAATAATCTGGACTTATACCTTTACAGATTATGGCCCCTAGTAGGAAGGAACCTGCTGAAAATTATAAAAAAATGAGCAAAACTAAAAAAACATGTAAAAGAGATGTAAAAAGAAAATTTTTCCAGTATCAACCAGAGCAAGTTAAAAATACTTTAAACGCTATTCGTGGAGGGATGAAAACTAGCACAGCGTGAAATTTATATGGAGTCCCCCGTACCACAATTTGAAATAAATTGAGTGGAAGAGCTCCCGAAGCTACAGGCAAAATTGGACGGAGTCCGGTACTAGGCAAGGCAGTAGAAGTCCAGTTAGTGACCTGGATTATAACTACAGCCGAAATGGGATTTCCAATATGCCAAGAAGGTCTTTACTTTTCAATCAAAAAGTTAGTAGAAGAATGCCAATTAAAGATACCATTCAAAGCAAATACACCGGGTAGAAAATGGTTTAAGTTATTCAAACGTAGATGTCCACATATATTTTTAAAATAATCCGAATATAATACCATAGCTAGAAAAAATTAGACATTGGTTTCAAGAAACACTTGATCTACTAGGAAATGACAGAGATGTTCTAGAGCACCTGGAAAGAATATGGAACATGGATGAGACTTCATTCTATTTGTGCCCCAAGGGCGGACTAGTTCTGGCTGAGAAAGGTCGCCCCGTGTAAAATACTTCTTCAAGCTCCGATAAAGAAAACATAACAACATTGAGTACAGCAAATGCATTAGGACATTTGGCTCCTCCTTTAACTCTTTTCAAATACGATCGTCTCCCTGAAAGGGTTTTTAAAAATGGGCCAGCTGAATGGGGAATCGGGAAATCCCCAAAAGGATGAATGCTTCTTTGAATATTTTTCAAACGTTTTCATACGGTTTATCGAAAACAATAAAATTGAGTTGCCTATTATAGTGTTTCTGGAAGGCCACTCTTCTCATTTAAGCCTTCCTTTAAGCCGCATGTGCATAGAAAATAGGATAATTGTTGTATGCCTTCATCCTAATACAACGCACATACTTCAGCCATTAGACGTAAGTTTCTTTTCTCCATTGAAGAGCAAGTGGAAAACGGAAGTCAAGATGTTCAGATTTCATAACGGTAGGATATTAAGAAATTTGACATATCTTTACTGCTTCAAAAAATCATGGACAATATTGATTTTAAGAAATCTCTCCAAAACGGATTCATGACATGTGGTCTACATCCATTTTCTGCAAATAATGTAGATTATTCTAAAATTACGTTGAAAGAATTGCCAAATGTTATATCAAATAAGACGAAATCTAAGCTTACACATTTGCAATACTTAGAATCTAAAATTGAAGTTGACACCTTAAAACAATTTAAAGAGCATACATAAACATCAGAAAATAAATGTTTGTATGATTTATGGATGCAATTTAAGGATGATGATATTTTATTACACGATTATTTCGACAACAGCAGTGAAAACCAATTGGACCTTGATTGTAAGAAGAAACCACAATTGATTGTACCGCCGAGAATATTATTCTAGAAGGAATTAAACTTGATAACGAGTTTGTAGAGTTTGATTTTCCGGAATCTGATCAATTGGCCTTTAATGAAAACAGCTGTCAGACGACAGAAATTTTAATTGATCAAGAGATAGCCAAACAATCAGAAGAAACTATAACTCAGGTTACCACACCAACTATACTAAACAACAGTATCTTAGTCAACAGATTACTTGACTCTCCTTCAGTTTCAAATTCTACACCTACTGATAACTGTATCCTTTTTACACACAAGAGAAAACCATTAGAAATTTTGAGTAACATTCTCGTATATCCAAGTGAAGAAAATATTTCTAGAAATAAAAGGAAGATGGAAATTTTGCCATCCGTTCTAACATCTGAAAAGTGGTTGGAACTTGCGGTGGCTAAAGAAAAACAAAAAGAATTAGAGAAAGAAGAAAATAATCGTAAAAGACAAGACCGGAAGACAAAGAAATCGATCTGTGAAAATGAAAATAAATGTAAAGGTAGAAAGAAAAAAAATTGGATGTGAAAAACAATGAGACGCATCCAAAAACGCAAAATAAAGAAGAAGATATTAATAAGGATCAAACTACTGTGAAAAGTCAATGTGACGAAGTGGAGCTTGGAAAAGTACAATCAAATAGTGAAGATATTGACACCGACGAAATTGAAAAAGACAAAAAACTGCCAGAAAACAAGTGCAAAGTAGAGCTTGTTACTGAGTCTAATGAAGTAAACAATAATTTTTTTATTGTCAAATACGAAGATCAATTTTTCCCGGGAATAATTACAATCGGAAGAAAAATCAAGTATTAGTTAATGCAATGGAAAGTTGTGGAAGCGACTGGAGATGGCCTGAAAGAAAGGATGAAATTTGTTATGATGAAGTTGAAATTATGGAGAAAATTCAACCTTCCGTAAAAAAATTCGAGAGGTTACTTTTCCATCATCGAGATCCATAAATATCGGGCTTTTAAATAAAAATTGTTCATTCTATTATGAATAAAATAATAAATATTACCTCGTTATGTATTTTTGATCGGCCTTTTGTTTTCTAAATCATTAGTGGCCAAAAACAGGTCCTTAAAAGACCACATTAGGACCAATGTGACCACAAATGGTACAAGAGGATTATTTTCACAGGTTCACTTTTATCGGCAAATCACAAATATATTCTTAAAGTTAAGGCTATAAAATCTAAAGTATTTAAAAAAATACTACAACCCTTAGGTCTGTTCAATCTTCACCGCAATTTATCTATTCAGCGTGTATTATTAAATGTTGAGGAAAACCCACGTCAATCTGCGAAAGTAGTAGCCGGTATATATGAATCAAGTGGAACGTCTCTCTTGCGATTTTTGATAGAAGAAAAATACCATCGGTATGAAATTACGATGATCCTGATCATTGATTGGAATTTTGTGAAATATTTACCAATAGATGCCAACAGGATGTTCATCAAAAATATTATTTTCTCCGATGAGGCTACATAGTACGGTCCATAAGCAAAATTATCGATATTAGTGTACGCAGACGTCGTATTTGATGAGGGAGGTCGGAAGGTGACACTCAGTATCCTATTAAGGTATGATTCCGAAGACATCGACAACGACATACGAGCGCGACAGACGATAGCAACAATAGTACTTTTCATCATGTGACAAGCGCAAGCGCAGCCGCCATTTGGAAAGAGCGGGAGTTTAACAATATCGTACCCTTTTGCACAATAATAGCTGGGAATGCAATATAATTTCCACAAACAAATCCATCATAAATACAAATTATTGATGGTGCGGTACTTGTTGAGAAACCAGCTGAAGCGTATGATTGTGAACGACTAAAATGTGGTTAAAGTGTTAAGGGCGTTTCAAAAAGGCAAAATAAATCTGCTAGGTGAGACGTTAGCTGTCAATACAATCTATTATCTAAATTAAATTATGTAAATAATAATCTAGATAACATTAGGTAAATAATTTTATCCTACTAACCATAATTTATTGTTAGGACATGTAGAAACACTCTAAAATTAACACCTGGGTTGATAATGAGTATTATTAATATTAACCTTCATGGGACGGACATCAAAATTTTACGAAAAGGACCAACTGGGGTCCGAGAAGACCCCATGCGTAAAATTGCAGAAATGCTGTATTTTTCTTTAAATTAAATATATAGAAAAGAAGTTTTATTAAAGTTTTACTATTAACCATTTATTAGTCAAAAATCATCACGAAAAAATACAAAATACCCTAATCACTAATACTACTAGCTACATATCATTTTAACATTTTTTACCAATTATCTCCGATTTTGAATGTTCTAGGCACACAAAGTTATTACACCTAATACATATTTTTCTGGATTTTCTGTCTTTTCCTCTTTGACACATATGGCAGCGCCCCCTGGTAATGTTTTGTTGTTCAACTCTATGTTCTGTTGCATCCAGTAGTTCGGGAAAAACGTCTGTCATATACCGTTTTCTATTCGTCTGAATGTATTTATTATTATATCGCCGGAAAACGTTTTTCTTTATGAGTTCTTTTCCTAGTCCCAAAATATACATTTTACGTTTATCCAAACTGTTTTTTCGCCAATCCGGGTTTTGCAGTAACCACAATTTATAAGCATTTATTCCTGCGATATCTATAAGATGCGAAAATATTGCCATTGGCCAGCGGTTTGACTTTCTCTGCACTATATATTCTTTGGCCAACTTATCTGAAGTGTCGACAGCACCTTTTGTTTTGTTGTAATGAAGAATAATTTCTGGTTTATAGTGCTATTCTTCTCCAGCTACTTTACTATCAGTATGCTCACTTGAAAGTAAGATGACAGCATGTTTTTGTTTTGGAACATAGGATACTAGCGTTCTTTGATTTCTAAAAGCAAACATACTTGAAAACTCTTCCTTGTACGATGCCGGTAGAAGTTCCCTGGGAATAAATGTTTTATTTTTCTGGAGGGTTCCACATAAAGTAATATTTTTTTCCACAACTTGTCAGCAAGTTCTAAACTTGTAAAAAAGTTATCGGTCGTTATTCCAAATCTGCCTTCCAAATGGTCTGTCAAATCTAGGACAACCCTTTGACCTTGACCCTTTTCAGCTTTTTTACCTTGTTTTCCTAAAAATTAATAGATACATAGGAATATAGTTTGCCTATATTGCTTTCCAAATAACTTACTCAAATAAACTTGCATGTTTGCAATATAAGAAGTGGTGCAGTCCACAAGAGCCCATATTTTGATTCCATACTTATCAGGTTTACTCTTCATATAGACTCGGAATGGTGCCTTACCCCTAAATGGTACACGCTGCTCATCTACACATAGATGGTCGCCAGGATTAAGTGATTTTTTACAATTAGAAGTGAAAATATCGAATATATCTCTTATCGGAGCTAGCTTATCTACTAATTTTCGTTCTTGTTTTGTTTGAAAATTATCGAAGCGTAAAAATGAAGTAATTTGTTTGAATCTGTCTCTTGACATTGCAGCAGGAATTATAGGACGACAGTAAGAAATTTCTTGACACCAGAGCATATCGATAGCCTCTTTCGATCCGTGAAGTGCGCCAAGAATAAGCAACAGTCCAATATAAGCTTCAATCTCTGTAGAATCAACAGGTACAAAAACTTTAATTTTATATGGATTTTCTATATTCTATTTATCATAATATGTTTGTGCCTTTCTGTTTGTTTCGGTTACTATTATGTTCAGAATATCCGGAGATAGGAAAAGAAGAAAAGCGTCTTTTATACTTAAGATATCAGAACTGTAATTTGTAAGGCCTAGAGCATGTCTCCGAATATTAGCTTTTGAACGTCTAACTTTTGTGTTTCCTGGAATTTTTGACCACTCAGTTCCATCTTTAGATTTATATACTGGAATGCCCTGGCTGTTACTAACTGTTGGTTCCTCTGGGTTCGTTTTCTCTATACTTTAATCAACAACTATTACATCATTTTCTTCCTCTACTTTTTTGACAATGTCTTCATCTTCTATGTCATTCGATGTTTCCTCATTGATAACACTATCAAACTCTGGATCATCACTTTCAAGTATACGTAACATCTCATCGTCAGTAAGCCCCTTGCGATTGTTTGTAAATAAAAACTGACTCATTTTCAAAACGATGTACCCTACTCGCAATATCACAAGAGACTAACCCGAATATTCAAGTCTAAAAATTATATCTCAGTGCGGGGAATCCCCCATTTGAACTGGTAATTTACATTTTACAATTATATGGGTAAATTCCCTGTCAGTAAACAAACGTTAAATGTATGGGATTCCCCGATTTTACTAACAGTTACCGGGATTATTTTATCGGACGTAAAAGGCTGACCGGGGTCTGAAGAGACCCCTGGAATATAAAACTATTTTTTGTTTATACCAGCCAATAAAAACTACTAAATACATCATATTTTATCAAAATAATTCATAAACTGCAGCTAGATGAAAGATCAATGTTTAAAAATTTGCGTTTGCAAAAATACAGCAAAAACATACGTCATGGGGTAGAAACGGACCCCGGCCAGTACTATGAAGGTTAAACACGCCTTAAATTGGCCACAAATGGTGCTTCTACCCTACTATTCTAAAAACATTTCATGACCACAATAAAAAAAATTGCAAAAAAATAAATAGTTTTACTCATAATATAAGAATGTTGAAGTCAAATGACTTTTATGAAGTTACAGATAGCACTCTAATGTAGCCTAAATCAGCAATATTGAACACTTATTTTTTCACATTTTTTGGGGGTATGGACCTCCTGACCTCCCGCATCGCTGGGGGAAATTCCAGCCGTCCAAGGCTTCTGGTATGGACCCCCCCAGAGCAAAATCCTAGGCACACCACTGTCCACAATAGTCTCTGTTCTACTTGCCTCGCCAGTATATTGAGATTTTTTTGGACCCATAACACAAAGGGATGATAACAATCTGGAGATGTTGATAGTTTCGGGAAACCCAAAGTGGCCAAGGTACAGAGGGCGCTCAGCAAACCGAAAGACTGATCAGATTCAAAAGGCCACCGGTTTATCATTCTATGGTTCCGTGAGTGAAGCTCGTAATCGAAGTCAATGGAGAGTTATAACGGCACAAGTTGTCAATTATCATGATTCTTATTAATAAGAGAACTACCAGACAGAGAGAGAGAGAGAGAGAGAGCGAGCGAGTGAGAGAGAGAGAGAGATCAAATAAAACATTCTTTCTACTTTGTCACAAACCACCCGTGAACAAGGTAATTTAAAAAAAAAATACAACATCGGTTACGTTTAGTCAACGTCAACTGTATACGTGGTTAAGAGGGTAATAAATAATAAAAATATTAGAACACTTTTGACTTTTAAGCTCACATGCTACGTTATTCGCCTCGGATGCCGCAAATCCTTATAAACTACCCTGTCTAAATTACTTAGAACGCCCCATCAATCTTTCTTTATAATTCTTTGGTAGGCCCTTAATACACAGCGGTTAAAAATGTTGTTTCGTGAAAAGTAGACCGAACACGGTATTTTATCTTGCTGTTGCAATAAGAGTGTGGAAATAGTATACACGTATATTTAATTCAGTACTTTAAGAAGCTTTTATTTTTCCTTTGAGAATGTCCATAAAACGAAAGATACTTAAATAAATGTTTTATTCCTATGTCATTGATAATGGTGGAAGCCAAAGGCCAGTGGTAATCCAATTACATCATTTAACAACGAACCCGGGAGCTCTCGATCCAGAGGTCCCAATTCCTTTGATCAACGATGGAATAATTTCAGTGAATTCAAATGTTTTTAGATAATCTCCAGTCACAGGAAGCCACTGAAATGATACATTCTCTTCATTTTCTGAATCATTAGTATCAACCCGTGCCTTTTCAATCAGATCCTCTATTATTTTATCCACATTGTTTGAATTTTTAATTACCTCTTCTATTACGTCATCAATGGAATTAAATTGGATATCTGGAACTGAAGACGGCCCTGCGGTTGTTGTTGTAGACGGTGTGGCAATGAGTCACTTACTATTTTATGGATTTTTGGCAGTTTCTCCTCAAAATCAGAGTCTCTATCTGAATAATTATCGGAACTTGATTCGTATTCGTAAGATGTACCATCTGGTTCGTAATCATCAACCTCGTCATATTCCTATTCTGACATAAATTCTTTCCCCAATTTATGTAATCGATTTTGTTCCTACTCATAAGACATATTGGGATCAGGCAGCAGCAAGAACTAATAAACATAAACAACTGAACGCTATAACCGTATACCACACTTTATTTACAGGCCAGGTGGCGGGAATCTGTGGCATCACATTGGTCTCACATGACCTGCAGGGTTTTTTGGTATTCAAGGGCCGAGTGAGACTAACGTGTCATTACAAAAAAAAAATTAGAAAACTTTAGGAAAAACTTCGCGGAAGCGTTTTTTTAAATTCTATATTCTGTTACGTATGAAAACTAAATTTTTATAACAAAAATTTTGGCCTATAGGGAACTGATTTTAATACTTCATTGCGGCACTCAACCTATTAAAGGGCGGATTGTATGAAACAAAACAACAAAAAATATGCATAGTTTTTTGAGGAAATATGCACTCAATTCCACCATCTGTGCAGTACAATATGTAAAACTTTAAACAGAAATTGATGAAGAATAGGTAAAAATAATTAAGGCTATCTAATATTTTTAACATAAAATTTCCTTAATTCAATCCATATCTATACTTGACCATTAGTCAATTCACAAACTATACTATTTTTTTAGAAAATATGTCTGTAACAATTGATAATGTTGTTCAAAATTTTCCAACAGAAATTTTGTGTCCTATCTTAAAACATAATATTATGTTTATAAATGTAAAAACTTCTTTCAACACTCACAGAAGTGATTGGCGCAATTTTACATTATTGCTAAATTAAAATTGACATCCTCAACTATTTCGCATTTTAAAATTTTGTTGATATTGTTCAATTTTATTCGTTCTGACTTGGAGAGAACTTTATATAAATATCACAGCACACTTTCTTGACCTCCTTGAATCTGTGAGAGCACTTGTCCAATTCCTACGTTGCTTGCATCAGTGTCAAGAATAAATTCTCCCTCTGGTAATGAATATCCTAATATCGGCGCCGTGGTTCTATGTCTCTTCAAGGTTTCAAAAGCCGTTTGACAGTCTTCGCTCCAATGGAAAGCTGTTGTTTTTTCTGGGAGTCGAGTAAGTGTCTTGAAAATATCTCCAAACTTCCTGATAAATTTTCGATAGTACGTGCAAAGTCCAAGGAAACTCCTAATTTGATGTTTGTCGGTTGGCTGCGGCCATTGCTGAATGGAAGGAATTTTCTCTAGATCCACTGCCACTCCTTCATTGCTCACTATATGACCCATGTAGTTGACTCGATTTTGGAATGGCTGATATTTCTTCGGGCTTAACATGAGCTGGGCAGCTTGAAGTCGTTTGAATACGTCTTCCAAATTCTTCAGGTGTTCTTCAAATGTTTTCCCTGGTACTACGATATCATCGAAATAAACCAGGCGTGTCTTCCAAGATAACTTTTTCCATGAGTCTTTCAAATGTCGCGGGAGCATTATAGAGCCCGTATGATATGACGTTCAATTGCCATATTCCAGATCAGGTGGTAAAAGTAGTCTTCTCTTTGTCTATTGGGTCCATTTCTACTTGCCAATCACCAGAATTCACGTAAAAGGTGAAAAACAGTTTGCTGCCTGCCAAAGTGTCTAGAAAATCGTTGATTCCAGGCAAAGGACAGCTGTCTTTCTTCGTCACGTTGTTTAGCTGGCGCTAGTTCATGTTGAGACAATCAAAATAGCGTGTCACCTATCACCAGTCTATATTCTGTGTTCCATATTAATTGACAGAATATCAATAGTTGCTTCTCGTAATATGTCACTTTTGTTGTTGATGTAGACATTACTGTTATGTTAAAAATACGAATAATAAAGATTCGGTGTTTGTTTGTCAGTAAGCAGTTTCATTAAATAAAATAGAAAATATACTTCTATGGCACATTGCTCAACTCAACAGTTCACGCAGAATCTCGTAGTTCCACCCTTTTCCTTGATGAGCTTTACTGGAGACACCCACGGACTAGTAGACGGTTCTATTACTTCCCTTTCTTCCATGTCTCGAATAAATATTTCACCGTCCTTTCCCTTCGCTCGTGGTAGTCTTAGAGCTGATTGCCTAATTGGCTTGGTATCACCAGTATCAGTTTTGTGTTTGACGGCTGATGTTCTACCAGTCTTTCTTCCTTTTGGTACGAATAAGTCTCAATACTGCAAGAGACATTCTCTCATTTTTCTTTTCCCAGCTGAATTCAAGCATTGACCTGCTACTGATAACATCTGTTCGAATCTGGCATTGGAATTGTCAGTTGTCGTTGTTTTACGAACTACAGACGTCACTGGTATGCAGGATCCAATCCTGGTTTCCTTCTTGATAGTAACTGAGTAATCGTTCACATTTATCACACGTGCTGGGATCTCTTTCGCCCATGTAACCAATCTTTTTCCAATTAGTACTCTTCTATCAACCTTTTCGTCATAGTTCCATGGCTCCATCATGACCGGTGTACGTGATTCCCTCTAGCCGCGCAACTATTATGGATTCGCGCAGGTAGAACGGTATCTTCCTGTATAGCTGCCAACACCGTGCTGCCTTCATATGGATGTACGAATACCTCTTCGGAACCTACTTGAATGGCTCTGTTTTTAAAGTCCAATTGGAAACCATATATATTCATTACGTCCATTCCTAGAATCACGTCTTCTTCGATGTTAGGTACAATTACCGTATGAGTGAACTTTTCCGCACCAATGCCTAATTGGATTTGTGAATCTCCGTGAACGTTGGCTCTCTCACCTGTGGTGGCCCACAGTCGCAGACTCATTGGTAGAAGCTTCTTGGAGTTTATTATATCTGGCCACATTCTAGTTGCTCCAGTGTCTACCAGTAGTGTATATCTCTTGCTTTTCAGTTCGCTATCCACATATACAATGTTGTGACATCGAGAGAAGCTATTAGTATGAGAGGGTATTTAGAACAATCCTGGGTCGGTGCTGCCCTCTCGTAGCCGACCCGTTCTAGTTTTCCTATGACTGGAGTTCTTGGTTCGCCGGATTCCTGGGGCGCTTTCACGAACTGCATACATGTCCTAACTTGCCACAATTTCAGCATCTGATCTTTTTCGGTTTCTTGTCTACTATATTCTTTATCAAGTTGACGATCCGGTTAGGTCTGTCTTCGTCACCTTTTTCTTGGCTGGTCCTAACTTTGCTATATCACGAAGCTTTCGTTGCTGCTTCATATTCAAGAGCAGTTGCTGTCAACCAATGTTTTTGGATGGGTTAAGCGGAGCGTCCTCTGCATATTGGGGTCACGTAAGCCATTAATAAAGGCCTGGATACCCAGACATTCCATCATGTTCTTTGGTAGTGATGGATAAGCAAGTCCACTTCATACTCTTGAAGGGTTTCATCACGTTTCTGCCTTCGGTTCATCAACTGGAATTGGATCAAGTGTTCTAGATGTTTGTGACCATATCGCATGTCCAACCTCTTCTTCCGCTGCTCGAAGTCATCCGTTTCTTCAAGCGGTATCGTCTGAAGTACATCTAAGGCATCTCCACGAAGCGCGATGATTATGGTCACTGCCTTCTCCCTATCGGACCAATTATTCACTCTAGCAGCAGCTTCAAACTGTTTTACATAATTGGTCCACGACGTCTTACCATCGAACGTTGGGGCCTTGACTCGGGCAAAACTGCCAATATTGTCTATCTTGGGGTGTGTTTTTGACTTGCAAAGTCTTATTTGTTCGATCTTCTCTTATTCTGCTGGCGCGTCTTTTGTACTTAAATCTTCCATCTTTCTCTCAACCTCCTTGATTTTCTCGTCCATCTGATTTTCCATCGATGTCATCTTATTCCCGATTTTATCGTCCATCAATGTCGTCTTATTCTCAATATCCAGTTTTAGAGACGAAATTTTATTTTCGACGCCAGCCGCAATGTCGTTTTTCTTTGATAAGATATAGGTAGAAACATCGTGCTACATAGTAGAAATCTTCTCGTCCATATTAGTAGGACTATCGTGCTTCATGGTTGGAATCCTCTCGTCCATATTAGCAGAAATCTTGTCAATGTTAGCAGAAATATCGTTCTTAATACCAGAAATATCATTCTTCACATTATCAGAAATACGCAGCACGTAACAAATTTTCACAAACTATCACTTCGCAATCAATTTCTGAAGCAAATGTTTTAGCCTGTCAAAAAACTCATATGAACATGGTATAAGTGATTTAATATCAGAAACGTACTCCGCATCAATGTAGTAGCATCTGATTCAAAGTTTCGTACCAAATTATTGTGAAAGACAAACATTGAAACCGATCGACTTGAATCAATAAATCCGAAACTTTGTGCCTGGAGGTATCCATATCTCATGCGATTCAGTAGTTTTAGAGTAATATATTAATTGATATTCCTCAAAAAAATTGAGTACCATAATATTGAAGCGGAAAAAACTTTTCTCTTTTCGTCCATGATTTAATTTAGAGCTTTTCGACGTATTTCACCAGCTTCATGTTCAGTTTTGCCAGCTGCTGGTGTACATGTGCCATTTCCAAATGTGACTATTGTAGTTTGATTTGTTTAAAATATATCAAAAGTGGACCACTATTGACCTCCGAGCAATAGGTCGCAAGATATTTGCGAAAAACTAATTTTCGTGACCTCTTGACCTTTATACCTTTTGTAGTCGGCACGATATCGATGTCAATTTTTCACATCTTTATTACAAACTAATAAAGGTGTATACAAAAATCCAGCTCACTAGGAATTTTTCCGCAGATTGGGGATTAAAATGCCTTAAATGACTAGGATTATTAGGAAGAACAGGGCTAGTTGTCATATTTAAAAAAAATTTAATAAGTGCTAATGAATTTGTCAACGATGTATTCATAAGCAGCTTATTTCATGCCTTCGACATGTCATGGGAATTTTATAGTAGGTACAGAAATAGATCCAAAATCAATTTTTCTTTAAATTTCTCAAAAAAAAGTAAAATGTTTGACAACTTGCCCCCATACTGGGCTGCTTCTCACATTACTTGGGGTCAAGCGCATTTTTTTTATTTAAAACTAACTAACAAAATTTGAGAAAAGGTTTCTATTTAAAAAGAGAACAGCTATTAAAGGCAGTGACTATCGCAGATATGTACTTATCCCCACGCTTCATGAGACCAGCCAGAGCAGGATCTATATTTTATCCACTCTTCATTTGGAAAATGGTTCAAGATATATTAAGCAAAAGCATTCTTCTTCGTCAGTTACACTCTTTGAAGAGAGGACCCTGGGCTTGGGTTTTTCATTATTTTCGGTTTATCTTATTTTTCGGAATCAAAAACAAATTATTTTCGCGCCTTCTTCTTTCTTCTCTTCTTGTTCACTCGTTTATTTCTCTCTCCTCCTAATTGGTGTTTCACTGGGGTATTGTTAGAAGAGCAGTTTCTGGTTTACGTCTCTTTACTCGATTTGGTTTCCTAGCCGATGCTTTTGGGTAGGGTCTTAATTTCTCCGAAGTAATTATATTGCTATAGGTTTTTTTGCTAAACCACTGCAGTATGGTTGATTAATATCAGTTGATTTTCTCTCGTTTATTAAAGGAGTAGGATTCGTAATTCTGGTTTCCAAAATTGTTTTGATATCTGGTATGGTATTGTTAGATCATTTTGTGCTACTGTTTACTCAATTTGGAGCTTGCTCTTCGTTTAAGATGTCCACTTCTGGCCTAATTTCTTCTTCGCTTGACATGCCTGAATCTGCTTGCATCGGTAAAAATATCTCTGTTGCATGGAAAGATGCCTGATACTCGAAAGTCAGACTGGATACTTTTAGGAGTAAATGCGAGTGGGTGAGCATTATCGATTATTTCAGGTATGTCGTATATAGTCATTGTTTTGCCAGGGTTATTTAAAACAACAGCATCAGAAGCGGTGTTCACATATTTCTTGAAAGGAACGAAAATAGAGAGGCTAAGAGGTTGAACTTTATGTGAGCAATGCCATTTGCTTTGACGAAATTAAGCTGTCTATGCTTAAATGTGAACTATCATTATCTAATAGAAGTAGGTAGGGTTTATTCACACTGCTTTTTACATGAAGGTGGCAAAATTCTAGAAAATTCAAGAAATGTGACTCTCGTATCCAACCTAACGGATTGGTCACGCCTTGTGAACCAGGTGGACCCGTGGGGTTTGAAATGGATACGTGGGAAAATAAAAAAAAGAGGAATTACAATTTATATTGCTGGCACTGCACTAGCTATGGTAACACGCGTTCCACTCTCTGCTGAGACTATAGAACCAACCTGTTTGAAACCGTGACAGGCTACAACGCGGTCGGGAGTTTGAACGGTTGTAACGCCGGTTTCATCCAAGTTCCAAATCTCAAGAGTCCCATTTTTTTTTCGTTTTTTGGCTTTGGGACTTGGATCCCATTCAGGCACGAATAGACAAGTAATATGACATTAAAAAGAGAAACAAAGGGCAAGTCGCAGCAAACATATTTACTCACATCCAAGTCACAAATCATTAATTGCCCTATACAACAGAATTCGTAGAAAACCAAGAAGAAGGATAATAAACATGGACACTCGTTTCACGCTAAGGTGCCCGTCATAGCGACTTTACTTACAACACACAATAAAGGCAACGGTAAGGGGGTATATCAATGTTACAAAGAAAAGACAATATGTATACTACAACTAAACTCTACCATTCTACATCTGAAATACAGCTATACTGATTTCTATATTTTTCTTTTGACACGTTCAAGAAATTCCCATAATATAGTGCGAAACTAGTATGTCGCCGACTGAGAAATAACAAAGAAACTTGACTTTGTGGGAGAGGAACATTTTCTTTCGTTTCCATCAGATATCTTGTAGCTGGACTATTACGTTGACAGCTAAGCATCCAATGATTAATATCATCAAAACATTTATATACCAGCCTTCATTGGTGTTTATTCTAAGTCCTGAAGTCCTTATTGAAGCTTTCTTATAATAATATAAATTTTGACAGCAAGCTGTATTGTTCAAGTAGAAGTTATATTGTCCCATGCTTTCCTTTTAAACCAAATTGATGCATTTTTGGTCAATAATCAATTGAAGACTCTTTAAAATTTATTTTTTGAAGTTTTTATATAATTTACAATGGTGATTTTGATATGTGTGACTAAACCTCGTTAACGCGTTTTTCAAGCCTAGGAAGACTACAATTGATACCAAAAATAACGTTCTGACAATTCTTCATCCCTGCTGATGTCTAGTAGTTAAATAGTGGCTCTCCTAGATTAAGTGTAACCATCATCCATCACTATTCTTCAGGCAGTGATGATCCCGAAAAAGTCAGTATTATGAAAAAGACATTTTTACAGAAAAATATTAAATTGTACATATTATATTTTCCAATGTTAATAGTGGTCATCGACCTGATTAAGGTCAGGCGAACACCCAGAAATCACGTTTCTATTTAACGTAAACACCATGTTCGCACACGCGGAAGATCGAATCTACCGGTGACTGACTTGAATGTTTCTTATAAAAACAAAGTGTAACTTACTCATGATTCATTCAATTATTATTATTTTGAATAAGTTAAATGGTCTATGATATTGTAATATGTGTTAATTTTAAATATACTAAACCCAGTGATTTTTATAAATGATGTTGTCTATTCAATCCCCGAAGAACGGCTACTAGGTAAGTGTTTTCCTCAAAGATATAATGGCTTTATGGTAAACGTAGTTTATACGAGGGGCACTTACTGAGTAACCACTACAAGGCTATGATATTGTAACTAAAACATGGTTATGTTTCCTCAAGAATTTTCAACTAGACTATCATTGAAAAGCAGCCGAATAATAAAAATAACTTCCTTTAATTAAATATGTTGATCAAATAAAAAATCAGTGAACAAAATAGTTGAACAGAGTAATTAATTCCCGTAAGTAAAATAAAAGTATTATTATTTATTTTTATTTAAATTAAATATTCATTCACTATCAATGGATTATTCATGGATCACAATTATTGGTATTGAAATTCGTTGAGAAATTGTTTTTCTAACCGTTAAAAATGATCGAATGATTCAAAATTGAATCCATCGTTATTCACTTGTTAAATTGAATTATATAATCTAAATGGATCAATATACGATGCGAATATGGTCAGACTTGATCCGGATTAAGTTTGCAATACAGCGAGATTCCAGGATTGTAGAGAAACATGAATATATCGTTAGAAAATTGTAGTAGCGACTTTTGTGAAATCAGTTGCGGCAGAAACTTACTCTAAAAAATTAGTTGTTTGTTTGAATTATACTGATCAGAATTTTCATTACTGAAATGCCTGGATTTTCCCAACGAAGTTTTTTCTATATTTATTTCAAATATTCTAAAGCTCCATCAGATATTACCTCTATTCAACGATTAAAGTACTCAATCCTTTTTTATGCCAAAAAAAATTAGAAATATTAAATTCTCCGAGCTCCACACTAAAAAAAAATACGTTAACATCCCATCGTTCTCTATTCCTATTGTAAGTTTAGGGCACAATTTGTTTTAGCAAGACTTCAATTAAATAAACGAGCTTTATTCGCTTCAGTCGCATGGGAAATCTAAATGACCGTTAATTAACCTTCCCATTTATTCAAAAGTCCGTTGTGCGTGAAAGCCTGTTTATCTTTGACAATGATTTATTTTGATATATCTGAGATATTATATATGTTTCGAGACCACACATATTTTTATTATTACTACAAAGTTATAAAAATGTTTAGTTTTTCCTAAAAGTTATCAAGTGAGATTGTGAGATAGAAAAACCTTTGTATTGCTTCTAACAGTTTGCCTGTGAAATATTTGATCTTCATTAAATCTCAGTTTTTTTAACCTGCTTACTTTAAACACATTTGTATGTACCAACTGCTTGTTCAGTATGACAATTTGAATATCTTTGGAAAATTATTTTACTTCTATTTTCTGTTATTACTCAAAGTCGAAACTAATCTTAACAATATTGTAAAATCGATAATTGCACAAAACAACAAAAAAGCTGTCCGTCGCAAAAACGAGGCGCAAGTTGGAAATTCCGTATCTTACAGATATTTTGGAAAAAAATTAGCAAAGGCTTCAAGAAAAAAAGTTTGATATTCACAAGGTAAATATTGGAAGTAAAGAGCTGATTCAGCTTCCGACCCTTAAAAAGTTTTCAGTGTCAGATAACGAGACTCGTGAACTCCCTGAAGAACAAATCCTAATCACCTTGATTAGTTAAAACCTGACAAGGAATCCAGACTTGACCAAGTTACAAATTCTGGAATGGATTATAGATCCATTCTCGATTGAAGTTGTGGATAAGCTTGATAAACCTTCGCAGACAGAGTTTCTATATCTGAAGTGTGACTATGAGGTGAAAATAATTATACGTTAGCCTGGGTGAAGCTTACCCACAACTGTGAGGAACAATTTTACTTCTTCTCATCTCGTTTCCATCAACATATGTAGTTCTGTTGCTCAGCTCCTCACAAAACAAAGAAATAAGTTGGACATCTGTCTCAAAGGAGACTTGCACCTGAGCATGATGAACGTAAAGTCGGATATTCAAGCATTAACTGAAATCAACCAAACACAAGGCAGCCATTGAAAAGGTAAAATAAAACAATAACAAAGCTTAAAAACTTTCATTTACCTACTTTTTCAAAATTTTAACTGTCATCTTTCTTAATTTTTCCAGATTCCAATTTAAAAATGAAAACATGTAAATCAATGATCTTAGTTAATTATTTCACTTCTTTGTTCTTAAAAAAATCTGCATAAAATGTACATTTGAATTATTTTCTATTTTATG
The DNA here is from genome assembly GCA_963921935.1 of Galeruca laticollis. Classification (NCBI taxonomy): domain Eukaryota; kingdom Metazoa; phylum Arthropoda; class Insecta; order Coleoptera; family Chrysomelidae; genus Galeruca; species Galeruca laticollis. The sequence continues at coordinate 153,082,376 of OY998181.1, read as the reverse complement.
ACATATCAAAAAATCAACAATGAAGAATAATACAAGAAATACTGACGGTAAATTAAAAAAATAACTATTTGCTATAGCTTCACCCAACCTCAAAAAATGTTTGAAGTCTATCTATAAATACGTTATAAGCATTTTTTTGCATGATTTCATTTACGTCATCAATCAACATAGTCAAACATTAAGGCGGAATGATCAAAACTCCCAAATTTTTTCCACAAATTTCAACATTAACATTGTATCACTCATTCCTTGTACCTTCTCCTTTCAATCTGTAAAAACGACATTTCCAATTTCAATTCCTCTAAAGATATCATGACATTCAATTCCCCATCCGTTTTCAGTTTATTAAGGAAATCGCTTTCTATGGTAAAACTCAAATTTCCCAAAGCAAACGGATAATATATAGATGGGTACATTGATATCAAATTTCACTAACGTTTCGTATTCTCCTTTCTTTTCATTACAGTAGTAAAATAAAATTATGAAAACATACATTTTGTAAATAAACTGTCTCGACCCTTATTTCGTGGAATCTACTCATATTACTGTTTTAAATGAAACTTACTGTTCATAAATAATTCCACAATATATTGAAAACAATATTAAAAATTCTAAGAAATTTGACAATTGTTTCGATATTAAAAATCATCGTCAAAATGACAGAAATTATATTTCATTTGATGCCTGCCTGAAGTTTATTAATTATTTTTGGCTAGACCTTGTGATTAACTCAATATATGTTAATAGAAGAAAGCAGAAGATACGTAAAGATCAGCAGATATAGTTTTCCTGGTTTTCTATATCATTGCACAGTTATACTGATCTTAATTGGAAAAATGATATCCAGGATATCACCATAGGGATAATAATATCTAAGCTTCAATATTTGTAATATCACATCTTGTTCTTTTTTCTATTAACACATATTAAGTCAATCACAAGGTAGGTCACTTCTTGGTCTAGCCAAAAATAACTACTAATCATCAGGTAGGGATCAAATAAAATGTAACTTCTGTCATTCTGACGATGATATTCAGTTATCGAAACAATTGTCAATTTTCTAGAATTTTCAACATTTTTCATTATATTGTGGAATTAGCTAGAAACGTTGAGTTTCATTTAAAACACTAAGAAGATATGATATTACAAATATTAGAGCTTAGATATTATTAGCCCTATGGGGATATCCTGAATATCTTTTTTCCAGTTAAGATAGTATAACTGTGCAAGGATATAGAAAACCAGGAAAACTATATCTGCTGATCTTTACAATTATCACTTAAGAAGACAGTTTTAATAGTGGAGAACTCCCTAGATTTATCTGTTCATTGACGACTTCATATTGTGGGTTTCTTGAGTGTCTTCTAATTTCCAACTCTTCAAGGAAATCCAGAAAGAAATCGAGAAAAAACGAACTTCGATGTAAAGGTAAGATTTATATATTTCTCACAGAATATTATCGGGATGCTCTAGAAATAAAACTAAAACACTACCATATATTTCTGACTTAAACCTCTAGCTACTAGATGAGCTTTGTACTTATTTGGATTACCAAACTCATCATTTTTAATTGTAAATATGCACTACACTCTACATTATTTTTATCATTTGGCTTTGGTACTAATATCCAAATATTATTAATATCAAGTGAATTAAGTTCACTTTCAATAGCTTGCTCCCATTTAACATTATCATGCCTATTTTTAATCTCAGCAAAAGAGTTTGGAGCAGCATTCATTATTACTTGAGCAGATAACATGCATTCTCCTAAACTACTTGTTTTATCATATGATATTGTAATGTTTTTGTTATTTATTTAAACAATAAACGGGTGGGATAAATTTCAAACACTCGGTATGGCTACTTACTAATTTATTTAAACACTAAACTAATCACTAACACTTAATTTATATATACTCAGTATATTCACTTAGACTAATTTATATAAACAGTTCACTAATTTATATTCACTTATTTATTTGTTTATCTCACGATGTCAAATTATCAACCAACTAACTTTTCCTGATCAGTCCCCTTATATACTAGTGCCTTTTGTACTAGAAAATTCCGGGCTGCGGCTTATACACACAAATAATTTTTCTGGTCTTTTCTAGATAACTCTGGTCACAAAAACCAGTTCTAGATAAGATAGTCTCAATCGTAAACAGTTTTTTATAACTGCGTATCCGCCATAATTTTAACTATTATACCTGGCTTAGACAGGGTCGGTTTTAGGGACTATACCAGTGTGCTGTTTCGTAACAATATTTTAGGAAGATCTTAATCCGTTCACTCCTACGGCAAACTGCTTCAAAATCTTTTGTATTTTCTGGGTTCAAGGTCGGTATCTGATTTCTCAATATCAGATTCATTCACAGTATCTGGTTTATCATTACCAGATTTACTAAACAAGTCTGATTTCTCAATATCAGATTTATCAAAACTATTTGGTTTATCAATACCAGATTTACCACTACCAGATTTTAAATCTGGCCGTGAAACCATAAAATTTGTCTTATCTACAATAACATCCCTTACAGTGGCATGCTTTTGTAATTCGACATGCCAGTCTCTATAACCATTTGGTTCATAACCAACCAAAATTTGTCATAGAATTTATTTCTGTTAATTTTATCATGTACATACCCAGTAGAACCGAATACTTTTAAATATTTAATTGAAGGCTTTTTATTATGCCATAACTCATATGGTGTTTTCAGTAGTAATACCACAAGTGATTGAATTTTCGCGATAAGTCTGTCGATTCATTTTTGAACGAAACTGAATTGTTTCGAGAAAACACCACTCGTCCTGCGGACTCGTGGTGTTTTCTCGAATCAATTCAGTTGAGATCATAAATGAAAGACAGACTTATGAGATAAATTCAATCACGAGTGGAATTTTATTAGACTATTTCACAAACAGAGTGAAAGATAAAAAATCTGAAATTCGGCAGGATTAGAGGAAATTGGCAAAAAAGTTGACCTGAGAAATCAATAAATTTCAATGAACAGAAAACATTGACATCGAAAGAAATACTACACTACCAACAATAACCATAACATACTGAAATATTTTTCAATTATAATTATTATAAATGGTACAGTTATTATATACGAGTACAATGTTTTGAGCTTGATTATTTGAACACGCGCTTGTACTTGCAATATTTGTTACATCTTGATTGCTATAATTTCTGACATTTGCTATAAGTTTTTTGTGATGTTGTTTACTAAGTTGGATGTAGTCTTTCAGCGAATTAGAGCTCGAATGTCCAGTAATTTTCATGGTTTCCTGTTCTCCTACTCCTCTACATAAAAGTTCACTGACTGCAGTTGCTCGATTTGAATGGTTGGTAATTTTTTGTTTTTTCACATCAAGCCCTATATTCTGAGCTGATGTTTTGGTCCATTTACTGATCGTATTGATCCCTAGAGGCATATTTTTGTAAGGAGTGCAATGATCACCAGGCTTCCAATGTCCATTCACGGTGAGAAACAACCTATTAGATCTTACATTATTACCTCGTTTTGAAATCATCTTTTTATAAAGTCTCACGGGGCATATTGTTGCATTTTGCACATTTTCAATCAACCATTTGCTGTTCGCACATCGCTGACCACCTCCTTGGCAAGTTTTTGAAAAAACTGTGTTATATTCGATTCTGCCGGTAGGCGCCCCCTTATTATCTAATTCTTCTTTAAAATAATCTAACAAACAATATGCAGCTTCACCTCCTCTCCAAGCAAGTTCTACTGCTGCGATATGGAAAAATTTCTTTTGGAGTCCTGTGGGTGTATCTTCATCCCATTGTGTACATATTGCTTGATGTTCTTCATGGGTCAACGGTGCCGAACTGATCTTTCGTTTCTGTACGTTACCTTGAAGCAACTTGCGTTTTGTATCTCGCGCATTTCTGGCCGATTGAAAAATAATATCTTTGAATGGGTCGAAACTTCGTCCATATTCATTATAGAATTTTTCTTGCAATAATCTAGCACTCACATTCCAAATCGTCTTCACAACACATTCCTTGTAATCAGAACCATCGATTTTCCTCATGTTGAAGCCCCAGTCCTCCAAAATAATAGCTAGTCTCTCGACAGGCGTTGCTTCATCTAATAGGTATTTTCGTTCATCGCAAAATCTGGTAAATTGCTTCCAAATGTACTCCTTCGACTTCCTCGTATTTTTCGGTACATTTTCATCGATTATTTCGTTGATTGATTCGATAGAATTCATCCCAAATCTACTCATTTTTGAATGCGTGCACAGCGTAATCACTTATATTTGACGTTTAACTGTCACATGCACTGTAAACAAATCTGAAAACACCGAACTTGATAGGCCAATCAGAGTCAAGAGTCAAGTTTGGTATTATCGGTAAGCCGAACTTGACTAGAGCTTCTGATTGGTTCATTTCGTAGGTGAGTGAAATAGTCATTATTTTTAATGTTCTACTTGGAATAATATTGATCAAATATGTTGCTGTTAAAACTGCATCACCTCAGAAAATTTTATCCAAATAAGGATGCGGCTATTATTGATCGTGCTTTCTCTGTAATTTTTCTAAGCATATATTCGGGAGTACCATTCAATTGAGAAGTACGCGGTACTGTCGAATGATAAGTGATGCCTTTATTTTTACAATAATTTTTCATTTCCTTAGATAAATATTCTCTACTGTTATCTATGTATAAATAAACTAATTTAAGATTAAAATGAGCTTCACTTTTAGCTACAAAATCTTTAAATACTGAAAACACCTCTGATTTTTGTTTAAGTAAATATACTACGCAATAATGAGTATAGTGATGTATAAACAGAACAAAATATAATTTTTCCACTACTAGCTGTGAAGTTGACAGTTATTGCGTCTTCTAGCCAACTGAGAAGAATAATTTCTCTACTAGCGGTTAATAATTTTTTCCGCAAATCGCTAGGAAATTTTGACATTCCTGTCAAAATTTCTTGTAGAAAAAGTCAGGACTTCCTTACTGTAAGAAAATGTCATTTCCTTACAGTAAGGAAATGATATTTCCGTACAGTTGTTAGTGTTCTACATAAATGATTGAAAACATATTGCTTATAAGGAATTAATTTATATTTTGAAAACATCAAGTCATTGCTGAATACATTTTTAAGAACAATTTGTTATATTCACAGTAATTTGACAGTTAGTACAATTATTGAACATTGGAGGAACACTCTTAGAACTATGAGAAACATTTTGGACAACATGCAGGGTGGTAGGGTCATTTTGTTGAATATTTTGTACTGTGAAAATTTTATTTGCCACCTCAACCTTATTGTTAAGCGATTCTTCGATATATCCTTCAGCAACGTTTGATGACTTCCATCCGCCATGCCTCTTTAAACTAGTTATGTCGGCACCAGAGTCAACCAATATTGTTGCAGAAGACCGACGAAAGCAGTGACCAGTATATTCTGTCGGATTTACCAAGTTCAAATAAGTAGCAACTATTTTGGGCATTTTTCTAAATTGATGAATTCCTACCACTTGTCTACAACCCTTTCCGCTTTGATATTTAAAGAAAAATCGGTCACTGTTCATATTTTCTGGTCTTAACGAAACATACTTTCGATAAACATTCAAGTAGATCTGATTAATTACAAATGATCCTGGTTTGTTGGTTTTCGAATCAGGTATGCTGATTAAAAGCTTAGATTCTAAGTCTTCTATATCGTGTACAGTCATTCGGACTAACTCATCCATTCTACAGGCCCCAGAAATACCAAATATTACAGCCACCTAAAAAATAAATAAAGGTATAATCTAAATAGAAATTAAAACCTTGTAAATTACCTTAATCATGAAATTTTCTTTATCTGGAGCTTCCTGGATAAATTTTTCAATTTCTTCCTTCGTTAAAATCTTAGATTTCTTTGCCCTATAACCTTGAGCTTGCCGTTTAAATAAAGAACGAAGTTTTGAGTATGTAGATATATCTACATTGTGTTTAAGTGCAAGGGTTGACTTCAGCATTGAATAATTGGCCCATAATGTTGAAGGTTTCATCTTTAAACAAAGGTCTAGGAAGTATGCCATTACAACATTTTCTGAGAAAGAACTCGTATTTTTACTCATGCGATAATCCATAAAACGTCTGTATGCATTTTCGTACTTTTCTCTTGATTTCTTTGGCAATAATTCTAATGAAGCAGTATTCACTGCCTCAACCAGCTCTGGAGGAGTCCCAGGAATGGAAATTTCATCATCACTTATCATTTTACTTTCTAGAACACCAGCAATTAAATTTATAAGCGTCAAGTTTGACATTTCAACCTCAATACGTTTCCATAGTAACCCAAGTAATTTTATTAGGAATTTCAAAGCACCATTTATTTGGGAATAAAATTATCGCGTTTTTTTTTAAAATCAATCAATATCTGTCGAATTTTAAACGATTTGTGGAAAAATAGTATGTTTACCTCGTAGGAAAAGCCACATTCCTGGACTCTGTGTTGCTAAGTCTCGGCTTGCGCCTCGACTTAGCAATCTTCACAGTCGTCCAGGAATGTTAAGCTTTTCCTACCCGGTAAACAATGTACTATTTCTATTGTTAACCTAGGTCCTAGGTCAATAATGGACAAATTCAAATGTTTTGAGAATTCAGGGATAATAGCTTGACAAAAACTTGTGCAACATAATTTTGTATACCCTGGAGATTGTCTTTAACATATTTACTGCTTGAAATTACCTAACAAGATAAAATTATTTCAATAAAACTGCCATTAGCTTAAAAATTGCGCTAAACCAAAAATTTCTGATGACATAAGGAGTGCGTTCATAATATATGCATGGGTTATAATATTTCCGTTTGTATCAATTATGTTACTATCATCTAATAACGCAAGAATTAGATTGTACCTATATAGCCATAACTTCCATATTGATGTTTTCCAAAAAAATTATCGTTCAGCAGACACACATCAACCATTATTATTCGTTGCTCAGTGAGCATTCATCAACGGTTAAGTTATAAGTTATGTTTTATGAACGCACCTGTTGTTTTACTGGTGGTAATGTCTGTCAATCTGTATAAGACTACTTGATTATCGTTTTATTAGTGGAAAGGCGAATTTACATTACTGTGCTACTCGATTTTTACAAGGAAAATTTTAATTTTTAATCTTTGTCTCAAATTTGGTGGAAAAAATTGTATATACACCACGTTGATGAAGACATTTATAGACCTCGCACTTTATTCCGCTCGGGGCAAAGCCCCTCGCGAAATAATCTTGGTACTCGGTCAATAATAACAGTCTTCACCACCTTAGTATATAATATACTATTATTCATCTCACTTCCCTAACTCCAGAACCACAAATACGGCGGCCTGGGAGGATGAGGAGAATCACTACCCGACGGATCATGACTGGAAATCAATAGGGTTCATCAGTGAGATGTTCTGAATAATATTCAATCATGAAATTGGTGACTTGTTGCACTCCGGAGGCTGTATCATGCTAACAAATTGAAACTTCTCAAAAAATAACAAAAATGTCGTACTTCAAGTACCATAGCACTCGTTGTACTGGCTCTGGTGAGCTAAACAGCAATAGGGTTCATCTGTTAAATGTCCTGAACAATATTAAATCATAAAATTCGTGACTTGTTGCACTCCGAATGCTGTATCGTGCTAACATGACATGTAACGGCAACGACAACGACGACATTGACGACGATGACATTCACACAGGATTTTTTTCCTAAAAACCGTTTTTTCGTGTTGTTTTTGATGAAAAACGTAAAAATAACTCAATTTTTTTTTCAAAATTTCAACTTTTTTTGGGGTAAACTATCACAGCAAAATAAACTCATCTTTCGATATTTTGAAACAATTTTTATTCTGCTAGCTGGGAATTTTGACATCAACTGTCAATTATGAAATACATTAAATACGGTGCTTAAGCCGTATGTACAATATTGTCGCTGCAACGTGGGGCGTTATTAGACAGGTTCGATAAATTAAAATAATAGTATAAAAGTATATATTTCATAATTTTAAAATCAGTATAAATATTATCAGCACAACGCATACACAATATTGTTTCTGCAATATTGACGCCAACAACGCGGGGCTCGAATAGTAAGAAGGAAGGCGCGAATAATAATTAAAAAGGTTTAGAAAATTTTAGAAATTTTAATAATATTTAAAATAAAAGTAGAATGGGTGTATGATGACTTTAAGGAATGGGAAGCAAGTGGGAAATAGAAAATGGATCTAATGAAGAAAGGGAAGAAAGGAGTCATGGAAGAGGAGATTTTCAGGTACAATATTTAGAACAGGGAGGACAAAGATCAGAAGGAGATTTGACAGGAGAAGAAGATGAAGAACAACAAGAAGATATTAGACATGAGACACAAGGAAGAATATGTAAAGAAGATCGGTTAATGGAATTTTTGATTAGCATGAGAGGAGATATGAATAGTATGAGAGGAGATATGATTACAGGGTGACATACGGCTTATTACTAATATGGTGGCTTGTTGAATACGACCTATACGTTCATATTTGTAGATTCTTCCATTTCATCTTTTTTTATCCCTTTATAATTTATAAGACAAACAAGATTAAGCTATAAAAAACCGTTTATTCAAAAACAAAAATTACATGATTACTCTTCGGATTTTCTTCAGTAATTTTTTTGTTTCTGGTAACATTTTTGAGAAGCTTTTTCTATGTTAGAATTTATATCTGCAATTTTTGTTGGATTTTTTTTCCCTATAAGGCCTTCCATGTTTATATTTTTTTAAATTATCATAAAAAAGGGTATATAGTGGTAGGACCTTAGGTATCACAGTAATAGTATTAATCGGGGTGCTAATAATATCTGATGCAGATGCACTGCCGTCAGCCATATTTTTGCTTAATAATATCCAAATGAAGCAATTGCTCTCGGAATCACCAGAACAAACAAGTACAGGTGAGTAAACACTTTTAAACTGTGTACCGACACCCGACGCCCACAATAATGTCCAAATAATACAATTATACATACAAATTTCTTACTGGCAATAAAAATCACTGAACGAGAAATGACGAACGGAGGCCAAATAAGATTAATAATGAATATATTTTGTTATCATTTCTTTTACGTAGATTTATAATAAACAAATGATTTATTGAATGTTATAAGTAATGATACACAAAGTTTTATTAACAGACACTGTATCATTTTTAATAATTATCACACCAAAATATAGTTATTAATTAATCTTATTATTAAAATATCTTGTTCAAAATAAACAATTATAGCAGATTCCACGAAGTAAGGGTCGAGACAGTTAATTTAATTATAGCAGAAACCAGAAACAACTCCTCTATTATTAATTAATAAAACAAATAATCAGTAATGATTTTGATAAATAAGCTTTTTCAATTATGAATAACAATACGTGATTATAAACAAATTTGACGAGAACAAACATTTGATAATTATTACTGAGATTTTCCTATCCGTGAACTGGATAATAAGTGTATATCATATTCAGTTTATTTTGTTCTTAGTGACTCTTTGATAAAATAACTTTATATTTGGAAATTATACATGAAAATTTTAGCACGTTTTTTCTGTTTTCTCAGTGTAGTAATTGAAATTCTAATATTCCCTAGAGCAAGCTGCTTGAAGGTGGTTAGAGAAATACGTGATCTGTTTGTACGAACAGATGAAATCCATCAGTATTGCTAGAGGCTATCCTGTCGAACCCGAATCATTCACTATCAAGAAGAAGATTATACTCAGGATTTAGTCAGCAACCTCAGCTTGTAAACAGTGGTAGCAGTAGAATTAAAACAAAGTGGAAGTAAAACACTGCCGATCTTTTTGACAAATGAATGAAATCTTATTTATTTCCTAATATTATAACTAATATAAAAAATTTGTTTGATCTTTGTTGAGATACGCTAAAATCATATACATATGTATATATTTATTCTTGTCCCTGTATCTAGTCTCCTTGTCGATGACTAAAGAGGAAAAAGAAGAATAGTGATTGACAGAGAGTTTGTAGATGGTCTCGGTTAATGGTCGATGATAGATGGTTAAAAAGTAGTTAAGGAAGGTTAAAAAGCTAGCTAAAAGTTCTGTATATAGTTAAGATAATGTTGTACAAATAAATTGTAAATAAAGAGATATAGAAAACTACAATATTTTTGAAATAATGTTATAGATTATACAGTGTGATAGTTTAGTAACGGTTGACTAAAAATATTGTGATAATCTATATTCAATTCAATCTTGGATAAAGAGGAAGATCGAAAATGGAATATTTTCAATCTAATGCTAATACTACTATTTATACGAAGAAAATGTTTATTCTTCTCCAATAGGAACTCGGCGATGTATCCTTTCTCTGTCCGAAAAACCAAGACAAAAATCAAAGTTTGTGATGAGTGTCCCTATTTTTGTTGAATACCACTGACTGCGCCATTTGAATTGGCTTTTAATGAGACTGCTATTTTTAATCTAATTTTATTCACTGAAAAAATGAAGAAAGTGTTTATAATTACAAAACTGTGTAGTAAAGCGAATTCAATTGATGAAACACAACATGGAGATGTTTCCAATTAACAACATGTTAGGATTATAGCATTCCTTAGAACAGCTGTTCTGAAACTTTTTTGGCGATGGAACCTTATTCGAAAGCGAAGTTCTTGACGGAACCCCACAATAAAACAATTATTTTTAAATAATTTGTATTATTTATGAATAAGCATAATAAAAGTACAATTTAACAGTTACTACTTGTTACTTACTTTACTTAGTAAATTATTATATAATAAGTATAATAATAGAAGATATTGAAAAAGAAAAAAATCTAACTAATGGGAGGTATGAAACTGTTTTTTATTTTTCATCCACTGGTTGATGTCAGGTTTGATATAAGACAGTTGAAGTCTCATATCAGGTTCGGCGTCCATTCTATTACGGTATTTTGTTTCCGTGCTGCATAGGTTGAGAATCCTGTTTCGCACAAATATGTTGTTGGGAACGGGAGAAGAGTATTTAGAGCCATTTTGCCAAGCTGAAGAAAACAGAAATCTAGCAAATGAAAGAACAACAACAATATTCTTTACGGAAGTAAAGAGTAGAAAACACCATAGGACACTAGAAACTAACACAAATCTCTATTTGGAACCACTACTACAACTAGTACAGAACTGAAGGCTGAAAAGATGTTGGTCAGCAATAGTAATAAAGAAGCCATGAATTAGAATGTACCAGAAATACCACCATTGGATGATCATTCTTCCATATCATTAGTGCTAGAATTGACAGTACAAATCAACACATTAGCTTAGAGATATTATTGTATGCATCTTATAACTAATAATAGTAGGGGAACCTAAGATGCTAATCAGAGCTATTTTGGTAAGCATTGTATATTCATCACGAATTCTGCACCAATAATCGTTAAGATGCGTCGTTTTGAACATTGACTCCATACATGTATCTGACGACATTTCTAAAAGAGATTCATGTATCTCGCTTGACATACTTTCGGGCTTTTGCAAGTTGGGTAAAAAAGGAATATGAATCCATGAATTCAGTTTCCTTTTTATTTTCTGTTCTTCGGGAAAATACTTCTAAAAAGATGCGCGAGTTAAATTTAATAGGTAAAAAATATACTTTTCAAAAATATTTAATTAAACTTATGATTAGTTACAGTTGATGTTACCAGTATGACTGATTTCTTTTTAGTTTTACAAAAATGAGGAAATGTATTATAATGCTGAATACAGAGAAAAATATATGATAACAAAATTATACAATTGTGTAAACAGGATGTCTCCACGTGTTTGCTGATTAAGATTAAATTGTGAATCCAATAATGTGGGAAACGTCCTGTCAGCAATTTAACAATAATATTAACAGGATGTCTCTATATGACTCGCGTATAGAAGTGATATACTTAATCTTGAAACATTTCTCGTTATCGCTCGTTATCGCTAACAAACTCACTCAGTGACTTAAAGCTTTCTATTGCTCTCTTACCTACGCAAATAATCCAAGAATCTAATTTTCTGTTGAAGGCAGTTATTTTGTTACAGGCCTGGAACGGAACACAGTTGTCTGTTTACCTTGCAATGATACATTTAATTCGTTCAGTTTTTGAAAGATATCCGCCATAAAAGACAGTCGGAACAACCAAGTTTTACCATACAAACGATCTTTCAAATTAAAAGAAGTATCTGAAAAAAACATTTGTAACTCCGCTCTAAGTTAAAATAGCCTTGTAGTGAATCCCCATATAATTAATTTTAGGCATTATAGAATTTGAAACATGAAGGTCGTAAAACAACTAATATTTTAAATTGAAAGTTATGGCAAGTATATTTCAAAACAGAGCGCGATAACAAGTATACACAAACGAAATAATAGTTAATATAAACACAGCGTGTAACCATGAAATTTACCTTGACTAAAACCCTTGATGGTGATAGAATATAAACCGTTGACCAGCTGACTGTAGATATAGTTATTTATAGTTATATAGTTACTAGTTATAGTGACTGGAGCGGTTTCTTGAGGGGTGTTTGGTGTGGTTAGCCTATGGGGGCAGCGAGGGTGGAGAGCGGCGTGAGGTCCGCCGCAGTTGGTGCAAATAGGAGTACCGGACTTGGGGCATTTTTCGATGAGGTGGCCGGTTTGGCCGCAGGAAGGGCAAATCGGTTGAGACCGACAAGAATCGGAAGAGTGTCCGGATTTGGTGCATCATTTGCAATATTTTGGGACGGGGGGCAGAGGGTTGGTGTTGGATGGTTCGCACTGGTGTGGAAAGCCAAAGAAAGAAACGCCGGAAGTGAGGGCTTGGTGGTAGTGGATCTCGGAGTGTGTGATGAAGCGGAACATTGAAGTGGGTTTATTTGTGGCTTTGGCGATAATTCGCCAAGGTTTGGTGAACGGGAATTCTTGATCGTGAAGAATTTCTTCGAATTCTTCGAGAAGGATCGTTGGATCTACATTTCTGCAGACAAGTGAGAAAGAGGGTATTAGGGTTTTGACTGGTTGGGGTGGACGTTGAGTGGAGTTTAGAATGTGAATAGTGATGTTGGGGTCACCAGTGGAGTTTTGGATTCTTCTAAGGATTGTGTTTCCTGACAACGTGGAAGAGGTTTTAAGGAGGGCTGTTCTGTTGAAGTTTGCTTTGAGATGTAGTATGTGCCCGTTGAGAAGTTCGAGGGCGTTTAAAAGGGTAAAAAGAGATTTTTGGGTTGAATATTGGGGTGGGAGGTTTCTGAGGTTCAGAGTTTGGGTGTATGTTGTGATGTTGGCGGGGGTTGGTGTGGGGTTGTTGAGGGAGGTATGAGCTGGGGTTGATCGGGGTTCCCGACGAGGGTAAAATCATCCTCGCCGGGACTGGATGGTTGTCGGACAATTGAGGGAGTGTGGGCTGGGAACTTACAGAGAAGGCGTAAGTCCTGGAGGGGGATGAGATGGAAGTGTGTTTTGGGGTTGACGTGGAGGGGTTTTGAGGGTTTGAGGTTGGAGTGGAAAAGTTTCGAGAGTTTGGGGAGGATGAATTAGTAGATTCTTGTCTGGAGAGGTGGTTCATTTCGTCTGTTTGTCTTTGTAAGGTTTGAAAGTTTTGGGTTGACGTGGAGGGGTTTGGGGTTGATGTGGAGGAGTTTTAAGGGTTTGGGGAAGATAGATTGAAGGTTTGAAGTATGGATGTATGGAGTCTAATTGTATTTCCAATATTGCCGTGGGGTCAGCTGTGGGATCCAGGTTATTAACTTTTTTTTCGAGTTCGTAAAAAGTTCGGTTAATGTCGTTAATGTCGGTGATTTGGGGTGTGGTGCTTTGGGATGTGGTGCGTTGTGATCTGCGGGTGCGTCTGGAGGACATTTTGGGTATTTTTATGTTATGAATAGGTGAGGATGGTTGTGAAAGTTAATACCAACAGCGGACTCACTGCTGGAGGGAGTTGCCTCTCCAGTTAAGGGTGTCCTGACTTATTAACTTTCGTGGGTGTTTTATATTTACCTGGGTTAATATCCTTCTGGTGTGGATTTTTTATATTGTGGTAGTTGCGGGTTTCTTCAGGGGCTTATAAATAAAAATTTTGTTTCGGAACAAACAGTTGTAACACTTCCAAGTATTACAAGAACTGTCGAACTAAAAAGTTCGACAGAGCACGTGGGTTCGTAAATTTTTTGGTGGAGGCGTCCAAGTTGCCGGCGAGGTCGACTACGAGTTGGTTTGAATCAGTGACCAAATCTGCTATTACACCTTCCTCTAACGATGGACTGGAGTGTTGAGGCGCGATAGTCACTTTTATACTCGATCCCGAACATTCTCAAAATTACTCGAGTCGGCGCCTTTGATAAATAAAAAGCCAAAATAAAAATAGAAATATAAAAAATGCGGTGTAAACAATTTCGACTTTATGTTTTGAAGTTAGACCCGAAAGTCGCTTGTTCACAACTATAGTGTCTTATCTCAGAGGCGGCTTTTATTTAAGGGGCTGCGGGTTCACAACGCCATTGATAAATAGAAAGCGGAAATAAAAATAGAAATACAAAAAATGCGGTGTAAACAATTTCGACTTTGTGAGCGCGCACAAGTAGGTATCGGCGGTAGCGGCATAGTACAATTGTACTGTTGTGGGTTGCGACTAAGTTCGGCTGAGCTTCGTGGTACGCTCGCGTTAAAACATTCGACCAGACAGAAGAATTCTTGCGGAACCCCTACTGGGGCATCGCAGAACCCTACGGTTCCGCGGAACACACTTATAAACTGGCTGCCTTAGAATATATATTTCTTCAGTTATTCCCACAATTCTACTAAATAATGTACTGTATATTATACACATGTATATTGTAATGTTGGTTGTATAGATTGCGAGAAAAGATTTATTTAATCTATCTTTGTCAGCTTTCCCTATAAATTTTTGGTTTTAATAACAATAAACTCCTCCTCTCTGCTCACATTATAATATTTCCGTTTTTGTTAAAATACTGAAATTTGTATGTATTTTGTTTATATGTGATGGGTTAGTTCTCTAGCTGTGCTTCGCCCCGAAAACTAGATTCTGTTTAGGTTTTAATGCATCAGAAATCATTTTATCCTTCGCAGGACGCCGAATGGGCTTTCTAACCTGCTTAATTGCGAATATTTGAAGTTGAACAATATTCATTAAGTTGAATGGATCTTCTGTGTTGTATAATGTGCTTTTCGGACCCTCTAGAACTTTGCACATTCTTTGAATTGCTCAAACTCTACATCCAAAATTACTATAAAAATAGTTCACTACATTAAATATATGGTTTTCCGTTTCATCGGAGCATGCGGTATTTAATGACACTAACATAAACCAAACTTTCAATAATAGATAAATAATTTGGAATTTTCTATTTATTGTAACTATTTATTATCGATCAACAAAGATGTTCTCATTTCAAATGGGTTTTAAAAATATTATAGTGCTTCCTGTAGTATTAATCGAGAGCTGAGAGTTATAGTAATAATATGACGTACGTATTAACGATTTCCGTGCCGAATTTTTATTATCTCATATTTGATTAAATATACTTTCAGTGAAAGAACACATTAACAACGAAGTATAAAGGTTCTTTTCGATCGGTTTTTACCCTTGAAGCTACATTAATCCTGTAATGCTAAAATATAGCCTCTCCTGATCCAAATAATGTATTAAGCCTAGTGTATTATGTTTCCGGTTCCCCTTTTTTGGGTTTAAAGACATAATAAAAGTTAGAAGTCGTTTGGGCAAAACCACAAAATCCCTCAATGATGTTAATAAATATTTTTAGGCTCCATGTCAGTGGCGTAACAGAATTTTTAAAGGAACATTAAATTTACAGCTGCTAAAATTTGAAAATAACCTCAACCATGACACATTTAAAGAAGTAGAAAAGAGGAAATATTGAGATGATATATTCAATAAGAAAATATATAAAGATCATAGATGTTAAAGATTAAAATATCATGAGATAAAACAATCATAACAATAAAATATGACAACAAATTCAGTTTCTTTAGAACATTCAGTCAACAAAAATAAGAATTTCAAGCAGTAGGTCAAAATATAATACCAAATATGATTTAAATTCAATTTGATTAGCATTATATCAAGGTATAATGTCTAGTAGCAAAATTTCTTTGAAATAATAAGTTGATTTTAAGTTCAAAATTCTAAGTTAGTAAATAGATCATAAATTTAAGAAAATGGAAGTTTGATAATAGAAATTTGTCAAATTCATCAAACCTACAGGACTCATGAGTCATGCCCATAGATTTGTCTGGAAATTAGATAATTAACTTAATAATTAAGAAAGATCTAAAATTGTTGTTTAAGAACGTCAATTAAAAATGTTTCAGATAAAGATATTCAGTTTAATAAAATCTTATGCAATTTGAAACGTGACATCTAAATATTTCACAAAATAGCTTCTAGTTTGAAAGAAAAATTTAAACAAAAATTTGATAAGATCACTCAATTTAAATTTAGAAGTAATGGAAAATATTATATATGGAAAATAATTATAAAACTTATATTATAGCGTATGTAGAATAAACAAGTATGTAAAATATTCTATTGATTACTTAATATAAAAAAAATAATCATTTGTCAATAATTTTTCTTTAAACTTTATCAATTATAAATATTTATCAGGATATCAAATTAATTTCATTATAGTAATAATCAAAGATAAATAAATAAGCTAGATCCAAAAATCATTACAAATTATCAACAAGATAATTTTACGTTATAAGTAACATAAGACAGAATCTTGAAAGAAACCAAGCTCAACTAATTAATTTGACGGAAGCGAGACATTAGACACTAAAAATATTCATTTGTTAGCGACATAAATTTAATGAAATCTATAATTTGTATGCTATGTCGATAAAAAAGGGAGTTAAAACATGTGAAAGAAATACCAACTGATAATTACTATGATTATTGACAAATGATGAGGTTGGAATTTTATAAAAAAGGAAACCTATTGAAATATTATGTTTAAATATGCGGTGAATGAAAAACCAAAAAGAAATAAATTGTATACATATGTTTTGAATATTTCTATTGTAAAATTGCAATATATCGAAATTAGAGCTGACCAATCAGACAATAGAATGAATGGAACATTCTAGAGTGTGTAAAACTTCCGGTTATCAACAAAGGGTTGAAGAAGAAGAGGAATTTAAAGAAAATTAAGGTAAGAAAGAATTAATAAATTTCATTGAGCAAAACATTTAGATAAAAGAAAATTAGAAACATTAATAATAAATGAATTGAATTGGCATCCTAACAATTAAGTGATACTATTTGATTAAGGTTTTGATAACTGATTAAAATTTAATTAATTGTATCTTATATAGAAGGTTATTCTTAGAATTAAAAATTAATCATAAATAATAACAATTAGAAAAACAAATATAACACAACAAAATTAATAAATAAAATTAAGATAAACATATTAATTGGCTCCCAAACGTGGTAAATATTATAAATAAATTAATAAAGCATTTTAATATAAGCGTGTCATTTTTAACAAACGTCGAAATAGTGAAGATAAAATTCAAGAAAAAATCAATAATAATAATAATAATAATCATCTGTCCCAGATGATAGCAATATAGTGAACAAAGAAAACGAAATAATAAGCAAGTATAAAGATCTAGAAATCGAGATAAGTCGGATGTGGAATACAAAAACTAAAGTGGTACCCGTTATTGTAGGAGCATTGGGAATGATGCGGGATAGTTTGAAAACATACTTAGAGATGATCCCAGGTAAAACATCCATGTATGAAGTGCAAACAATTGCACTCATGAGAACTGCTCACATAATAAGAAAGGTGCTAGGGTGAATGACTTTGATCTCTAGTTGAGAACTGTATTCACCCATTTTACCGCCAAATCTATAGTAAGGCGAGAGGAAAAAAATATAGAAATAATAATAATAATAATAATTTTTTTTATAGGTAGGTGAAATCCTTCATGGACTGACAGCTAGTCAGTGACTGCCCTTCGTGTCGGACTCTTACCGACTAAAACACCCTTCCTCTCTTCTTGTTTTGGTTATGTCCCGGAACTTCCTCTTGGTATAACTTCGGAACAGACCTTTTCTTGCCTTTTAAGTCCTTCTTCCTCATTGTGCACCTGTTTATCGCCTAATTTGGTTCATTAATTTTCCCATTCTCGGTTTATCTCCTTTTGTTTGAGAACTTGAGTGATGTACGTGGTGACGGTACTCCGGTTCTCCCCCGTTTGAAGCATCTTGGCAACGGCTGTCTCCGGGCTCAGCTCTCCGGTATTCTTCGTAACCTCTTGTCTGAGGTGCTCCCATTTTGGAGATGCAAAGAAGGTGTGCCTTGCGTCCTCTTCCTCCGTGTGGCAATAAATGCTTGTGGCCTCATTTACCTTCCCTATCCTCTTCAAGTATCAACGGTAGTAGCCGTGTCCTGACAGAAATTGTGTCAGGTAATAGCCAACCTCGCCGTGTTTTCTCTCCATCCATGGTCTGACGTTAGCAATCAGGGTGGCAGTCCATCTTCCTCTGGTTTCCTGAGTCCATCTTCTTTGCCAGACCTGTAGAGTTCGATCCCGTTCTTCTCTTTTGATGGTGTGCGGTGAATTCTCCCTCCTGCGAAGGTATATTCGTTGACGCTCGTCTGCCAATATATCGATCGGGATGACTCCTGCAATCACCTGAGCAGCCGCACCCGACACCGTCCTATACGCACTGCAAATCCTTAGGCACCCTCGCCTTTGTACCGCGTCCATCCTTGACCTGTATTTTTGGAATCGTAGTGATTTTACCCAAACCTCGGCTCCATACAGCATAATGGCATCTGCTGTTCGCATGAGCAGTCTCCTTTTTGCCGCACTTGGGCCCCTATAATAATAATAATAATAATAATAATAATACCAACTATACATGGACGACCTGAAACTCTACGCATCATCACAAGACAAACTCAAAGAACTGATTATAATAGTGGAAAAGTTCTCCAATAACATATGTATGAGATTTGGGTTAGATAAATGTAGAACTATACATATGGAAAGGGGCAAGATCCAGACAGGGCATGTGCAACTTGCAGATGGAGGTATAATAGAATCAATGGATCAGCAAGAGCTTTACAAATATCTAAGATACCAACAAGCAAAAACAATCGACCAAAAAAGGATCAAGGAAAACCTAACAAGAGAGTATATGACTAGAGTAAACAAATTGTGTAAAACCGAACTGAACAGCCGAAACATATTCAAAGCTCTCAACACCCTAGCTATACCAATTTTAACATACTCATTTGGGGTAATAAACTGGACAGTAACAGACCTAGACAATATTATGCGAAAAACAAGAACAACACTAACAGAGCACAGAAAACATCACTCCAAATCCAGTACAATAAGAATGACACTTCCAAGGAAAGAAGGAGGCCGAGGTTTAATAGACATCAAAAACCTGCACAACAAACAGATCAAAATGATGAGATCATACTTCCACAAAAGAAAAGAAACATCATCGTTACACCAACTTGCATGCATGACAGATAGAGGATATACACCACTAAACCTATCCAATGAAGAAGTACAAGACAATGAACTCATGATTAGTATAGAGGAGAAGAGGAATGAATGGAAAGGCAAGGCCCTTCATGGGCGACACCCGCATGACCTCGACCTAGCCCATGTCGACAAGCAAGCGTCGAACGAATGGTTAAGGACAGGCGAACTAATCCCAGAAACGGAGGGCTTCCTTATAGCCATACAGGATCAGGTGATAAACACAAAGAATTACCAGAAATACATTGCCAAAGAACCAAGTGTGACAGATGACAGATGTAGGAAATGCAAGGAGAAGCCAGAAACCATCCAACACATCACGGCAGCATGTAGCATGTTATCACAGAATGATTACTTACATCGCCATAATCAAGTCACTGCTATCATCCATCAAGAAATATGCCACAATTGGGGAATAATAGAAAGCAGCAATAAAACACCGTACTACGAATATCAACCAGCTGCAGTAGTACAGAAAGATCATATCACAGTTTACTACGATCGATCCATTATAACAGACTGGAGGATCCCCTGCAACAAACCAGACATAGTTGTTAGAGATAACCGACAGAAGGAGGCATACATCATAGACATAGCGGTCCCTAACACCCACAATATTATAACCAGTATCGGAGAAAAGAAAAGAAAGTACACCGACCTCGCCGATGAAATTAAATACCTGTGGAATCTCAACAAAGTGACCATTGTACCCGTTGTCCTGTCCGCCACTGGTGTGATCCCAAAGGAACTACATAGAGGCCTCAAAACACTGGCGTTAAATACCAATTTGTACAGGCCCATGCAGAAAGCAGTTGTACTGAATACAACAAGAATTGTTCGAAAATTCATGAGTCAATAATAGACGAGAGTGCTTGGTAACCCACCCGTACCTCGCTAAATGCAAACACCGGGAATGAAGCCTGAGAAGATTGAAATAATAATAATAATACTTTATTCGTCTTTTTTGATCATAGTACATGATATAGGACAGGTCAAACAGAGATGAAGATATTACATTAAATACGACTTGCCTATTAAGCACTTAAATTAAAATCGCTTGTTTAAAAACTCTGACACATCATAGAAACATTCGACAATTAAAATTTTTGTTTGAACAGATTGATATCGCTTTCACATCTTTTTTCAAACAATGAGGTTTCATGTTTTGGTGGCCGCATAAGTTTTCCAGATCTGGTTGGATAATCATGGAAATCAGAATTAAGACTAAATTCACTGAAATTACTTTTTGCATATAATATGCACTTATAGATGTAAATAGAATAAAAAGTTAGTACACCGAAATATTTAAAATGATTTCTGCATATTTCTCTATAATCTAGATTAAAAATTAGACGGACAATCCTCGAGGCGGACAATCCTCGAGGCATTTACCGCACCCCCTACTATTGCATAATAAACATTGATCAGTTAACAAGTTGTAAATATATTTTTTAGCTGTAATATTGCAAAGTAACTGCTATTTAATTTTTTACAAATGTGGTTTATATGGGTATTCCAATTCATATCCTTATCGAGGTAGGTTCCCAGAAATTTAGTAGAACTCGAAAAATAAACATCAGTCCCCCCAACTGAGATACAGCTATTTTTAGGAATATATGTTCTTGTAGAAAAATGCATGAGGATGGTTTTTGTAGATTTTACTGTCAAAGAATTTCTTTCACACCAACTGATAAATTCTCTTGATAAAATATTCATCTTTAATAGCAGCTCATCCGGAGATTTAGAATCAATTGCTAATGTGGTGTCATCTGCATATAGTAATAAATGATTAGTGCGAACATATTTAGAAATATCATTTAAGTATAATAAAAATATCAGAGGCCCTAAGATTGACCCTTGAGGTACGCCAATTTCCACAGGTTGGGGAAGCGACTTCTGATCTTCAATTCTGACAATAAGTTTTTAGGCTTCTAAGTATAATTTCAGCCAAGATAGAAATTTGCCCCGAAATCCTAAATCTCGTAGTTTATTTATTGCTATATCAGCACTAACCGAGTCAAAAGCTTTTAAAAGATCAAAAAGAAGCGCCCTCACATACCTCTTTCTATCCAATGAGGTGTGGATAAAATTAAGCAGAGCTACGGATGCACACTCCGTTGATCTGCCAGGTAAGAAACCATGCTGATGGTCCAATATAACATTATACTTTTTGAGGAAAGAAAACATTTGTTTATAAATACATTTTACATATCACAGTTTGGACAGTTACTGGCCGATAATTGTCAAGGCTGAGAAGGCTGTCTTTTTTATGTATTGGTAAAACAACTCCTATCTTTAGACTTGATGGAAACGTTTCCGTTTCCACTGAGTAGTTGATAATATCTGCTAGAGTACATGCGATTTGTGAACCTATACTTTCAATGATCTTTGTCTAAAGACAGTGAACACCCTCGCCATTAACATTTTTTAGGCAGTTAATTAAATCCAATACATCTTCAGGGATAACAGGTTTGAAATAAAAAGTATTAGCGACATACATTGTTGTATAACTTTCAAAACCACAATTAGCACAGTGGGTATTTATTGGTTTTTTAGTATTCGTTGCAAAAAAGTGGCAAACAAATTAGCAATTTCGTATTTATTTTGAGTTCCCATTTATATCAATAGTAGAATGTCTCTTTTTTCCAATTTTGTAATGTACTGTTCGCCAAATATATTTTTGTTTTTCTTCTACATTTTTATTTTTAAGACTTTGATTCTTGATTTGTTAATTTCAGTGACATAATTCTGCTTCAACCTCTTATAATTTGAATGATCATCGGGATTTACGGAAAATTTTGTTAACCAAAACAAATTCCTAAGATCACTACCCATCTGCACAAGATCGCGATCAACCCATGATTTTCTGGTTACATTAGATATCTACGTTTTTTGTTAAAATAGGGCAAATAAAATCAATATGGCAACATATAGTATCTAAAAATTCATTATATACAAGATCAACACTTGAGATGTTTGTATCATTTAGATATTCATAGACCGACAGAAAACTTTCATTGTCTAGATGAGTTTGTAAACTCAGTAAATTGGATGCCGATACATTCCTAAAACGCGTCTTTCTGTTATTCAGCTTATTTTCGTAAAATGTACATAATATACCCGTACGATATTTTACATGAATATTTAGTCCCAAATGATCACCAAGCTGCATATCAATCACGCTTTCATTGCATTCAAACGAGGAAACGACACTACAATATAAATTAAACTGTCATTGCTCAATCTTCACTGCAGAGCTATTGGCCATATATTATGCACTATGTTGAGCTTTATACAGTAATCTCCGATATCAAAACTTTGTCATCCTTTCGGATTCCTAGTCAGCTTTAACAGCCATTAGAAACTCTGCAAGAAGTATATATCGCAATAGTATAATCGTAAAAATATTATGCATATTAGTTGAATTAAGAGAACTTAATAAGTTTGTAAGGTTTATGTGGGTCAAAGGCCACTTTCAAATCTCTGAAAACGAAAAAGTTGATCAACTAGCGAAAGCCGCAGTTCTTTCCGGATCGAAAGATCTTTGTTTACCATGGAGTGATGTCATTTGCTCAAGAAAGGAGAGTATGAGACACAATTGGGAAATAGAATGGTCGCAATTCTGCAACAGAAGCAATAACTCGTACTGCAAAGACACCCACTCTTTCATCTAAAAGACTTGAGGAGCATAGTCATCATATGAGAAAGATTAAGGCTATGTACTTCAGATGTCTCGTTAGCCATGCAACAGTACGCGCATACCTTTATAAAATTAAAATGAGCGACTCCGAATTGTGTGATTGTAAGAAATGTTATGATGATATTATTCATTGGATGTTTAGCTGTCAACATAAAAGTCAAGCTACAAGATATCTGATGGAAACTCTGTCTAAAGAAAATGTGCCTCTCTCACAAAGTCAAGTTTCTCTGTTATTTCTCAGTCGGCGACATACTGTGGTTCGTACTCTATTATGGGAATTTCTTAAACGTGCCAAAAGAAAAATATAGAAATCAATATAACTGTATTTTAGATGTAGAATGGTAGAGTTTAGTTGTAGTACACCTATTGTTGTTCCTTTGTAACATTGATACACCCCCTTGCCGTTGCCTTTATTGTGTGTTGTAAGTAAAGTCGCTATGACGGGCACCTTAGCGTGAAACGGGTGTCCACGTTTATTATCCTTTCTTCTTTGTTTTCTACGAATTCTGTTGTATAGGGCAATTAATGATAAGTGACTTGGATGTGAGTAAATATGTTTGCTGCGACATGCCCTTTGTTTCTCTTTTTAATGTCATATTACTTGTCTATTCGTGCCTGAATGGGATCCAAGTCCCAAAGCCAAAAAACGAAAAAAAAAATATTTTCATTAAAGCAGCTGACACGTCATTCTTTGAAATAACTGATTTAATAGACGAGTTGGCAACAGCATTATTTTTATGATTTCCAGTTTGAATTAGTGGTCTGGTTTTATTTTGAATAGCAGAGGATTCCCTTTGTTTTTGCGTTGATTTTTGTTTTTTACTTTCTGTGTCTAATTCGTTTCGTTCTTTTAATTAAGTTATTTATTGACTCAATAAATGAATTTTGTCATGCATCTCCTTTATTATAGAGTCTTTTTGCATTATTATATATTTGAATATGTTAATATCAATTGCCTTATTGTCTGGACTTAGACTTTCAATTGAGTCGAAAAATAACTGGTCAGTCTGATCACATGCTGAATCTTGTTCACAACATTTGATTAAGTCATCACTAGTAAACTTTACAGAGTTGCTATTTTCTGCACAGCTTATATGGAAACTATTTTCACAATTTATACACCATTTACAACATTTCTTCTACACTTTTTACAACATTTATTCCGGAGAGCTTGACAAACACATCTACACCGGGCGTCATGTTGCCATAGAGGAAGAGTCGTTACACCCACCCTAAGCACTGCCGTAAATTCCGAAATTCTTAGTAATTTTGAGCTTTGCCTGCGCTGTGTTATGCCAATCCTAGATTTACTAAATGTGTGGTAGGTAAACTCCGAAATGAGCTGCCAGTAACGACATACTCTCACTGTAATGGTTATTCTGTGATTGGTTCAAACATAGGGTTCGGTCCTGGTAAGGTGTGAACAAGTCGTTTTAATTTCAATTCGTAATTGAACTCAAAATCTTGGGAATTTTTTATAAAAAATAGTCTTTATTTTATGTTATGTTTCCCTTGTAAAATGCTAAGAAAAATACATGTTAAATGTGGGCCGGTGTTCAGGCAATTTTTCTTCCCATTGTATTGTTCGTCTGATATATGTCTATAGCTCCTTGCCGTAGCATTATCCATAGATGTTCCTTGATTACAATAACTTTGTCCCGTATGTGTCTGTGATTCCTAGCATATTTCGGCTGTGAATTTCCCGACAAGTAGATAAAAAACACGATTTCAAAAATGATAAGGGGTTTAGTTTTCGAGAAAGCAACATGACTGACGTTGATTATGTTTGAGTTTATCTATTTATTTTTGAATTGATATACATCTTATGTGTGATATAGATTTGGAGTTAATCAACCTTATTATATAATTAACGTACCATGCAGAAGCCTACACCCACTATGTCGGATGTCTCCTGCGCGATTTGCGTCTATGAGGTTCTTACAGAGATCTTCTGGCAGACAATTATTATAAAAGTTTGATGAAATTTTTGTTATGAAGTCCTTGATAGTTGGCGTATCGGATTTTTCATGTTACCAAGTATTTTTGGGTAAGATAGGGTAGCGGTTGTGTTTGATTGCCATCCGTAAATACTTTGAACCACTTGCAGGGAGTGGAAATTGTGCTTCGTCCCGTTGCAATAAACGGGAGCTGCGTATGTAAGTATAGGTCTAATAATGTATTTGTATGTAAGAATTTTGTTGTGAATTGATAAGTTACTATGTGTACAAATGAGTGGATATAGTTTGCTCGTTGCATCTACACAAAGGTAAGATTGCAATGATGTGTTTTTTTAGCTATTCTCCTGAGTAATAACTAGTCTGTTTTGAATGCGTTAATAGCTAATTTGTGTTCGTGTGAATATAGTAGAATTTTAGTAATGTGTGTTTGTACTGTTTCCAATGCGAGATCTTGATTCTGTGCTGTGGCTACAAAACAAGTGTCGTCGGCATACATTGCCGTTAACAATTGTGGGGATGTTGGGAGATCATGGATGTATAGGGAGTATAACAAATGTGATAATACAGAGCCTTGCGGAACTCCAGCTTTCATGAAGTACGGTCCGGCCTTGTGATTATAAATTTTAGAATAAAATTTCCTGTTGGATAAGTAGGAATTTAATATTTTAATTAAGTAGTCCGGGATTTCAATATTTATCAATTTATTCATTAAACCCTCGAGCTGTACGGAGTCAAAGGCCTTCTGTATATCTAGTGTAACCATAATGGCTTTGTTTTTTCTTCGGAAACCATTCCTGATGTAATTTATTACACGAATTATTTGTGGTACTGTGCTGTGGCCGCTTCTGAATCCGTATTGCTCGGTGTGTATAATGTTTTGTTTTTCAATAAATTGTTTTAGTCGAAATAAAATTATTTTGCTATATTGTGAAGAAGGGAAATTGGCCTAAAACTATCTCTCTAACATGGTTGTTTTTCCACTACTAGCTGTGAAGTTGACAGTTATTATGTCTTCTAGCAACTGAGAAGTAGAATTTCTCTATTAGTGGTTAATAATTTTTTCTATTGTTAACCTAGGTCAATAATGGACAAACTCAAATGTTTTGAGAATTCAGGGATAATAGCTTAACAAAAACTAGTGCAACATAATTTTGTATACCGAGGAGATTGTCATATTTACTGCTTGAAATTACATAACAAGATAAACTTATTTCAAAAAAAAACGGTCATTAGTTTAAAATTCGAATCAACCAAAAACTTCTGATGACATAAGGAGTGCGTTCATAATATATGGGTGAGGTGAGAAGCCAAAACAATGTCAGTCAGACGACGGAGTAAACGCCTAGGGAGAAATCAGTTTGAACGATTTGTAGATCAAAATTTGGCATTGAAATGTGTTGTTTATTTTCCGTTAATTGTAGAAAAACGTGGATCGAGGAATGTTTTCACCTTCAACATGATCTTCAGTGAAAATCTTCTGATGATAGAAACTGGTAGCTAACCTTGACCCACAGAATATCGATTACCGGTGCCTTAACCTCTACAAATAAGAACATGTGTACATTGTACATATTACGTTGTGGTGTAGTGTGAAGTACATAGACAAATAATATACTATTTTCTCTATAGTGAAGTATATATTAAATGTTTTATGAGCGCTCACTTTGTACCCAAGTGTTGTGAACGCACTACCGCCCTAATTGTGCAAAGTTCAAAGTAGAACATAAACCACGTTTTCTGAAATTTTTGGATGTGATCGCATAATTGGTTTCGTTAATTCGTTGCACTTAATATTGGTGATTATGAACTATATGAATAATGGTATTCTATTGCTGTGTGATTAAATTCTACCTACATGATTTTTATAAGACATTTTTTGATTTTTGTCTTAAATTTGGCTAGTAGTGGAAAAAAATGTATATACACCACGATGGTGAAGACATTTATAAACCTCGCACCTTATTTCGCTCGGGGCAAAGCCCGTCGCGAAATAATTTTTGTGCTCAGTCGATAATAATAGTCTTCACCACCTTGGTGTATAGTATACTATCATTTTCTTTGATGACGGGGATGACAAATTTAATATCTGTCACCACTCATTTTAAGAACATTAACAAATATCATATTCAATATGTTTAATTCAAATCTGTCTTATGTCAAACCTACAAATCATCAAGCAAATCTTAGTTTATTTTACAAAATACAATATATTATCTATAAGAATACCAATTTAAATAATCTGTATATACTTTCACTCCTTTTTTTACACGTTCCTGTTTGTTCTTCTACCCTTACATTTAAATCAATAAATTTCTTATCCAAATTCTGTTGATACATTTGCATTACTTCCTCATTTATTTGTCCTTGTACTTTTATAGATTGTATTTCTTCAGTTATATTCTCAATTTGTTTATTTACTTCCACTTGAATTGCTCCAGATACATTTTCTTCTCGACAACTACCCAATTCTTCAACTTCTTCATCTACCTGTTTCTCAACTTCTCTAATTTTAATTCCAGTTTCTTGGATTTCTATTTTCGAATTCTTATTTTGATCTACCCTATTTTTTTAACATTATCCATCTGCTTTCTAAATTCTTCATTCTCATCCCTAATTTTCTTAATCTCCTTCAAATTTTCCATTTTTCCTTCATCTATTTTCTTCTCCAACCTGTTCATGTTTCCATTGCTGTTATTAATATCTCCCCTTATTTTATTTTCCATACTGCCCATTTTCCATTAGTTTTAATTAATAATTCCATCAATGGATCATCTCTATTTGTTTTTACTTGTTCCTCTTGTCTAATATCCTCTTGTTGTTCTTCATCTTCTTCTCCTGTCAAATCTCCTTCTGATCTTTGACCTCCCTGTTCAAAATATTGTACCTGAGAATCTCCTCTTTCATATCTCCTTTCTTCATTTTCTTCCTGTGATCCATTTTCTGCTCCTAACCGCTTTCCATCTCTTAATGTCATTTTCCTTTCCAATTTAAATGTATTTTAAATGTTACGAACGTTTCCAAAATTTATCGTGCATCTTTCCAAAATTTATTGAGCGTTTTCAATATCACCTCACGCTGGTTGCGACAATATTCTATTGGTTAGGTTCTTTTATTTGATTAAAATATTTGCCGGATGAAAAATCTCTTATCTCAGGTGAGTTTAGTTGATTATGAAATATTTCAATACATTTTAAGAATTATATAAATACATTTATTATTATTATTATTATTATTATTATTATTATTCCGTATCATTTACCCAGTTTCTAGCTGTTACTGTATACGTTTAATTATAAAGGCTATCTAATAACACATTGACGTTCCTAATATATTTCAATCAAATATCTGTCACCAGAAATGTCACTGTCACAAATTAAAATTTTCCTACTAAAATAAGCAAATTTATTTAAATATAAAAAATATTCAAAAACATTAACAAATAACATATTCACTTCAAATCTGTTTTGTGTCAAACCTACAAATCATCAAACAAATCAAAGTTTTTTTTACAAAATACAATATATTATCTATAAGAATACCGAATTGAAATTATATACAATGAGCAAATCAAAATTCTTCGAAAACGCAGAAAATTAATTGTAATTACTAAATATTCCGATAATTGTCAATGAATTTCCCGAAATGTCAAACGTTGATCACGATCCTAACGTACGCCGATATAGTTCTTCAAATTGTACAATTCTTCCGTAAGTATACTTGAATTTTCTCCTTTAATTCTATTAAAAATTCATAGATATCATGTATATTATAAAAGGCCTGTTATTGTCAATGAAATAATGCATTATCTTTCATAATTAATAATTCAGAAAAATCTCACCCATGATTTGCATTCGGGACTGGAATCTGGATCAAACTCTAAGTCCAATTTAGAATTTCAGGACCATTACACTTTGCATATTACGAATCGTTTTGTTCATTCTCAAAACACGCACATGCTTTAAATTAAATTAAAAGGAGAAAATAACTCGAAAAAAATTGTAAACTCCAACTTTTTTGGGGTAAACCGATACTTTTCTCGCATATGAGATAGAGTTGGACGGAAAAGTAATAGGAAACCCAACTAATAAAAATAGAAATGTTTTGATATCAGAAATATTGCAGATCCACGGATGGGATGCTCTAAAGAAGAACCATTTTTATATTTAATATCGTTCTGCATAAAAACTTTTGCTTGTTCCAAAACATCTGAAAATGCAACAAAATTCCACATCCAGCCGTATTTTATAGTCAATTTTATGTTAAATCGCATGAATTTATGCACTAACTTCCAAAATGTTATAATATAGTTGGAAAAGTTTACGATATACCTGAATAGCTTCCAGTAAATAACTTTTGAAATTGTCATTCTTTTTCAACTATGCTAACTCTTCAAAAAAGTGTATATTTTGTAAAGTGCTGTGGTATTAAGGATGTTTCGTGCAGGTATGGAATTCAACTAATCAATGAAGAATATTCAGATGTACGTGTTGCGCAGAAGATATATAGAGATTGGATTAGACCGGATCTGTTCAAACCAAAAAATAAATCAAGAAAGGCATACAGTGAGGATGATGATACATCCACAATCTTAGTTATGCGTTTACTGATGAAAATTTTCAGACGAGTTTACTAAAAAGAGCAGCAGAAATTAGAGATTTATTGAAACGTTTTTTTGGAATCTTCTTTAATAAAATATTCCTCAATTTTTACATATACACATGCGCATTCCTTAAGTAAGTCTTGATTATTTTTGTGTGAATAAAGGATATCCTATTGGGAACTTCTGCGTAGATGCCAGTGCCCCAACGGTTAAATTTGGGAGTTGAGCAAGTGTTGGGGAGCGAAGACGGGCAGTAACTTCAGTGGACTGTATAATTGTTGGGGAGGTGGTTGATGACATCTAAACACAAACTACCCCGTAACCGCTGACTACCAAAGAATAAGCTAAGTACTACGATGTCAATAAAATAGCCACACTGGCTTCGCGCTTAATATGAAATATTATTACATGAAAAAATGTAACAGAGGACTCAGTAAATTTAATGCACTTTACAGGAGTAATTACATAAATAGATGTTGAGTATATTTCCATAGAGACAAGAGACAATTAATAACTTGTAATGGAATTGATTGTAATTAGATGTGGAGAAAGAGAGAGATATATACCGTCTTCTTGGGCAAAGGACACGGCATCAAACGTGTTAGAGCGACAAGGAACTACCGGCTTTCTTACGAAAGACCATGGCGGATAAAAACGTGTTAGAGATAGAAATAACTACCGGCTTTCCTATGAAAGACCACGGCGGTTAAAACGAGTTAGAGATAGAGCGAACTACCGGCTTTCTCACGAAAGACCACGGCGAGTAAAACGGGTTGGAGAGAGAAAAAACTACCTGCTTTCTTACGAAAGGCCACGGCGGATAACAATCGCGTTGGGTTACATCACTGAAACACACACAAATTAACCAACAATGCACTAACTTCACAATAACGCTCTTACATCTTACATAGGGTCAGTTTTTTTTCTACAGCGTGTAGATACACACACAGTAGGTGTGCTTAGGGCGAAAGCTTGAATATATTTTCTGGCTGCTTGAATACCCTCTAGTGCTGGGACATCGATACTAAACATCGATATTCAACATCGATACTAACATCGAAGGCAACCATCGAATAAAGGAAAACATCGACAGCAAAACATCGATGTTTACAAATCATCGATGTTTGATTTTTATGTCATGTCATCCAAACGATTAAAAATAAACCTGGAAATTTGGGAAATTTTCATATATTACAAAGTAAGTTAGAAAGTAAATTAAAAAAAGAACAAATTAACTGCTTACTCTAATAGTCTCTCAATATAAATAACATAAATAATGCAAATAAAATTAACAACATAACAAAATACTCAAAATATATTAGGTGAAAATGAAGATAAAAATGAAGAATGAAAATAAAATACCGACGTTATAAGTCCAAGTCCCAATATTTTTGATCGATGGATTGTAGAAAAAGCAGTTGAGAAATTCGTTTTCCAAGTAGACTGTTTCTTCGTTGTGTAATAGTCTCACCTGCCTTGGAAAACAAACGTTCCGCTGGTACCGAAGTAGCTAATATTGATAAATATTTTAATGCGATGGGCACCAAACTCGGATAGACAGAGCTATAACGCCGCCACCATTCTATAGGGTTTGTCTCCAATGGTTCTAACGGATTCTTTAGGTAAAGAGCAATTTGCGACTGGCGGTTTTCTAAAGCCTCCATCTTCTCAGCTACTAACCTTTTATGAGCACCCCATAAAGTGAATTTATCTGAATAAAAAAAAACCATAAACAAATATATTAAACGTTAATTAAGTACTACATAGTATACTATACCTGAGCTACGCTCCTGTTTAGATTTGGCATCTTCTTCCTCATCACCTGCATTAAGAGGATCATCACGGGATTCCTTCATTGAATTTTGAATAAATTCTATAGCTCTAGCACAATGAACAGGATTATTGAAATATATTTTTTTAAACCTGGGATCAAGGATTGTCCCAACAGCCAACATAGTAATTTGATCCGAAGGAGCTAACCGTTTCTCAACTTCTGTTGTTAGTTTTAGCTTCAAATCAGTAGCAAGTGCAAAATTTTCAACGCTAACTTTATTCAGACACAGCTTCAAATTATATACAAGAGGTATAATAATACTTCCGGTAGTATATTTGGATCCAGAAATCTCACATGTAGCTGATTCAAAAGGCTGTAGGAGGTTTACTACAACTTGAAGATCTTGGACCTCCCTTGCTGTAATTTCAATATTTACAATGGTATTGACGTGTACCCTTAATTTCAAAAATCTTTCCAGCATAAAGAACAATGAATTCCAACGTGTTGGTACGTCTTGTTTCAGTGACAAAATTGTTCCCTCATTTTGTGCCTTTCTAAGCAGATCACTAGCAACCACGCTTTGTTTGAACCATCGAACAATATTTTTAACTTTTTTAATAAGTTCTGTCAATCCTTCAACTTGTTCAAGAGCTCTCGTCACAACTAAATTTAATATGTGGGCGAAACAAATAATATGCTTTTGTTTACCAAAGCTAATATCCACGGCTTTGATCATATTAGCAGCCCCATCTGTCACAATACTAGAAATTTTGTCATGTGTAATTTGCCATTCGTCACATATATTAGTTAATTTTTCTGCAATATATTCACTGGTATGTCGTTCATCTAACTCATAAATACCCAAAGTTGAATCCAAAATATCATTTTCTTCTAAAAAATGTAACGTAATACCAAGAAAGCTTTTGGATTTCATGGTCTCTGTCCAAATATCACAAGTTAGATTACAATTACTTGCACTTTTAATTTTTTCCTGAAAAACGTACCTAATCGCTTTATATTTGTCGTCAATTAATTTTGAAATGGTTTTTCGAGATGGAAGTTTATATTGTGGACATATGGTACGCATAAGTTGTATAAAACCTTCATTCTCAACAATGTTTATGGGTTGATAGTCACGGCATATCATAAATAAGATTGAATTGGTGATTTTTGAATATTTTCTACCACCTTCTTTATGTGATTTTATATAAGAAAAACTCTCAAGCATGGTTTTTTGCCGTTTTCGCACAGAGCATTCAGAAAAAGTATCCGAGCTCTCATCCTCCTGATCCTGTATAGAAACTGTATCTGTATCTACTTGTACATTTTCCATTGGTCCTTTACTTGTTGATGGCATAGCATAAGCATGTTCAGATTCATTATCTTTTTGGTTTTCTTTGTGTGGGATCATTATTCGTTTTTTTTAAAATCTCTTTATGTACTGCCTGTATATGACATTTTAAATTTGAAGTATTACCACAGGTTTTAATTTTTTTTGAACAAAATCGACAAATGGCAATATTTTTATTATCTTCAGCTTTTCTGAAATACTGCCATAAATCACTCTTCGGCGGCATTCCTTAAAAAATATTTGAAGTATATTTCAATAAGAAAAAAACCTGCAGTAATAACACAAATACGCATTGTTTAATTTATTTATATAAAATATATTTTTAAAACTTACCTCGTAAGAATTTTAATATCAAATATTGCAAATAAAATATAAGTACTTAACTGTTAACGGTTTGTTTGAGAATCAGAACGGTACAATAAACAAAAAATTATACCACCGACGCAGATGTAACGTCAAACAAAAGCAAAAATGACGATGCGAGTGATTCCCCGGTTAGAGGACCAGGAACGCCGAAGCAGTTAGGTAACATAAAATACATTGGTAATTAAATCGAAATCGTAAGCATATTTTGACTTAACATCGATACCAAACATCGATGTTAACATCGATGTTGCAGACAGTTGACATCGATGTCAAAACAACGAATTTCGGTAACAATACATCGATGTTTTGAAATCATCGATGAACATCGCCCAGCACTAATACCCTCTGAAAAATGAATTCGCGCGCGCAGAGATTCGTTACTGGTAGGTACTAGGCGCCATCTACGCCGGTTCCAATACATATGTTGTAACGTTGAATTATTTATTGTTAATTATTGAAAAAGTGACCAGCTACTGGTCTACAGAACGGGTTTTGATCACTATACGCATCGAAAAGGTATTTATTTTGTTGATAAATTGTAAATCGCACATGAAGTGATATGTGTTGCTAAATTAGGTTGACACATAATATTTTAATGTGGCTAATTTAAAATAAGTAATAATATCTATTTACTTGCCATTATAATTGAGGAAGAAATAAAACTAAAATAAAAGTATTTTTTTACGCGGTGTACTAATTTTATTGTATTGTAATAATGATTTTGTCATTTCCATTCTTCCCAAAATTTTTAGTTTGAGATAATATACTGGCCTATGGTCTTATCTGGGGGGTTTTAAAAACAAGTAATCGAGAATTCGTACCTTGAGTCTCGGCCATTTTATAATTAGCAGAATCACCAGGTGTGTGTAAGGAACTTACGATTTCTTTTGGAATTTTGTATCCATCCTTAGTTGGAATAATTTCGAAAGTTCCACATAATCGTTTAGGGAAAATATACAATTGGTAGTATTACGTTGGTAGTGGTTTTCCCAAAAACATCTCCTTGGAGGATTTTACTCGCCGCTGGTGAAATTACAGCTATATTGAGTTAATTTGGTTCATTCTCTAACTGGATACTAGGTCTCAAATTACTTATCCAGCTGACTGGACAATAAAAACCCCAAGGATCCCTGACCAGGAAGGGTATGTTGATTATCGTTTTTTATATAAGTCTATAAAGTAAAATAATGATTTGTTTTTTTTGTATATAAGAAATGTTTGATACTTAAATATGATTTTCGGATTGCATTGTTGCACGTTGTTAAAAATTAACCTGAATTTCAACAGGTAGTTTCCTTGCTTCATAAAATATTATAGTAGGTACTATTTAACCGGTTTATTAGTTTAATAAAACACTCCTAGTAACATGAAATATGAACAAGAAGAAAATTTGATTGTTACAGTAATACTACCTATGTCACTTGACGCAAAAGAGGAGTTAATTACAGCTACAAAGGAAGATCTACATTTACAGTTACTACTTCAGACAATAATACAAGGATTTCCAGAAAAAGTCATTGAACTACAACACTATTTTAACTTTAAAGAAGAATTTGGCTATCTCAAAGGAATAATTTTCAAAGGAATTAAAATTGTAGTACCCAAATCACAGATCTCTAAAATACTAAAGAATATTCATCAGAGACATGCAGGTATACAAAGCTGTTTAAGAAGAGCTCGACAAATTCTCTACTGGAAGGGACAATATGATGATATCATAAAACAAGTTAAAACCTGCTCTGTCTGTGAACCAACACAAAAAGACAATATTGAAGATATAGTGCTAGTTAAAAATAAACGGTTTTAAAGATTAAAACAAACTTTTCCGTATCTGTGAGATGCCCTGATTAATATTCTATCATAAAATTGTCACTTGTATACACTTCGGGGGGTGTATCGGGTTAATAAACCGAAATTTCTCCAAAAGTAACCAAAAATGTAGTATATCTGGATTTATAGAACCCGCTGTACTCGCTATAGTCAGCTAAAAATCAATAGGGTACATCTGTGAGGCACCTGGAATGAGACACCTTGGAAAATATCCAATTATAAAATTGGCCACTTGTATACACTCCGGAGGCTGTATCGTACTAAACCCGAAATTTCTCCAAAAAGGACAAAAATGTGGTACTTCAGGTACCATAGCACCCGTTGTACTAGCTCTGGTGAGCTAGAAATCTATAAGACGCCCTGAACAATATTCAATCATAAAATGTGTCACTTGTATACACGCTGGAGGCTATATCGTGCTAACAAACTGGAAATTCTCCAGAAATGACAAAAATTTGGTACCTCAAATACCATAGCACTCGTTATACTGGCTTTAGTGAGCTGAATCTAAATAGGGTTCATCTTTGAGACGCCTTGAATAATATCCAATCATAAAATTGGTCACTTGTATATACTCCGGAAGCTGTATCGTGTTAACAAACTGAAATTTACTGTCTCGACCCATACTTCGTGGAATATGCTCATATTAGTGTTTTTAAATGAAACTCAAGGTCTCTAGTTAATTCCACAATATAATACAAGTTATTGAAAATTCTAAAAAAATGACAATTGTTTCGATAAATCAATATCATCGTCAGAATGACAGAAGTTACATTTCATTTTATGCCTACCTGATGTTTAGTAGTTATATTTTTGGCTAGACCAAGAAGTAACCTAACTTGTGATTGGCTTAATATATGTTTATAGAAAAAGAAGAAGATGTGATATTACAAATATTGAAGCTTAGATATTATTAGCCCTATGGTGATATCCTGGATATCATTTTTCCAATTAAGATCAGTATAACTGTGCAATGATATAGTTTTCCTGGTTTTCTATATCATTGCACAGTTATACTGATCTTAATTGGAAAAATGATATCCAGGATATCACCATAGGGCTAATAATATCTAAGCTTCAATATTTGTAATATCACATCTCCTTCTTTTTCTATAAACATATATTAAGCCAATCACAAGTTAGGTTACTTCTTGGTCTAGCCAAAAATAATATCAATAAGGTTCATCCGTGAGACGTCTTGAATAATATTCAATCATGAAATTGGTAACTTGTTGCACTTCGGAGGCTGTATCATGCAAACAAACTGAAATTTCTCAGAAAATGACAAACATATGTCGTACTTCAAGTACCATAGCACCCATTGTACTTGCTCTGGTAAGCTGAAAATAAATGGAGTTCGTCAGTAAGATGTCCTGAACAATATTCAATCATAAAATTGGTGATTTGTTGCAGTCCGGAGGCTGTATCGTGACGACAAGACATGTAATGAAAAGTGGCCGACGACAACGACGACATATACACAGGATTTTTTCTAAAAACCATTTTTTCGTGTTGTTCCTGATGACAAACGTAAAAATAACAAAAAATTTTTTCAAAATTTCAACATTTTTGTGGGTAAACCAATACTTTTCTCGCATATTAGATAGGTTGGACGGAAAAGTAATATTCCTACACTTCCATGGCAATTAGTTCCATTTGATCTATATAAATTAAAAGGAGAACTTGTCTCGTAATCTGTGACAACTACTCTGGATATTTAGATTTTCAACAGCTAAAAGGACCGTCTTCATATGATGTTACAGAACAACTGAAAAGATAGCTAGTGGAGGAGTTGCAATTTACATAAAAAGGACGCTGATGTCAACTAAATACCTTTAAAAACAAATTTATAAGCTGTTGAAGTGTCTATAAACGTAGGACGAAAAATTTCGATTTGCAATGTGTACATACCCACCAATAACGAAATTTCAAGTCAAGGACTAACAGATCTCTTCTTTCAAATAACATCTCCGTGGATCATATTGGAGATTTCAACTGCCACAACACCGAATGGGGATGCAAATAGACTTTTAACAAAGGCAAACCGCTATCATTAACTATAGATCTCTGAAGTTTTTGTCTTCTAAACACCGGGGAAGGCATTAGGTTCAATCCCTGCACCGGAGAGACGGCAGCTTTAGACCTTACCTTGTGTAGCCCAAATTTACTAACCGTACTAACTTGGGGAATTTTATCTTTCATTTATAATAGTGATCTTGCTCCAATAATAATTAATAGAAACTCCAATCACAGGAATATAACCAATACAAACATTAGTACAAAATGGCAATATAAAAACGCAAATTGGGCACTGCATCAGCAAAAATTCGAAGAAAATATAACAAACTTTGATATAAAATCAGATATAGACGAAACAATTGATAATTTCACAAATACCATGTTAGAAGCAGCGAAAGAATCAGTAAAAAAACATCATTGATTAAAAATCGTCAACCCGTACCATGGTGGAAAAAAACTGCCAAGAAGCAGTTAGTGCAAGTAAACATGCTTACAACGTATGAAAAAAACACAAAAATAAAGAAACCCTGATCGAAGTAAATATATAATAAAAAAACGCAAAAAAGAATCGTGACATGAAATCGTAGCCAGCATTAATGACAACACTCTATCCACAGAAATTTGGAACAAAATTCGACGAGTATCAGAGAAACGCACCATCACAGGAATACGAGCTCTTCAATATCAGATCAAGCTCACATCTGAAAATAAACTAATAGCCAATGCTTTAGCTGAAACTTACAGAAAATACTCTGGCAATTCAAATTATTGTGCACAATTTCTCGACTTGAAGCAACAACAAGAAAAAGACTTTCCCATAACTATGGATCCAAATAACGATTCTTCATTAAATGCTAGAATCTCTAAGACTGAACTTGAAAAAACAATACAAAAAATGACAAACACAAGTCCAGGACCAAACGAAATCCCTGAAATATTTATAAAAAATTTGCCTAGCTGTACCAAAAGAATTTTATTGGACATATGCAATGTTATTTGGACTGAAAACAAATTATGAAAAAAATGGATCCAAGCTACAATCATACCTATACTAAAACAAAAGCAAAACTGATCCAGAACCTTATCGGCCAGTATCTCTAACATGCGTGATGTGTAAATTATTGGAAAAAATTATAAACCAGCGGTTGATGTGTTATCTAGAGTATCACAACTACATAGCAATGCAACAAAATGTGGCTTCAGGCAACAAAGATCTGCGTAAGACAAAATAATCGAACTAGAATCTGAAGTACATGAAGCTTTTGTCACCAATCAATCATGCGTCACAATATTTTTTAGCATCCAACGTGCATTAGATGCTGCCCCGCACATAAAATCTTTAAACAATTAACAGAGTGGGAGATAAAAAGCCATATGATTTCATTTATCTCCAGTTTTTTGAAAAACAGATTCTTTTGAATCAAAGTTAGCGTAGAACTCTCAAAAAGCTTTTACCATCAAAATGGTACTCCTCAAGGATCAGTAATTAGTACTACACTTTTCTTCGCAGCTATTAACAACATTTCCAGAGAAAATAGGTCAGAAGCAACTGGATTTATGTTCTCAACAGGAAAAACGAAATGTCTTATATTTTCAAAACACAACAATAACTATCATCCTTGTCTCACACTATACAATAAAAATCTCAGTTTTGTACAAGCTTACAAATTTTTAGGAATAATATTTGATTATAAATTAAATTGGAAACATTAATTTCTATATTTCGTGAGGACTTTCCAAAACAACTTAAATATAATCAAAATGTTGAGCAGCACAAGTTGTGGATCTGACTCAAGTACTCTTCAGAGAATATATAAAGCAATCATTAGATCGGCTACAAACACCACTCTCAAACAATTGAATACCATCCATAATACTGCATTTCATTTAGACATTGGAGCATTTTGTACCAGTCCTACTTCAAGTGTATTATGTGAATCAGATGAACTGGCTTTACATCATAGAAGACAACTACTCAGCATGTCTTATGCTACTAATGTTACAGCAAATCCATAATATCCAACATAAGCCAACACCATTAAAAATCATTATAGAAATCTGTATCAAAACAAAAAAGTGCTGCTCCAGCATTTTACGAAAGGGTTGCCAATTATTATAACGATTTAGCTATCACCACTTTGATATTTGCGGATAAAATAAACAAAACACACATCCAGCCCTTATTAAGTCCAAATTTCAGAGCATTGTTAATATTTACCCCTCCCACATGCAAATATATAAGGATGCATCAAAAACATCGGAAGGAGTAGGAATAGCAGTGAAAGTTCAAAACTGTACTCGAATGTACCAATTACCCAAACTATCAAATGTATTTTCTGCAGAGTTGTTTGCAATACTTCAAGCCATTATACTTATTCAGAGGAAGCCAGAACAAGAGTACTTAATCATTTCCGATTCTCTAACCTTGCTGAAAACCCTCAAAAATATATACAGCCATTGCCCAGTCTCCAAGATGATCAAGCAACAACTTCACTTAATTCGGTATGGCAGAAAAGAGGTTGTATTGATATGGGTACCCTCGCAAATAGGAATTCTCGGAATCGAAGAAGCAGACAGGGCAGCACAAGAAGCAATAGCAAGTGATGTCACATAACCTCAATTTATAACAAGTGGCAGGCCGAGTGGGATCAATCTAAAGATAAACTCAGACCAATTAAACCAACCATCAAACCTAGAATTAACAACGCAATGCCGCCAAATGTCAAACTGTGTTAACACGACTCAGAATTGGTCACACTCTGTTTACTCACCAACATTTAATCACAAAATCTGATCCGCCAGTGTGTGATTAATATTGAGTTAATGTAACTGTTGAACATTGTCTTGTAGACTGCCCAAAGTATAAACAATATCGTCAAGCGCACGGACTACCGACCGATTCAAAAAGTATTTTGAATGAGAACTTGTTGAATGTAATTTCCTTTTTAAAGGAGATCAATCTAATTTAAATTGCAAACATTTCTAAAAATAATAGTACCGTTAGAGAGCTAATAACCCTAGTAGTTGATGCGCTTAAGAGAAAAAAAATATTTATTGCATATCCCATTAATATGATTATGACAAAATGAATCATTTTATTTTGACAGTATAGTCAAGTGATTTTACATGACAATCATTTTTTTAGAAGAAATGGCCCATTATCAAAGGAAAACTGACAGCAAGTTGCGGATTGATAAATATATCATATATGATATATAGAAAAAACTGGAAAATCACCAATCAAAAAGGTCAATAGCTAAACAATATGGAATTAATAGAGCGCCTAAAAATTGGCACAATACCAACGTCATTAGATGGTTTCATACCCGTGTTTGGAGAACATTTTAGCGGAAAAAATACGAGAATTAGATGGACTTTTTTATGAAAAATGCACAATATGTAACGTATAAATGTGCTGACGCATGCAAGCTTCAACACCCTTTTAACAGAAGTAAATAGTTAGCTGGAAAAATGGATTTCACAGGCATAAATTGTCAATAAAACAACCAGAACAAATAAGTCTTGCAAGAGTAATTGGTTCAATAAAATTTAGGTAAAAAGTATAGAAATCCATATATAATATGGATGCAACAGGAATATTGATCATTCCAAATGAAACTCCTAAAGTTATTTCAATAAATGGAAACAAAGTTGAAGGGAAAGTTGTATCAGCAGAAAGAGGAAAACTAATAACAGCTGTTTGCTTCATGGAGCCCCAGCTGACACTATTATGCTCCTTTCAGATAATGGCTATATAAATACAGAATTATTTATGAAGTGGTGGCAAAATTTTTAAACACATAGAAAACCTATACTCCTCATTTTGGATAATCATGCCTCTCATATAAGCATCGAATCAGTAAAATTTTGTCGTGAAAATGGATTTCATATTTTAAGTTTGCCACCTCATAGTAGCCATAAGTTGCAACCCTTGGATGTTGCGTTCTTTGGGCCCTTGAAAATAGCGTACTCTAAAGAAACTGACAAATAGATGGTAACAAATACAGGAAAAGTGATAGGTCAGTCTGCTGTTGCATTATTGTTCGGAAGATCTTATTCATAGCTTGCATCAATTTAAAAGGCTGAAAAAGCTTTTTCAGCTACAGGTATCTGGCCTTCAGATAATTATATAATATATTTCCAGAAGAAAAATTTACACCATCCGGCATCAATAATACAGCTTCTCCAGAAAACGAACATACTGTCAACATCGAACCTTGTTTGGGAAATATTGACATTGAAATACATGATTCCCAACTTTTAGAGCTCATAAATATTGCTTCCATGGCAGAAGTCGAACAAAAATTGACATTACATTCGTCCATATCTAGATGTTCCTCTAATTCAGATGAAATTATACACCCCTATTCTCCTAAACAAAGATGTTCCTCTAATCTCTCGCAGAAGCGGGGAGGCTCCTATAATCAGCATGAAATTGCACATATTTCTTCAATCGAGACTCCTACAAATTCCAGTAAGATCTGGGATGAAGGTTTTATATTGCATTTCCATTTTTCAAAGGTAATATCCAATGAAATGCGACAATCGAAAATTTCAATTACGCCAATGCAAGGTAAAACCAACGAAGGCTCAGGTAAGAAACCAAATTAGTTATAAGTTAAGTTGTATTTCTTAAACGTAATATATACTAATGACGGTGATGAAGCAGAAAATTAATGTCAGAAGAAAAAACAGAGAAATCAGTAACAAAGAAATTCTTGAAAATATTTGTCCTATTCCAAAAACAGTTGTTAAGGAAAATGAAATTGAGCGAAAGAGAGTGGGTAAGAAGTCGGAAGTCTTAATCGACAGGAAGTCTTGATAAAAGAGAAACTTGCTGTTAAAATTTAGAAAGAGAGGCAAAAGAGAATAAAGCATAAAATAAAGTTAAATAGCAAATAGGTAAACTATCTCAGACAAAATACTCTGATGATAATTATAATTTTTTTGCTAATTTCTAAAATAGATATTATTACAAAATGGAATTCTACATTTCTCAGAAGAGTGCTGGAAATTCACCTATCCCAGATATGAGACTCGGTCGTCATTCATTTAAAAACTTACGTACACTATAAAAATTTCACCATCTCTTAAATTATGGATATATAATGTTTAATATGATTCTATTATCTATTATTTTTTAGATAAATAATATTTTAAATATTTTGGCCGTCATTCCTGAAAGGAAAATGCATGTCGTTGTAGCAAATTTCTAAATATCGCGAATACATTGAAACCAATGAAATTTTATAATGAAATATCAGAGCGAACCTAATAAAAACACACCAATCAAGATTTAGGATATAAAAAAATCTCCATTTCCAATTTCTCATCTATGAAATGTCCTTCCCTATACCTAATTTAAAATGCACTTAGCAATTAAGGAAAATTACAAATGGCAGTGTTTATTGTCCCCTTTCTTGATAAATGGGTCATATTTCAATTTATCATATGTTTCTAAAAAATAAACTGCTAGAAATTAGAATATGAGATGTTTCATAAGGACTGCTATTTTTATGTACCGAGTGTGTTAAAATATCAAAAATCCAACAAGACTACAGCAGGTTCAATCCATAGTAGTCATCCCATACAATAAAGAAGTTAAACCACTCAGAAACTATGGATAATGCAGTAGACGCAAGGAGCCATCTACACACTCCGAGATTAGGCACATTAAGGCCAGGGATCACTAGTCCAAGAGCGTTGTATTTATTTTTTGTATGAATAATCCTTAGACCTACTGTAAACAGAGAACTATAAACTATTGTGAATGAAGACATTTTAAACCATTCAGTGGCAGAAATCCAATAAAGTCAACTTTATAATGTGTGTAAAATAAATACTTACGTACTATTGTATTAATTAAAAAGGTATTAACCATTTTAATTTATTTTTCATATTTTTAAATTATTTCTTTGGAAGAGATATCCACAGGAGTTAACAAAGAAGTGAAAATGTTCAAAAATTGAAAATCACCATGCCTGGTAAGAATAAACAATGAACTCATTAACTATGGTACAACAAAATTATTCCAATTGAGAGCACAACTATTTATAGTGTGTATAAAAAATTCAATCTGTTCTGGAAGAATGAAAGATTGGAAAACCGCTTTCATAACACCTTTATATGAGAAAGGAAACAGAAAAAACTGTGACAATTATAGGGCACTGACAGTTACCACCACCTTTAGTACCCATTAGTATCTTACACCAATAAACAAATGAAGTTTCTAGAGAATGTCCAGACTGCACTGGGACTTACACCCCGCCAGAAGTCGACTTATTACAATGCTCAAAATCTTTGAGGAGGTTTCATGTAGTATGTACATCCTACGAAGGGCGAGGACCATTTTTGTGTGACTTCTGTCATGAAGAGCATCAAAATTAAGAACTGCGTACTATTGCAATTTATGCGTACTCTTAAAATACCATTATGCGTCCTGTGACGGTTATTGAACCAGAAGGTCACTAATAAACTTAGTAATGTTAATCAGTACAAGTGAACCACGATTATTTAGGGAATACGTTTATTTGGGTAATTG
The DNA here is from genome assembly GCA_963921935.1 of Galeruca laticollis. Lineage (NCBI taxonomy): Eukaryota > Metazoa > Arthropoda > Insecta > Coleoptera > Chrysomelidae > Galeruca > Galeruca laticollis. Next base: position 153,038,665 of record OY998181.1, on the reverse strand, counting down.
ATAAAACACGTTCAGCGAGTACGCTAATAAATTGTAAAACAATTAACCCGGACAAGGTTAATATTTCAATGTGAACGGTGTGTACTTGCATTCTTTTTATGTATTATTTGCGTAGCTCAATGTAATATATTTATTCAGGTTCTTCTAGGTCCATCCTTCCTTATTTTCCCGCACCGTTTTGCTTCTCATACAACCTATTTCGTATGTCTATCTTCTTTTATCATGAAATGTGCAAACCATTCCATTTATTGTTTTCAATAGTTTTATTTCTAATTAATTCCTTATGTCATAAAATCTTGATATAAACTTCTTTGTAACCCGACGGGGTCGTTTTAGAAGATACTTCATCTCCATTGCTTGGATTCAGATTTTCACATTTATATTTAAAACTCCGCCCTCGCTGACGCACCGTTAATGTTGATCGATAAATAATTTTGAAATGTTTTTTTTCTTAATTTATTTGTTTGTTTTCTTTGAATTTGCTGCTGACTGTATAATATAGCCTTCTAGTATTATTTGTTCTATTCTTCTTTTATAGCTCCATTTGACTATGTATACTCAATATTCAATATTTTGTTATCCTTTCCTATATACATAATTTTTGTCTTATTATTATTAATATTGCGCATTTGAGGATGCCGTCTATAGTAAATAACAATAAATATCATTTTATCGACAACGTCATTCCACAGCCCTGGACTTTTTTTGCTTGTTAAGTTTCCTTTGGGAAACTTTTCAGCATAACGCGTAACCGATGTACCAGCGGTTCCTCACCCGCTTGAAGTTAATGTCGCTGTATTTAACATTTGAAAAATTTTGATTATTATTTGACATATTTATTAACAATATTCAATGTTGTTTATATTATCATCTTAACTTTCAATAAATATCAGTTTTCCATCGCCTACTTACATGTAAGCACTATTTTGAGCTTTGATACCAACTTTAAATTTTTTAACGGAGAACGTTTTGAACTGATTGAATAATTTATGTTTTTCATCAAATTTTAATTTTCTTATTGTGATTTTTTGTTTAATTAATAACTTTAGCGTTAGGATAATGTTTCTGTTTTTTGGTTTTAATAAATAGATAATTGTTTTTAAAACTACTTTATATCAGCATCAGTTATTACTTCATTATTTTCAAATCAAAATATTCCGAAAATGGTACACAGTACCGAGTTTTACCAAGATTACCATTTTATTGTAAACTTTGGACTAGAACATTCAATCTCAAAAAGTTATCTTTGAAACTATTCGTTACGAACCGTATAACTAGCGCCCTCTATAACAGACAGATATAAACAAAATTATGCGATCTATGGTGATTAGGAGTAAGCGTTCCACTTGTTAAGCCAAATATACCAAACAACTGACTCACAAGGCTAAGGCCGGTTAGTGTAAATAAGGCGACAAACTGTGTGTATTCATTTAATACATATATATATATATATATATATAAATATATATATATATATATATATATATATATATATATATATATATATATATATATATATATATATATATATTATTAACTATTTGATAATGATGATTACTTACTTAATTTTTGATTATGAAATTTAAATGTAAATGTTTATTATTTAGAATTTTTGTTTAGTTTGGCTAGCTCAGTTGGTTATTGTTATTTTGTTTAGTAATTTATTTTAATTTGATTATTCGGGAGCATGAAATCCTTTTTCTCTTTGAGTCCTGGCTTTTATATTGTTGTAATAGTTTAAATAAAAAGAAAACACATTATTTTGAAATCAATTTAATTTTAAATTTAACATTTTATATATTTGATAAAAGTAATATGAGACGCCACTGGTTGTATTGTATCTACTTATTTATTTTAATCATTTTATCAATGCGCATGCGTGAAAAACTAGTCATGCGCTTTAGCATAAAACGAACAATTCTTATACGTACGAAGCATCTATTCATATTATACCAAGTTTGTTGAAGATGCAGACAAATGAATGGTTCAAACACATAAAAGAATTTATATATGAATCATACATATATATGATACAAATTGCTGTGGGAAGAAAATAGTTATATACATAGATAGAAATATAGGAATAATATACAAATGGACATAGTTATTACATTGATAAATTTTCAATCAATAAATTTATGCGATTACAAGATGGCGTAAGTACGTATTTTAATTTATTTAAAATTCGGCCTTTTATTAATTTTAACGATTTATGCAATGAATTCACTATATAAAGTCTGTTTCTTTCTTTTTCAGATCGATCATATTTGCAAAAGTTTATCAATTTATGAAATTAAGTACTTATTTGAGTTTTTACTCTGATTATTGGCCAATAATGATTTAAAAACACTGACCTGTTGCTCTTGAATTGGGATGAAAGTCTCTGGATCCCAGGAACACTCCGCTGAAGCTCCAAAAAACCAAAATTGATGAAAATTTCGTAGATTCTTGCCGAAAAACTTGATACAATTGACTGTGAGTATTACTAAGATTGTATTTAATAGTACTTTATAGGTTTAAATGTCTTAAACCGGGAATTTCTTGAAATTTCAGGAACACCATCACACACACTCCTCGCTTCTTGACACCCGCTTCCCTTCTTATTTAAGCGTCCCCTCGATTCTCTACTTTTTTCAACAAACAGTCTTTTGTTCTTTTTCAGGTCACTATTTCAAAGTTTATTTGTTGATTCACAATTTGTTCTGTCATATTTTATAACCAATAAAATATTGTCATTTGCAATCAGATTAATTGAAACTTCTTTCACTTATTAAAAAAAATTTCATACATACACTCTTTTACATTATTAGTTCATTTATAGAGTTCCTATGAGTTTTTTCATCATACAAATAAATTAAAATTGGTTATACATAGATACATTTACATGGTACAACATTCAATATTATTATTGATAATATATCACTGTTACACTCTTATTATTCATAAATATAAATTCTCTTATGTTATTTGTCTAAACTCTTTGCATTATATTATTTATAATAAACTTTAACAAATTACTATTTATTGATTCTATGTTTATTTTATTTACCATATATCATTTGTCTATATGTCATTATTTGTTTGTCTATGAAAATCTATTGAATTCTATTCTATTCAATATTTGTATTTGTTTTTATTCTTAAATTAATGATTATAATGAATTATCTATAATAATATTTGTTTTCTAATGTAACTACTTATATCTAAAATTCTCTTGACTTGACTATATAATTATATCTTTTTAGGTGAACAGCTGGTTATGGTATGGAAATTATTCTTCGTCTTAGGCAACTTTATTTACATCATTACATTGGTTAGGCAATCTCTATATTTTGTATTATTATTGAGGTAATTCCTTTTTTATTATATTGTTATAGGCTATTATTTAATATATCTTCATTTGATATGTTGTTTAAATTAAGAAAAGTGTTTCCTTTTTACCTGTTTTCTTAAATTATTTTATTTTCATATATTTTAATACTAGCAACATATTTTTATAATACTAATTCTCTTATTATCTATGATATCTGGTTCAATATATATATATATATATATATATATATATATATATATATTTATATATGTATATACTTAACACTCCCGTGGGAGTAGCGCCGCTCTTACGAGCTTTCTAGATCCTCTTCTAAGAGTGGATCAGACCACATTTACTTTTTCATATTTTTTCTACTATTTGTAGCCATTGCTTCCGGTCCTGCGTTTTCTCTTCCGAGTATCTAATTCCCATAGTCATGAGATCACCTACTACCTCCTGCAACCAAGTTATTCTTGGTCTTCTTTTCTTCTCTTACTTAAGGGCTACCACTCTAACATTGAGTATATTATTGCTTTCTTACCTGCTCTCCATATGTGTCCCAGCCTTAATTTTTCTTACTATGTCTTTTTGTATCTCTTGATATAGTTCCATATTTGTTCTTCTTCTATAATCTTCACCTATTTTTTTAGGTTCTAATATTGTGCTTAGTATTTATCGTTCCTGTATTCTCATATCCTCTTGTTGTTTTTTAGTCATAGTTAACGTTTCTGCCCCACACATCATCACCGGTCTAATTATTGTGTTATATATTCTTATTTTCGTCCGCTTGCTAATTGTTTTATTTTTTAATAATTTTTTGTTAGCCTGAAATGCTTTGTTTGTTGCTACGATTCTTTCCCTTATCTCAGTTTCTCTGTCTCCATCGCTACTTATTGTTATTCCCAGATATTTAACTCTATCCACTTATTCAAATTCATATCTTCCAATTATCACATTTTTGTACGCACAATTCTTGAATAGCGTTGCCGACAGAGAGTCTCCTTACTTGACTCGTTCACTATATGTAAACTTATCTGTTTTCCCTCTTTGTGTTACTACTTCTACTACGCTTTGGTCTAGTGTCATTTTTATTAATCTTATCAGTTTATTATTCAGTCCCATTTCATTCAGCGCTTTCAGTAATTGATTCCTTTTTATTGAGTCAAATGATCGCATCTGTAGTTGACTTTCGCTTTGTAAATCCGTACTGATATTCTCCACCTCTGTAACCTGCGTCATGCAGTCTTCTTTTTATGATTGTTGTTGTTATCTTATATGCTGTATTCAGTAGCGTAATGCCACTGAAGTTTTCTGAAGCTTGTTGGTCTCCCTTCTTGTGTATTTTTACTATTTGTCCCACCTTCCATTCATCTGGCATCTCTTTTTCCCATATTTTATATATCAATTGTTATAATTTTTTTAACAGTTTAGTCCCTCCGTATTTGATAAGTTCCATGTTGAGTCCGTCGCTTCCTGGCGCTTTTCCGTTCTTACTCCTGTTAATTATCTCTCTAATTTCTTCCTTCGTTGGACTCTCGATTCCATCTTGTTTGTTCTTTGCTTCTATATCAACCTCCTCTCTTACTTCTGATTCTGTTAGTAATTCCCGAAAGATTCCATCCATGTCTCTTTATATTCCGTATCTCCATTAACTATTCTTCCCTCTTTGTTTTTTATTCCTGTTGCTTTGTTTTTATATGCTCAGGTCTGTGCATTTATTTTTTGATAAAAAGCTTTTGTGTTCGTTGCATAACTTGCCCTTCCTATTTCACTAATTGTGTTTTCAATTGTTTTTCTCTTCTGTTTTATTATTCTCTTTGTTCCTTTTCTTAGTTTTCCATAAGTTTCTCTTCTCCACCTCTGTAACCTGCGTCATGCAGTCTTCTTTTTATGATTGTTGTTGTTATCTTATATGCTGTATTCAGTAGCGTAATGCCACTGAAGTTTTCTGAAGCTTGTTGGTCTCCCTTCTTGTGTATTTTTACTATTTGTCCCACCTTCCATTCATCTGGCATCTCTTTTTCCCATATTTTATATATCAATTGTTATAATTTTTTTAACAGTTTAGTCCCTCCGTATTTGATAAGTTCCATGTTGATTCCGTCGCTTCCCGGCGCTTTTCCGTTCTTACTCCTGTTAATTATCTCTCTAATTTCTTCCTTCGTTGGGCTCTCGATTCCATCTTGTTTGTTCTTTGCTTCTATATCAACCTCATCTCTTACTTCTGTTTCTATTAGTAATTCCCTAAAGTATTCCATCCATGTCTGTTTATATTCCGTATCTTCATTAACTATTCTTCCCTCTTTGTTTTTTATTCCTGTTGCTTTGTTTTTATATGTTCGGGTCTGTGTATTTATTTTTTGATAAAAAACTTTTGTGTTCCTTGCAAAACTTGCCCTTCCTATTTCACTAATTGTGTTTTCAATTGTTTTTCTCTTAGCTTGTTTTATTATTTTCTTTGTTCCTTCTCTTAGTTTTTCATAAGTTCCTCTTTCTTGATTTCTTTCCGCCCTTATCCATTTTGCCCATGCTTCTTTTTTCATTTCAATAATTTCTTTGCATTCTTCATCAAGCCATTCCTTCTGTTCTCTGTTTACCACCATTCCTATTTTTTTGTTTGCAGCTGTATTTATACATTTTTCTATTCTTTTCCATCCTGCTTGAGTTCCACTAATTTCTTCTGCCTCATTAATGAATTGTTCTTCTATACTATCTCTGTACTCGTTTTGTGTTTATGTCTGTTCTAGTTTTCTTATGTCCTATTTTTTGTTGCATATTTTATTTTTATTTTTAATCTTTATCTTTTGTAGCATAGTACCTACAACCATGTAATGATCCGTATCAGCACACGCCCCTCTGTATGTTCTGACATCTTTCATTGTAGACCGTTTTCTTTTTGTTATCAATATATGATCAATTTGTGTTTTAAATTAAACTCAACGTTTCTAGCTAATTCCACAATATAATGAAAAATATTAAAAGTTCTGAAAAATTGACAATTGTTTCGATAACTGAATATCATCGTCAGACAGTTAATTTGATCAATTTGTGTATGTATTTTGCATTCAGGTGATCGCCACGTAACTTTATGCCATTTGGTGTGTTGGAACATCGTACTGCAAATAATCATATTCATTTTTACTGCCAGATTACAAATTCTGTGTCCATTGTTGTTTGTTTTTTCATGTAATGTGTGTATACCTTTTCATAGAAGACCTCCTTTTCGTCATCTTCTGCCTCCTCTGTGGGTGCATAAACATTTATTATCGACAGACTGAAGGGTCTCGCCTCAATTCTTATATAGGTCATTCTCTCATCGATTGGTCTAAACTCCATTACATTTCCTTTTATTTTTTCTCTCACTATAAATGCTACGCCATATTGTCCTTGCTGTTCTCTTCCCGAGTAAAATAATGGACATTTCTTTTTTCAATACTTCCTTTCTCCCTCCATCTTATTTCCTGCAGCGCTGCTACATCAATATCATATTTTTCCAATTCCCATGCAATTTCCTCCATCTTTCCTGGTTCTAGCATTGTCCTCACGTTCCAAGTACTTATTTTAATTTCTTGAGTCCTACGTGCCTTTTTTTCTTTCCCCTTTTTGATCGATATTTCCTTTTTTTATAGCCAGGTTTATCATTAGTGTTTTCCCTACCTTTGTCTTGTACCCTTTCTTCAAACATATAATTACAATTATTATTATATATCTCCTTAGCTTCTTCCTTTGTACTTACATTATCTTCTTTTTCGTTATTTCCTTTATCTATCCTAATCCTATTATCTACATTTATCCCTTTACTACAATTTGTTATCATTAATTTACTATTACTAATCTTAAAGTTACTTCTAATTCTAAAACTAATCCTATCTTCCGTCTGTTCTCTATTTTTCCGTTTCTCTTCATTGGCTCTTTCGTCTCCATATTCTTCTTCCAGTTGTTCCTCTTCTTCTAGTTTTTGTCTTCTCTTCTAAGCATTTTGGTTATTTTCTCCTCGCTTTCTCCTGCCTCCGGTGATCTTACGTTTACTTTCCTGTTAGGATTAATTGTCTCTGCCTTTTCCATCTTTTCTTGGTCTTCCTGGAAACTATACTTATCATGAACATTTCCATCTATTAACAATTTATCATATTTAAAGTATGCTCTACTTCCATTTTCCCTTGCTCTTTTCATAAATTGCATCATATATTTCTGGTCTTCCTGTACTCTTTTTGGCAAATCATCATTTAGCCAAATGTTTGTACCTTTTAAGTTTTTCTTTTTTTTTCATTATTTCCTGCTTCTTTTCCCATTGGTTGATCTTTATAATAATTGGTCTCTTAGTTCTACTATTGAATTCTCCTAATCCTCGTAGATCGTTTACTTCGTTTTTTAAGTTCACTATCTTCTATTCCCTGTATAATTATATTGTTTCTTTTTGTCTATCGTTCGATTTCGATTCTTCTTTCTAGCGTTTTTATCATTTGTTTCAGCTAATTATTTTCCTCCTTCAGCCCTCTTATTCCTGCCATGTTTTTTTCTAGTTTGTTTTCGATGGTTGTCAATTTATCAGTCAGGCATTCAAACATTCTTCTTATTTCATCCATCTCCCCATTCTTTTTTTTTTCAGCAACGGATTTCAAGTGTCTCGCAAACAGCAAGAGTGTCGTAATGCCTTTCAGTTCAGAGTCTCTAATCCGAACTGAAGATACCGTCCTCCGACAACTTCACTTGGCACGTGTAGTGCGAGAAGCAGTCAGCTGGCGCCATCTTCACTTTCAGTTGCGAACCAACACCTCAGATAAATGCGACCGTATTAGTCGTATGAAATAAAATGAATATAATTTCATAAAATATGAGGTGTCTATATGAAATATAAATTTCGATTTTCTACTACACCTGCTTTCAGTCGAAATTTTAATAATTTCGACGTATTGGCCTGACCGTTCTCCGAGCCCCAAGAAGGTCGACACGCGTCAGTGTACTACTATGCCATTCCGCTATCAGTTGCGAATCACCACAGATGTCCGTATCGGCAAAATGGTTGATCGGCGTCACGGTTTTCGAAGAGGATGTAATTCAATATTCTGCGTGGTATTAGCCAGGAATGTAGTTGTTTTTCCCTTCCCAGATTAATGAAATAATAACAAGATGTACGAATAGTGCGTGACATATGAGCAATAAGCAACGAATAGATTAGTGGGTATTGCACGCAAATAGAAGCCAATTACTAGTTTGTGTCGATATTGAATTTTCAAAAGTTGAACTAGATAACCTATTTTAACGAAGAAAGCGCAGAAAGAATTTTATTTGATAAATGAATTCAATAAAATCAAATCATAATAAGTTAATCATCATAAAAAAGTTTATGAAGCCCCTCCTGTTGGTTTTATACTTAAAAGAAAATTATATACATTCTGAGCCTTTGCATTTATACATAATGGATTTCACTGATAATTCGTCGTTAAAGTTGACTAAGGACTAATTTTTTAACGATTATGTTCTTTTGCGAAATTTTTATGTTAATGGTAGTAATATCAGTAAAATTTTATATATCTTTATTTCTAGGATGAAGCACATTATCATAATTTTTATATCTAAAAGAAAATTAGGGAAACAGTTGTGTTAATTTTGGTCGTTGGCGAAATATTTATCGGTCATAAAGGTAAGTAACAAAAAAAATTGTTTATTTGATTTCCACGGGGATTGTTGGACAAATGAACAAAAAGGGAGATACTCGTTGTGAATATAAATGCACTGTATTTGCGTCTTCCGCAAAATTATCTCAGCCTCAGATCTTAGTCCCAGTTATTGTTTTAACCCTTGATTTATGGAAAGGACCACAGTGGTAGTGGTTGACAATACTTGAACATCATATCATACATTTTGAATCAACGTGTACATTAAAAATTATTTAATCCCCGAAATGTTAGGGTTTTATTAAAAAAGACAATATAAAAAAGTACCAAGCAAAATTTTAACATTTTCTTCATTTATACCGGGTGTCAAATAGGACACTGTTTGATAATGAAATTAATCATATCTCGTGAAACCCAAGATTTAAGATAGCAAGACCATATACATTGTGGAAAACTATGAATTGACATTCTTCAACGTGAAAATGTGATTTCTGCCTTCAACGTCCTTCGAAGGACATATAAAATCACCAATTTTTTAAATAGAAAGCATGGGCTTGTGATGTATCTTGTGAAAGGTCTTTTCATACTTTGTTCAACTTTTTTTCATATTGCAAAAATTAACATGTCATTTCCGAAATTCACTACAATACACTCAGAAACTGTAATGTAATAGTAGTAAATAATTCACATTCTTAAATCTACAGCAATATATACAAAATTAAAAGGAAAAGAAAGAGTTACATATATGATATTATTTGTGATCAACTCTACTGTTATTTATGAAAACAAAAATAATCCTAACCTGAATATATACAAAAGGAGTTTGCAGTATCTTAAGGTAAGTTTTTAATCTGAAAATGTTCAAGTGTAATGAAATAAATTCTTATTGTAGATGACCTAGCAAGTTCATTGGTACCAATAATATGTAATTCACTAACCTTTGTGCACAACACTTGATAATATGAAGTATTTCTTGTCACTATCAGGTCCAATAAGTTTATGTAGTTTATTGTATAGCGATGTACCAACCTTGGAGTAATAATAAACATAGGGAAGGCTATTCATAAACACGTTTATTTTTGCGGCCAATAATTCTAAACGCCAGTAGTGAAATAATGAATGAATTACAAAAAGTGGGGATGGTATTGTGGATACATAGCCTTTGTAATTTCGGCTTTTTTTCTGACAAACTTGATAATCCAAAAACATTAAATTAATTAACTTAAAAGTTTATTTTGTCACTAAAAGTCTTGAAAAACACATCAAAACGAAAAAAGTAGATGTTCACTTTCTAGTCGTAATGGCGCTCGTATAAACAAACCACGTTTGACATTATTTACTACAATACTACGGCGTATTTAAAATGATCGTCGATCACACTCTGACGATATTTGCATCTATCTTTATATGGTAATTAAACAAGGACAAAACTACTAAATATATTACTATAGACACATTAAACCTGTAATGAAATTTTGAGCAATGTTGCCACTAATAGTTGTAACCATAAAGGTATCTAAGGATACAACAAATACTTGTCTATAATTTGTATAAGAATAAGCTTTTATTAAATAAAATTCAAGTATTATTAATTAATTTTACCAGTAGAGACTCAAATGCATAAATTAGTATGATTTTTTTATTTGCATAACTTTTTAACTCAATTTCAATTAAATTTCTAATTCCATTTTTCCTGCAACTGAAGAGACTTTGTGAATATGGCAAAGCAGTGGAAGTGTCCGCAAGTGAGCTTAGAATGTGACTCGATGTTTGGGGCAAGAAAAAATCAACACAAACATATATATTTTATTTGTTAATCTGAGGTACCAACTACTCCATTAACAGGATACCAACCAAATATTGCTTCCAGGTATGTTATAAATGATTCACATTTATTTAATTGCTATTATTTATACTTTTCATAAATTCTTAGTGTTCTTATCAATTTTATTAAATTTTACAATAGCCTCTTACACATTTCACTCTTCTTCACGCTAACGCGTCTCAACTCCCTTTTGTTGATTCTTCCACCACCTTTTCTTGCTAAGCTTTCATCAGATATTGTTTGATTTTTTTGATATAAGGTAATTACTAGAGTTTTACATGCGTTTAATGTCTTTTAATTCTAATTATCAGTTTATTTCATGTATCTTTTTTTCCACACACTTCACATCAATAATATTCTTGCAATTATATACTTTTAAACCGTCCTTTGTTGACAAAATGTATATTAATGTCTGTTTTCCTTTTATACATAAACAAAAATTCTACAACCTATAATTAATTTTCCATTTATGTGACACTTTCTGAAATACTCATTAAATCTATATTGATGATTATTTTTCATAAACTATGCCTAGTTTCCGCTTTCAATAATTTAAAAAAATTGAAATTACTTTTCAAAACAAAACAAACTGATTACTACCTATATAAATAATTTCTTAAATTAAACGTTTTACGATTCTGTTTTAATGTTCTGTCCCTATTGTTCATTACATAACAATTATTTATTGAGACTTATGTCATCATGTCCAAAAAAATTGTTTTCAAATTCTGACTTAATTGTAATTAAAAATGTTTACTAATAATTATTTTCTGTTACCGGTTATCAATTTATGGGCACATATAAAACTCTCAACAAAATACGCTTCCTACTATAGATATATATTGTAACAATCTTAGAACTTGTCACCTAATGTAACAGTTTTGTCCTTATCGTTTACTTTTGTATTTCCTTTTTTTTCTGCAGCGTGCTGTCACCAATGCCATAGGGCACAATAGAGCCGGAAATCCCCTGTTGACGAACCTCGAGCGGAAAGGTATTCGTGGGCCCTCTTGGGCTTATACGATGTGCCAAGCATGAGTTCTAAGGTTCGTCGTGTCGTCCAGCTGCCTGTACGTCCTCAGGGTTCAATCCACCTATGTCGGTTAGAGGGATTTGTTGGGTGTAAAGGAAACAGTCTGGGTAGATAATATATGTTACGAACAAATAAATCTAAAGAAAAAAAAACAATGACTTAACTCTGATGCCTACGGTATATGATACAGAGTGGAAAGTCTAACTGGAACAAATTCTGTAACTTGATGAATAAAGGTTTATCGCAAAATTCCTGAGACACGTCAATTTTTATTCTCAATGGAGCACATTACAAAGAGATTTGTTTATCTTTTTAATTATCTGGGGGGGTTGCAGACAACCCCAATTTTTTTTAAATGGAAGGGTAGGTTGATTAATTTTTTATTTGAAAGTTTTTTCAATTGTAAATACAATTCCACTTTTTTTGTTACTTTTTATAAGCAATGTGTCGGAAAAAAATTAAATAAGGAAATATTTACTCAAATTACTTTAATGCAATAAATGTTTAAAGTGCTCTCCACCTTGTTGCTGACAATATCCTAATCGATTATAAATAGCATTCCGAACATTTTGTAACACTTCCGGCGTTACTTGCCTAATTTCGTCCTAATTCTTTGTTGAAGTTCGGCGATGTCGTTAGGTTTAGTGGCATAAACTTTGCTCTTTAGATATCTCTGTTCGAATTTGATTTAATTACCAAATTCTCCTGTGATTTTTATTTTCAACTTCCCCTTTATAACACAATTCAAATATTCTGCTCAAGACATATAACCTTTTCAGGCAACAAAAATCATCGTAACTGCAAATTTTCACTGGCTGTATTTGACCGTTACGTTTCAAATTCTATTATTTTTCTCCTTCCTCGTAACCACGTTAACCGATATATAAATATGTCAACTACATTACATTTTGTCTCATATTTAACTGTCGTACATAATGGTACTCATGTTATAAGAGCACCCGGCATTTGGTCCTGGTAAAAAACATGTGTAATTAATCATTAAACATTCATTACTCCAGCAGATTATGTGCTAAATAATCAAAATGTAACGCGTATGATCAAGTGAATTTCTTAATTGTCTACGCAAAAGAAAAATTTATACATTCCTGCAATATAGCGACATGAAAGTGAAATAAGTGTTTAATTTCTTCGAGAAAACATTTAATCAAACATCCTACAACAGTGAATACAATATACGGTCTTTCGAGAAAAACATTTAACAATAAAAAACTTACCGTTCCATCTAATAACCCAAGTGAAAAAAGGGTTAGTTAGAATAATCCACATAAAAAAAATCTAATGGAGTAAGATCGGGTGATCTTGCTGGCCACTCAATTGGGCCCCTTCTTCCAATCCACCTATTTGGAAACACTTCGTTAAGATAGGTCCGTAGATTTTAAGCAAAATGTGGTGGTACCCCATCTTGTTGACACCACATCCGTTGGTCAAATAAGTTGAGATCCAACTTATTGGGGAATCAGTTCTTCTTGGAGCATATTAAGGTATGTTTCTCCGGTTAAGTTTCCATTGAAAAAAAACGGACCTACTATGTGATCCACAATAATTCCAGCCCAGACGTTTGTTTTTTCAGGCCTTTGGGTATGGGATTCACGCATCCAACGGGGATTTTCGTCAGCCGAATAACGGCAGTTCTGTCGATTGACGTGCCCATGTAATGTGAACGTAGCCTCATCAGAAAACAGCACCCATTCCAAAGCAATTTGTCCACTATCGATAGAAGCCATAATTCGCTCGCAAAATTCGAGTCTACAATCAGGATCATCTTCGTTAAGCTCCTGCAGGTTTTGCATCTTATATGGGTGCTTTTTGGCTTCTTTAAGAATTTTTAAAACGCTTGTGTGACTGACACCATGAACGCGAGCTATTTGGCTAGCTGGAGTAACAGGATTTTCTTCAATTTTCAACAATATGTTCAACTGGACTTCTCCGTCAACTTTTAAAACTTTTGTCGAAGAGCATCCCTTACGTGGCCCAGCTCCCGATATCGAGTTTCAATTTTGCTAATCATACTTAGATTAATTGAAGGTAATTCTGGATGAACTTCAGTAAACAAACGAGCGACTTCAGCCTGTGTTCGACTTCTGTCCCCATATCCAATCATCATTAAAATTTCGATACGATGCGTCTCAGTTAAATAGGGCATTTCCCTATTTTTCGTTTGTTATTTACACGTTGAAATGCAAACAAGTACCAACAAATCAATCACATTCAGTTCAAATTGACCAAAAAACTATCGAGCAGGTTTTTTATTGGGCTTATCAACTAAGAAAAAATGTACCTATACATTGAAGTAATTTGAGTAAATATTTCCTTATTTCATTTCTTTCCGACACATTGCTTATAAAAAGTAACAAAAAAAGTGGAATTGAAAAAGCTTTCAAATAAAAAATTAATCAACCTACCCTTCCATTAAAAAAAAAGTTAGGGTTGTATGCAACCCCCCAGATAATTAAAAAGATAAACAAATCTCTCTGTAATATGCCCCAGTGAAAATAAAAATTGAGGTGTTTCAGGAATTTTGCGATAAACCTTTATTTATCAAGTTACAGAATTTGTTCCAGTTAGACTTTCCACTCTGTATAATAAAACAATAATGTTAGTTGTCCGACACTCAAATAAAACTCACGGAGTTCCTAAATATATTCGGCCTCTCTTCCAGTTATCGTCCGGCAAGGACAACGAAGATCATTCGTCAGAGCTTTCTTAAGCAAAAAAACGATCTAGCGTCTCCTTACTAACATATAACGCCTTGACCTAGCTAACGGTTACTTCAGTGGCTTCCATAACCTTTGAAATTACGTAATGAAAAAAATAGCTGAATTCATACACCAGCCTTTCTGGTGATCGAGTGGAAAACTCCGTTGCCTGACATAGTTCGAATAAATAATAAAATCTTATTGTTTAAGCGAATATAATTTATGTTACAATTAAATATATTTCATGGACTGATTTTGAAAATATTTCTCCCATATTAGAGAGTAAACAAACAATTAGCCTAAATAAATATCTCGGAATAAAACATTAGAAAGCAATAATTGATATTAACTTTTGAGATCGGAGTAATTTACCTGTCTCCGGTTTATGGGGGATGTACCCTTCGCAAAAATTCCTTGAATAAAATTTTATAGTTGTAAGAGAAAGAACAACTTGTGAAACATAATCTCTCTGATTACGGTAGTACACGATTCAAGCTTCAGTAGTACACTTATATGACCAGGATGAATAGTCAGACACACAAAATAAGAAAAAAAATCAATACCAATATGATTTTCCCAAAAAAACAATAGAAAAAAGATTGTCAAGCTCAAAAACTTACGGTTTGGAAAATCTTGGTCGAACGTCACAATAGAAAAGAGATTAGCTCTGATAGGCTATCTCCGTTTCCAACACTTCGCGGCAATCACTAGAAATCACTGTCAAAACGCGGGCCGTCGTAAATAGGAGTACCAGACGGCACTGTCGCTGTCCGACTCTCTTCTCATCGTCCAATTTCCTTCTATTTTTATATATATATTTTGGGACGAGTTAGTTATTCAAAACATCAAACGTAGCTGTGTTCTTGTGCGTCATTTACTTGTCCTCGCTTCTATGTTTTTTATTTTCGTAATTGAAGGTTAACTTTAATTAAATTTCTCTATGCAAAGTTGCATAATTCGTCTGTATTCTTATAATATTCAAAACATCTATGTTTTTTTATTTCGACTTATTTGCGTGACGACCTTGTGGTACGTGTTGTTTTTTCGTAATTGTTTAAAAAACTTTTTCTAGCTCTGTTAACGAAAGTAGGTCGCTTTTTTATATTTAATTCAAAGAAAATTATGTATATATAGGGTGCTCCTAAATTCCCTTGCCATATTTGTGCTTATTACAATATTATTGTGTTAAACTATTATATAATTTCGTTAATAATAAACTATTCATATAATCTCGTATGAATCAAGATAAATTCTCGTGTATTGTACTTTATCGTTCATAATTTCAAAGATACAATAAAATCTTATAATGACTTCCATTTTTGTAATAATTACAATAATAACAGGTAATTCGTGTTTCGTTTTGATTTATTTGAATACTGACATAATTTTCTCTAGAAATATATCTAAATTGTTTATAATTATTATAGTTTCTATAACTTTTAATCATTTCTATACACACACATAAATAAGAATATAGACCTTTTATGAAGAAATGTATATATCGGATGCCAAATAATAAAAATTGATAGATTTGAAAGGATAAATTTAATATAAACTCAAGCCAAATGAATTGTAAAGGCGGTTAAGAGGAAATAAACTTTACTTGTATAATTATTATCAATCCAATATTTAATAATGAAGTCACCAGAATAATCTTGACGCTGGGAGTCGATAAAAAAAGGTCTCGAGTTACAGGCCTAGAAAATTCGAGATCAACAACAATAGAAGATACAGCGTCAGCGTTTGTTTTTATATATATATATATATATATATATATATATATATATATATATAAGGATAGTTAAGTGTAGTTTGTTCTAGATTTTAGTTTGACATTAATTGTACAGCTGAATCTCATATTGAAACAAATTTTTTGTTAATAAATCTTTTTAAAAAAAGTATTTAGGTGAGCAGAATTCGTAATTCTCGAATGTTCTAATAGGCAAAATATAACATCAGTATTATTAATCCTTTCTACCGGGATATATATCGGAATTTCGTAGTCGTGTCAATTTAGATACTGACGCGTTGAAATAAAAATACAATGAATAGTAAATAATTAGTATAACTAAAAGTAGTGAAAAAATGAGTAATAATTGATGTAAGTAGTTTATGGTTATGAATTGTTCCTAATAAATTCTTTATAACAAAACAAATTTTCCAGTTCCTAGAAAGAATATCATCGTATCGATATTTTCAACTTGTTGATATTAAAAAAGTAGATAGCGTTTGCTAAAAATACTATTTATTTATCATTATTTCAAATTCGTGAATCATAAATAATATTTCCGAAGTTCGCGTGCTGAACAAAGGGTGTAACAGGTAACGACTGCACGGCGTTATTTCTATAAACCCATTTTAATGGTTAATCGATGAATCGGTGCGAATTTTATTTTACCAAGTTTTTCCTGGTCATTAAAGTGTTATAAATGGGAAATGGTCTAGCTGGGAAAGCATTTTTCCGAGAGCTACGTACAGGTTTTTCGTTATACATATATTACATAGTAGTACACACATAATCAATATTATGGGCTATAAAAAAAGGATGGTTGACTAAGTATATTAATTTCTTCGATTTCCTAATAATTCCTAATGAAGACAAAAATTGTTAAAACGTTGAAAAATATTTATGAACTCACATGAAGACAAAATTTCAGCCATAGAATTTGATGTATGTACCCGAAATATCACAATGTAAACTACAGTGGACTTCCAGTAATTTGATACCCCTTGTAATCCAACACGTCTCTCACAATATGCTTCTTATCCTAAATTCCACATCTTACATATTAATTCATAATTTGTCGGAACACAAGGTACTTTTTTACAAAGTAATACACCACTCCGCAAAAAAGTTTTTCGGATTACTGTGGGTCCACTATATTTCTACTTTAGATTAAAGGTTCTTGTTTCACCATCATACAAACATTCCAACAATGCACAAGGTTTTTTATTTTCATCAATACTAATTCCACCTGGGGAATATGCCAGCCATCGATTACTGTGAGGGATAATCAAACCACACCTTTACACATTCAATGTTGTTTTCTGTTTAAAAGCACTAATTGCATTCTTTTAAAATTTCAGACCTAGCAAGCACATATTTGTTTGTGAATGACTTTGGTCAGAAATAATTTGAAGCTTTAACATTCCAATGCCTCCCTCCATAATATCGTACTCCACAATACAAGGGGCAAAACTCAAAAACCATCATTTTAAGGAAATCGACATTGAATTTATTTTCTTTTTTCTTTGTATGGATTGCGAACGATGAAATCATTCTACAAATAAAAATTATTTTAATATAATACTGTACTGTTTTTCTTATTCATTTAAACGTTTTGATACGACGAATGGGATAAATTCATACATACGCTAGGTCTACTTACTTAATTTATTTGTTCACTAAACTATTCACTAATTTATATTATATACATAGTATATGCACTTAAACTAAATTATATTAACACTTAATTACTGTTTATTTTCTTAGACTATTTACTTGTTCACTTGTTAATCTCACGAGATCACTTTATAAATTGAGTCTTCCCGCTGGTGGTTATTCTTTATATATGAGTGCCCTTTTTTCAGATAATCCTAGATTGCGGCATACACAAAAACAATTGCCTCCCTGGAATTGTCTAGATAAGACTGGAAATGTCCAGATAAGAATAGCCACATAAAATGATGGTAAACAAATCAAAGGAATCCCTGCGCATTCACCAAAGTTTTAACTTTCATACATGGCATAGACAGAGTCGGGTTCAGGGACTACACCAGTATGATATTTCGTAACATTACCCCCTCCTTAAAAGGAAGTTCCTCCCGGAACTGGATGTTTAAATCGGCAACTGTACCCATGTCTGCATTTTCCGGTCGTATGGAAATAACAGGGTACCGTATTGAACGGGTACCAACAACGAGGGGTATAGCTGCAAAGTAATATGTGGACACCGGTCTCTCGGAAGATCACCTCTATCATGTTCCTGATGACTCGCCAATCCAACTGGTTGCTCTCTATCCTGGGCATTGCTAGGTTCTCCATGTGGGATTCCAGCACATGATCTCGAAAGCTTCGTAGCGCTTCCCACACTTCCCGGTAGGTGGATCGATCTAGAAATTCATTTCTATTTATCAGGTAGAAGACGTACCGCGAATTGTGTTTGAGTCTCAGTGTCTTGCCAGGGGCTAGCATCTGATCTTCAAGTTTATCTATTTGTTCAATCTTCTTTCGAAATACGATTGCCCACCTCTGTGCGTATTTGTTAGTGGCGAAGATGTTATGTGCCAGTAAGTACTCTTCCGGGAGCGTGAACAAATTTTGTATTTGTTCTGTAGTGACTCCATATCTAGCGTTCCCGGTACCTCCGTATGCACCTATAACTTCTTCGAAGGCTGGATCAGACTCTTCTTGTAGATGGTTCTTCCTCTTTGTCATGGCCTCCTTCGAATGGCGCTAGTCGGTTTTGGTGGACTACTCTCGGTTTTCCATTGGAAATCTTGCTACGCGATAGATGAAGTCGTCGATCCTCTTCTTGATTAAGTAGGACTTTACCATGATTTCTGTAATTTTGGAGAAAATCCTTTTCTTCTTGTCGGGTTGTGTAACCATTACTTTGTCCCCTTCATTGAAACTGCCTTCTGTGGCCTGCGTATCGTACCGTTTTTTCATTCTGTCACCGGCAACTTGAAGATTCGTTCGAACCAATTCGTGCACATCGTCCATCCTTATTCTCAATTGCATCACGTAATCTTCTCCTGCTAGATCTTCGCCAGGCCGACAGCCAAACTCCAGATCACAAGGAAGCCTCATTTCACGTCCAAATAGAATTTTCGCAGGCGTTTCATCCGTGGATTCATTTATGGCAGATCGATAAGCCAACGCAAATAGGGAAAGCTACTGGTCGCAATCTCTCTGCTGGCTGAAATCTACTTTGGACAGGTATTCTCCAATGGTCCAGTTCATTATATCGACCATTCCAACTGATTGTGGTTACAACGTTGTTGTCCTGGTCTTCCTCATTCCCAGCTTATCACAAAATTCCTGGAATACGTGGCTCTCGAAATTTCTTCCCTGATCGCTGAGGACTTTCAAGGGCACTCCATATCGGCTGATAAATTCTTTCACCAGTACATCCGCGACAGTTGTGGCCTCTTGATTCGGGATCGCGTAAATTTCCACCCACTTTGTGGAATAAAACATTACTACCAGGATGTATTTACTGCCTATTTCTGTCGTCGGGAATGGTCCATCGATGTCTAAGGCAATCATTTCGAAAGGGCTTCCAACATTATATTGTTTCATAGGTGCCTTTATTTTGCGATGTGGCCCATTACTCGTAGCACAAGTCGTACATTTCTTACACCAGTCCCTCACATCGTCGGAGCTGTTCATTCAATAAAACCTTTCACGGACTTGCTGAAGGGTTTTCTTCACTCCCAGATGACCTTTCGATGGACTGTTGTGTAACTTTCTCAGTACCGCTGCTACTCTCGTTCTCGGGATAACTATCTGTCTTCTCTTCTCGGAACCATCTTCGTTCTCAAGGATTCTTTTCAACAGGCCTTCTTCCAGGACAAGGGGGTCCCACTGAGCCCAAAATGCCTTGAGTGTGGGTGAAAATCTTGACACTTCTTGCCAGGTAGGTCGCCGATTTTCTTCGTTCCATTGCCGAATTTTCTTCAGGTGAGGATAATTCTCCTGATCTTCTCTGATCCTGGTGGGTGACCATTCTTCATTGACTATTGTAGTTCTTGAAACTGCAACTTCTTTAGATTTCGACTTGGTGCAGTGAGAATAGTCTGCAGGACATAACCGTATAGGCAAAGGGTCGGCTTTTCGGTGATTCACATCAGCTGGATGTGCGCTCCTGTCTAATTTCCCCTGTGACTGCAGTTCTTGGGCTGCAGGAGCCCTGAGGCGCTCAGATGTCAACTTTCTCGGCAACTTTATAGTCAACGACTTCGTGAACTTTTTTGTCAACTCTGTCGTCAACTTCATCGTCAACTCTATCGTCAACTTTTTAGTCAACTTTATCGTCAACTTTTTAGTCAACTTTTCAGTCAACTTTTTCGTCCACTTTCCCGTCAACTTATTCGTCAACTATTTCGTCAACTTTTCGTCAACTTTTTCGTCAACTTTATCGTCAACTTTTCAGTCAACTTCTTCGTCAACTTTTTCGTCAACTTCTTCTTCAACTATTTCGTCAACTTTTTTGTCAACTTTATCGTCATCTTTATCTTCAACTTCTTCGTCAACTTTATCTTCAACTTCTTCGTCAACTTTTTCGTCATTTTTCTCGTCATCTTCTTCGTCTACTTTTTCGTCAACTTTTTCGACAACTTCTTCGTCAACTACGTACGTGCTCTAGATCGCCACACTTTCGGAATTTGATCTTCTTCGTCTTCTTGTCTGCCATACCTTTCAATAAGTTGACGATCTGGCCAAGTCTGCTATCGTCACCTTTTTCCTGCATAGTCCTACTTTTTTGACCGCGAATTCTTCGTGGCTGCTTCGCATTTAGGAGGTTCTAGGTTTTCAGGAGTCGTAGGACGCTTACACAAACTGCGTACCTGCTCTAGCTCCCCACAATTACAGCACCTGATCTTCTTCGGCTTCTTGTCTACCATACCTTTTAACGAGTTGACGATCTGGTCAAGTCTGTTCTCGCCGCCTTCTTCTCGGATGATCCTAACTTTGTTATAACCCGAAGCCTTCGTTGCTGCTTCATATTCAAGTGCAGCGGTCAATGCATTAACTAACGTTTTTGGATGGGCTAAACGAAGCGTCCTCGGCATATCGGGGGCACGTAAGCCAGCAGTAAAGGCCTGGATGCCCAGACATCCTATCATGTTCTCTGGTGCCGATGGATAAGCGAATCGAACTAGTTAGACAATGTCCACTCTTGAAGGGCTTCGTCATGTTTCTGCCTTTGGTTTGCGTATCGCATATCCAACCTCTTCTAAGGCTGCTCAAAGTCATCCGTTTCTTCCTGAGGTATCGTCTGAAGTACATCTAAGGCATCTCCCCGAAGCGCGATAGTTAAGATCACTGCTTTCTCTTTATCGGACCAATTACTCACAGCTGCTTCAAACTGTTTTAGATTATTGGTCCACGATGTTTTTCCGTCGAACGTTGGAGTCTTGACTCAGGCAAGACTGCCAATGTCTTCTAACTTAGGGAGTGTTTCTAGCTTGTAATGTTTTGTTTGCTCGGTCTTCTGTTCCTCCGCAGGCGTGTTTTGAGTTCTTGAATCTGTGATCTTTCTTTCTAACTCCTTGATTTTCTCGTGCATCCGGTTTTCCATCATTCAAATCTTATTCTCAATATCCAATTTTAGAGACGAAATTTTATCTTTGACGTCAGTGGCAATGTCGTTTTTCATTGATAAGATATATCGTTCTTCGAGGCAGAAATATCATCCTTCGCATTAGCAGAAATATCGTTTTTCATAATTGAAATTTCCTCGTCCATGTTAGCAGAGATATTGTTCTTTATACTAGAAATATCGTTCTTTATAGCAGAAATATCGTTTTTCACGTTCGTTGAAATTTTCTCTTTCTTTCTTTCTTTCTTCTTTTTTGTGCACTCATTTTTAATTTAATTCAATTCAGTTTAACTAGAAATTGAGAGATCAAGATACCAAACTTCAAATTACCAATCTGACAAATCAGTGTTATTAACTATTATCAAATTCCCTAAATTTGAAACTATCGCTGTTGGAAATAGATCCAACATATTTGGACGATACGCCACTGGGCGAAATCGGCGAAAAAAGTACATCTATTAAAACTATCTAATCTTCATAAAATATTTGTAAGCAACAAATAATTTTACCGGTTGTCCTGAATATTTCAATGCATACCTATGTTTCAATCTCCTAAACCAATCATAAAAGTTCAAAAATACCCTTTTCGGTTAGATAATATTTAGAATATATTAATAAGCTTATACAAATTCGAATTCTCATATAAATATTCAAAGCACCTTTTCGGAAAAACCCGCAATAGAACAAGGGAACATATAAAAGACGGAATTTACCTTAAATCGTTCTCATTTCTTTTCGGTTCGCTGATACCATCAAGACCGCTCGAGGCTTCTAATTCCTCATGTTTAAATAAAAATATTTTTTCTTAGCATGTGCGTATTGCAAAGTCTAAGGTAAATTTAAGTGATTATGCAGTTACTACGGAGTGTAGTATATTATGTAAATAAAACTGAGACACTACAAATTCTGAGTTTTATTTGAAGTTAACGTAGAAGAAGAAAACCAGCCCAAAAAAAGGAAACACAGCTCATTTGATTGACTAGTAAAATAGCCACCCTGACGGAAGCTACAAGAATGTACCCTTCAAATCCGCATAATCACATTTTAATTTAAAAAGGTACAAATATCGGGTTCTTTCACCAAAATATGAAAATAAACTCATGCAGTTTTTAGACAACATGCTTATCGGTAATTTTGATGCACTTGTGTAATTACTTTCGATAAAGTGGTTCTCAACATCAAATACATAGACCATAGCGTCGATAATTCAAAAAATTTTGACAATTATAGAAAATACGCAAGCAACACAGTTTCTGAAAATGAATTTACGTGATTGTCAACATTCCAATCCATGAATTTTGCATATATCCCTTCATATCTCTTTTTAGATTCCGCTGGTAAAATATCAAAAGAGATTTCCTCAGCTTGATTTTCTATTTCTGGTGGTGTATTTGGAAAATCTAAATAACTTTCCGAATCAGAAATCATATGATAACCTAAATACTAACAATGTTTTCAGTGAAAAGTAACAATCCAAAACAATTAACGAGGAACGTAAAACTAATGATACCAGGCAACCAGATATAAATTGTTTTGAAATTTCACGGAATTTTTACGACTCTATTTCGATTTTTAATTAAACAAAAGTAACAAAATGCATTGAAATTATAGAAATGATTCCTGTCTTTGCCTAATAATAATTTAAAGTCGTCCGAACACGAAGCGGGATGTGATTGAAAATATAAACTCAACTATCGTCACTAGGGAAGAAAGTTAACGTTATGAGAATTTCTCTCACTTGCGGTGAAAATCACGTTTTCGCTGAAGGTATTCTATTACAAAATGACGTCTTTTTGTAAAGGGTTGTGGACAAAATTTATTTCATATTTCCTAAATGTATATATGCATTTTTCTCGTTCTTGCCTCCAGTTACTTCGACTTTCCAGAAATTTCGTAAACATTTTCTCCTCATATTCATACATAACTGTTCAAGTGTCTTGAATGCATATTGGAAACGGGAAAGATGGAAGTAACAGGAAATTTGTGCAGATTTCGAATTTTATTAACAGGGTTGGGTCGGATTTTTCATTCTTTACTACCGGAATAAAGTTTTATTACTACATAATACTTCTTTTATTATATATTGTTACATCCTGAATTAAATCCCAAGTGGTTCTTGCAGTATACAGGGTGTTTTCAAATGACACTTACAACGTTTGCATGTAGATACCTCTCGTAAAATTGGACAAAATTATATAGGGATTGAGGGGTCCAAACCATTTACTTTTCGAAATACAGGGTGTTAAAGTTATGAAAAATATAATGTTTTAAATTGATAACTTTAAAATGGTTGAATATATTGATCTGGAATTTGGCAGGTTGTTTCTAAATGTAAAAGGGCATATTTTGGTGGAAAAACATGTTTCAATTCTTGATCCAGTGGTGTATATTTGGGAGAATATGTCACCTCTTCCCCTCCTATTTTTTACGCCACTAGCATTTGGAGCTATTTTTATTTGATTTTGTATTCCTCAATAGTTTTCACGTGAAAAACGCGTAAAATGGCGTGAAAATGGGAAAGTAAAGGTGACATATTCTTCCAAATGTACACCACTGGATCAAGAATCGAAACATGTTTTTCCATCAAAATATGCTCTTATACATTTAAAAACAACCTGCCAAATGTCAGATCAATATATTCATCCATTTTAAAGTTATCAAATTAAAACATTATATCTTTCATAACTTTAACATCCTGTATTTCGAAAAGTAAATGGGCTGGACCCCTCAATCCCTATATCATCTTGTCCAATTTTACGAGATGTATCTACATGCAAACGTAAGTGTCATTTGAAAACATCCTGTATAAACCTCGCATAGAGAATCTATGATAAGAAAATGCGATAAAATTGTCATATTGGTTTTTAGTTTCCCGAGGCACTATTTTGTAATCTCTATACTAGAATCATATATACTTAATTTCTTCATTACACAAGGTGTTTGTAAAATTCTATGTCAAAAATCAGGAATTGATTTCCCGTTTCTTTTATGTGTAGAAATTAGTTTCACTAATTAATGTACATGGTGACCAACTGAGCGAGGAAAGTGGATGTATCTCGGAAACTGGTCACCGTAGAGATTTGGGAAAATATATTTACAGTAAATGCGGCCAAGAGAAATCCCTAGATAATATTCACAAGCTCGTAATATGGCTGCTAGGGGGCGTAACAAAACTAGTAATTCAGAAAAAGGGGGTGGAGGGGTTTCTATCCAATTTCTATACAATATCGTGTTTGTTATGAGCATTTTTGGTTTCACATAAAATGGTAGGGACAAAGCGAACATTGATTTGGAAAAAATGCAATATTAGGGGAAAGGGGGGGGGGGAATGGTGGCCAGTGGGGTAATAATAGCTATCAAATATAACAGTTACTGGCCTATTATTATTTCTCTTGTAATATCTATTACGCCATCTATATCTGTGTCATTCAAGCTGTACTTTAGCAACCAAGAAATTCAGCCGGTAAAGCAGAAGTTTTTGGCAATGTCAGTTTTAGTTGATATTCATGCTGCATTGTCCGATTTTTAAAGGTATTCTAATAATATGCGCTTCTGATAGATAGATATCCCACCGTGTTACCACTCTAATAATATGCACTGTCACCACTCTAATGATATATACAATTATTGTATCACTATTATCCCTATTATTTACTGATGTCACCACTCTAAAAAATGGGTATTTTCTTTTTCGTTCTTCTGGTGAAGCCGTGATAAACTCAGCCGATGTTGCTGAGTATCCCAGGCTGTCTCCAATCTAATAAACACCACTATGTAGCTACCAAAAATATTAATCGCTGTCACCAGTGTAATAACTTGTATTGTATCGAATCGGTATTATCCTATAGTTCCTAGTAGTATCCTATATCTGGGGTAATGTATATAGTAGTTCTCTGTTACCAGTGTAGTAACTCTATCTATCGTCTCTTTTTTCTCTATCTGTACAGCTGCTGTCACCAGTGCCTGACGGCACAAAAAAAAATTATAGAACCCGGGATTCTCCCTGCGGAATTTCCTCGAGGAAGGGGGGTTGTTCCGGGCTCGAGCGGTCGAAGACGTCGTGGGGCCCCTTGGGCTTATACAGTGTGCCAAGCCCGAGTTCGTAGTGCAGGGTTAGCTGGTCCGACCTATTTGACGGGTATGGGGTGGTGAGGATTGAGATAATTGAAAGGTTAGAGCATATGATAACAATATATTACAAAAAAAACAAAACTGTGTCAAATAACCTCCGAAAGTAAACTAGAATTAGCGGTACCTGAACTATGACCTCTATTTCTAGTATAAACGTCTACCAAACTCTATGATCTAGGATTTAACTAAAATTCTCAAGTGTACAATATAAAATATCTCTGAAATGGTTTTAACTTATGGATCTCCAGTGCAACGGAGAATATCAATATGTTTGACTAAAATCCCTAGTGTAACGTAAATAACTCTAAAAAAGATTACATATAGTGGAAAAGATCTCTAAAGTCGAATTAGGTATAGTATCGAGCCAAATGTAGTTATATCTACGTAGTTTGATTAACTAATTAGATGATAAGGAGATAATATGCACAAAAAAAAATCTCTGAATATAACTAGATAAAATGCCCCTATACTCTTGGTAGATGAAGGGCGCTGATGTATAAGAACACTCGATATGACTGAACACCTTGTAGAGTCCCTTAACTTTCTTGGGTTACCCGATTTAGTCAAAGAAAAAAAAAATATAATAACACAAACCAATATTCAATATAATAAATGAATTTGAACTTTTTAAAAACTTACGTTTTGAAAATCCCACAGGTCACATAAATATTCACACTATTACTTTTTGAGGGTGAGGGTCCGTCAAGACTCAGACTTGCCTCACCAGGGGAGAGATAATACCTATCTCACCGACTGACTGACGGACTGACTGTCCCTTTTCCTAATATTTTTTCCATATTTATTTCCGTAATTCACCTTCAATGAAGGTTAATTATTCATATTTGTTTTATTTCGTGGTTTACCAAACTGACCTGTACGTGATATCTAATATTGTGTTAACCTTTGTTTTGTTTGTATATTTTCCTTTGGTTGAGGTCGATAATTAATAACTATTTTGAATTAAAAAACGAAATTCTATAGTGTTAGCCTTGTTTTGTTTAAATGTTTTAATTTATTTGAGGTCGGTAAATTTGATAACGATTTTGAATTAAAAGAAATTATCTATATAGGGTGTTTTTAGAACCTGTGTCATATCTCGTGTTTATTACATCACTTCCCCCCTTGTAAAAGTGTTGTGACGTTTCAGGTCCAACACCTTTTTTATACCTTAACTAATACATTAACATTGATGATTACATTAATATGAATTCTGTACTACATATAGTAAGTTTTACGTACCGCGCACTTGACCGCACTCGCGTTCCGATTTAACTGTTTTGATCCTGACCTAGGACACGATTATTTACACTCGCGACACTGCTGCTTAGTAGATCGTTCATGGAGTGATTTCTCTCCGTCCAGTGTTGCGTACTGGGGTGGCTCGTCTCGTGATGCTGTATCTGCTCCATTTCTATCGCCTCTTCGTCTTGTTTCTGGGTTCTGCTATGGGTATGTATTACCCATGCCGTAAGGGAATCCCATATGCTGCATAACATCGCTATCCCACATCCTACAGTCTGCTGGATGCGAATTGCGTTTAGTATCGTGTCTACTATGTATTTTAGTAGTTGGTATGTGCAGTATATACCAATTATACCGCTTATTATTGAACCTATCTCTGTGAACCATTCCCAAGTATGTTTTAGGGTTGATTCGGCTAGGTTTTTGATTTCCTGGAAAATATCTTACACTATGTATTCTTGGCTGTTACTTCTCTTTTTATTTCTTGAGAATGTCTCTCTTTGTTAGGCGTCGTTTATGTATTGCATGCATACGTGATATTTGTATGCTTGCTCTATTTATGAGATCGACATTCTGGGGTAGAATTGGCATTGTCGGTTGAAGGTTTTGGTTGTCTTCAAGGCAATGGCAATTCTCGGGTGCTCTGTTCGCTATATTATGATAGTAGGTTTCTCTTTTGTAGTGGTAAAGCGAAACCTTTGTCTTCTTCTTCTATGTCTTAAACTTTTTCTGGGGTTTCGGTTGGTTGTTGATACAATTAAATTGCTTTGTATCTGTGCGTGGCTCGGCTTCTTCTTCTTCTGCTGCTTGGTCGACTACGGATGTGTGGCTATGCATCCCGCAGAAAAACATGAGTCTGGTTACAACTACTAGGCATGACCATACTGGTTGCCGTTTGGTTTCGTTGCTCTGGATAACTGGAATGTTCGTGCTTTCCCTGGCATACGTCATCTCGGGTTCCGGGCACTTTTGAACGTCTTTTGGGGAGATCACTGTAATGTTTGTATTGGGGTTCGAACAGTCTTGAGCAGTTAGCGTAATTGCTGTTTGAAGCCCGCACATAACGAATGTTACCCAGGTCGGAAAACGATCTGTCGTTTTATTGTCGCGCACTTATTATACCTTTACAATTATTTGAACAATTACGTTCGTTAACATTCATTGGTTTCATATTTATAAGCATAATGTTCATTTATTACAGTTATTTATTACTATTCCTTCGGAAAAAAATAATGCTTTTATTTTCCCCATGTTAACGCTGCATTTGCGTTTTATCCTTAGTTTATTTTTTTCTCAATTGACCGAACTGTACAATCATTTAGGACTGTCAATTGAGTTTCCTGTGTAAGATTATTTCTTAATTTTCTAGTTGGTGACTGGAGTGTAACTTATGTGTTCACCTCGTAGTTATTGAAATTAAATCTTTCTTTTAACCATACTTTGGTTGACCTTGCAACGGTGCAAAAAATATTTTTTAATATTGATTACCTAAAATGACCTTGCATTTATCGGTGTGTAATGGAGTTTCTTTAAATGTTTTATTTTGTCTTGGTCGACAATAATTACTTGTTTATTGTTTTACTTATAGTTAATAAATCTGTGTTTGTCTTAATTCCAGTGTACTTATTATGTATTTTATAACTTATTGTTTATGAGTGCTTGTGTATATCTATATGTATTACTGTTTCATAAAATTTTATTTCTTCTTAAAGCAAAATTTGACTTTCGTGTGAGATCGGTGTGTGTGAGTGACCTGTGTTTTTGGCGGTTAAATTTGTCGTCTGTGTGTATATTTCCGCCTGGTTTTGTGTGGTGTGTGATAGCGTTTGGTTAGTTCTGTCTTTTTCCTGTATAGTTTTGACGCCTGTGCCCATGTTATATTAATGTAGCTAGGTGCACTCGGAATTCGATTTCTTATCCTGGCTGATCTTCGAATTTCCGGTGGGGGTCTTAGTGAGACGGGGAGCCTTCCGCTCGGCTTATCTTTTAGTGGTTTTGTGCGGGGTACTGTCTTATCGCTGTGTGGTTGTGTTGACCATAATGGTAAGGCTGCTAACTTCCCTATGTTTAAATCGTTGCTGGTTTCTTCTTGTTGCTCGTCCTGTTCGTGTGTTGTGTTCTCCTCATTCTGGGTCGTTGTCGTCTCTAAAATTTCGTGTTGATCGTCGTCCAGCTTGCCGTAGTATGTTTTTAATCTGTTAACGTGAACAACTTGTATCTTCTTTCCTTTGTTGGACGCTATTTGGTAGGTGACTGGTCCTACTTGGTCTTTTATTTCGAATGGTCCTATCCATCGGTTTTGAAGTTTTTTTGATAATCCTGTTGTGTTACTTATGTCTAGAAGGTAAACTAGGTCTCCTGGTTTAAACTCTCTTAGGGTGGTTTTTTCATTGTATCTGTTTATCCGTTCGTCTTTTGCCTTTTCTGTGTTCTCTAGTACTCTTGTGTATATTTGGTTAAGTCTCGTCTCTAGTTCTGACACGTAGTTATCGTCTAAGTTGTATTTTAGTCTTCTTGGTTTGATGAATTTGTCGAATGGTAGTGCTTGATCTTTCCCATGTAGTAGAAAATACGGGCTGTACCCTGTTGATGTATGTATACTTCCTCGATATGCCATTAGTACATATGGTATCCAACTATCCCAATCTCGTTGATTTGGGGCTATGTAATGCGCTAGCATATCTTTTATTACTCTGTGTAATCTTTCTATTTGACCATTGGTTGTTGGTGCGTAGCTCGCTGTGTGTATTCTTTTTATGTTGAGTAGTTTGCATGTCTCTCTCATTAGTTCTGACATGAAGTTTGTTCCTCTATCTGTTAACAGTTTCTGGGGTGTTCCGTGTCTGCATATTATTTGTTCTACAAAAACTCTTGCTACCGTATCTGCTTTCTGGTCTGGTATCGGAATTGCTTCGCAGTATTTCGTAAAATGATCTTGAAATGTTAGAAGGTACTTGTTTCCTTTGTTTGACGTGGGTAGCGGGCCTACTATGTCCATTGACGTTATTTCCCACGGTTCTGTGACCTTTGTAAATCTTTGTAGTGGTGCCTTTTTAAAGTGTGGTGAGGTCTTTCGTCTGTTGCATGCGTCGCAGCGTTTACAGTAATTTATTATGTCCGTTCTCATCGTTGGCCAGAAGCAACGCCTTTTTATTGCCAATAACGTTTTTTGTTGTCCTTGGTGACAATATATGGGTGAGTCGTGAAAGTCTTCTATAACTTTGGTGATATATTTCCTGGGTATAACTAGTTGGTCCTTGTTGTCCTCTTGATCTTGTCTGTATAGGAGTCCTTCTTTGTCGAGGTAATATTTTTGTTTTGTTTCGTCCTCTTGGTTTAACTGTTGTACTGTGCTAATGCAGAAATCGTCGTGTTTTTGTTCTTTCTTCAATAATTCTTTGTCCCACAGTGGTTCCCATTCTTCTTCTTCCTTGATTATTTGGATTTTTCCTGTGTTTTTTGTTGGTGTCGGTTTCAGTATGCTTACTTTGGTGGTTGACCCGTAGAATGTGAATTGTATCATCTTTGTGATTTCGTGCCAGCTTAATCCTGGAATTTGTTCTTGACTAGCTATGAAGGTTATGCGTTTTTCCGCGTTCTCTTCGCATTGTTTTTTTAGCTTTTGGATAATATTCCACATTATTTCGTATGATGTTTCTTCTTTGACTGATGTCCTATTTAATGCTACGTAGAATTTCGTGTCTAATGTGTCCCATTCTTTGACCGATTCTATTTGTTCCTGTGAGATGTCCGGTAAAGTGTATATGTTTTCTATCTTTTTAATTAGTGATTCCTGATTAGGTCTGTTTTTTGCTAGTAGGAGGGCTATTGATTCTTCTTCTTGGATGTAGTCTAGATTTCCTTCTTTCCAGTTTATTGTGTCCTTTCCTGGTAGGTCGTTTTCTGCAATATACTGTAAGTAGTCTTCGTATGTGGTTTCTATGTAGTTGCATGTTTTGTCGTACATTCTGCTTAGTGCGTCCGCGTTTCCATGTCTTCTTCCCATTCTGTGTATTACTTCGAAGTCGTATTCTGCCAGTGTTAAGGCCCACCGTGTTAGCCTAGAGTTTGGGTCTTTTAGTGTCAGTACCCATTTTAGTGCTCTGTGGTCTGTTATTATGGTGAACTTTGTTCCGTAAATATAGCATCTGAAAGTTTTGATTCCGAAAATAACGCCTAGTAATTCTTTTTCTGTAGTTGAGTAGTTGGTTTCTGCTTTGTTTAGTGTTCTGCTCGCGTATGCTATAGGTCTTTCTCTGCCCTCCCTTATTTGACTCAATATTGCTCCTACGCCTATGTTTGACGCGTCGGTTGATAGCAGGAAGGGTTTGGTGAAATCGGGGAATATTAGTACTTTATCTGAGGTTAGTGATGTTTTTAATTGGTTCATTGCTGTTATTACGTCTTCCGATACTTTGAACGGTGTGTCCTTTTTTGTTAGGTTCACTAGTGGTGCTGCTATTTCTGTTATATTTGGTATAAAACGTCTGTACCAGTTTACTAAACCTAGAAATCCTCTTACTCCTTTTACATTCTTTGGTAGGGGGTATTTGTGCACTGCCTCCAGCTTTTGTGGGTCCGGAGCTATTCCCTCTTGTGAGATAATGTGTCCCAGATATTTTACTTTTTCTAGCATGAATTTACATTTTTTTGGTTTTAGTTTAATGTTGGCTTCTGAAAGTCTTTCGAACACTTCCTCTACTTTCTGTAAGTGATCCCTGCTTCCCGCGTAATTGAATATGATGATATCATCTAGATATACCATACATTTTATTCCTGTCAATCCTCTTAAGGTGGCGTTCATGAATCTCTGGAACGTTGATGGTGCGTTTACTAATCCGAAAGGCATTTTGGTGTATTCGTAGTGTCCTTGGTATGTGCTGAATCCTGTTAACGGGATGTCCTCTTCTTTCATGTCTACTTGGTGGTATGCTTCCGCTACGTCGATTACCGAAAATAACGTTTCGCCTCCCGCTTTGTATCCTTGAAGTAGGTCTGATACGTTAGGTAGTGGGTAGTATTCTTTCTTGGTTACCGCGTTCAGAGCTCTATAATCTATACACATTCTTACTTTTTCTTCTCCTTCTGGGGTCTGCTTTACTACCAAGACTACTGGTGCTGACCATGGGCTAGAGGATGTTCTGATTACCTTGGATGCTAGTAGCCTATCGATTTCTTTTTGTAGTGTTTCTCGTTGATGGTAAGGTATCCTATATGGAGCCTTGCATATTGGTTGAGCGCCTGGTTCTAGAGTTATGTGGTGTTTGACTTTCGTGGTGCTTGTCAGAGTTTCGTCGTCATCCGTAAATAGATGGTGGTACTTTTGTATCAGCTTGACTAGTTCTTCTCTGCTTTGTGTGTCCATGTGGTTTAATTCGAAGTTATTTCTGATCCAGTCGTCTGTTTTAATGTCGAATTTTCTGATTGTGCCCTGTATAGTATTGTCAGTTGGTTTTTCTTCGGAGCATTCGTAGGCTTTCCCTATCTTAGTGCCTTTCGTGAGATTTATTTCCTGCGCCGATGTATTGATTATTCTTACTGGAATTTGTCTTTGATTTTTCGATATGCTGTTTGCTAATCTGATTGTGTGTTGTCCGTATTCTTGAGTTTCGCATACGACTGTATTTCCTTTTATCTCATGTTTTAGGATCCCTATTGTGTGAACCTCCGTTAGTGCTGGTATGGTCAAACTGTCCTCCGTGTATATGTCTGTGCTGGTTCTTGTGCATTCTGTTCCTTCTCTGCTATTCCTGATGTCTTCGGTTGTTTCGTTTTTTCCGTTTTCTTTCTTCGAGTCTGGGTCTGTGCGCCCTTTTCCGTTCATTATTGGTTTTTGGTTTGTGTGTGTAGTTTCTCTTCCTACGGTTATGTCCGTGCTTGTAGTTTCCTTTATTTTTCCTACATCTTTATTTAGGTCTACTTCTGGTTTGGTTATTTCTTGTCTGTACATTGATTCCACTGTTTTTAGCCATTTCTGCCATGCTTCTTTCTCCCTCGCGTTTTCTTGATCCCTTGTTGCCGTTATTTTTCCGTATGCCTCTGTCCGCCTTTGTCTATAATTATTCAGCAAATCTCTGATTTGTCTTGGGTTCATTAGTGGTATTTTACTTCCCCATATTTCTAATGTTGGTTTTCCTCTGTATGAAATAGTTGCCTCGTGTTCTTCTAGGAAATCTCTTCCTAATAGTACTGCTGTGTCTCCCATTATACCATCATCGGCTGCAATTACTTCCGTGTGAATATTATAATCCATTTCTGTTGTTGCTATGGCTATTTGTGTTGATCCGTATAAGTGGATTGTGTGTCCCGTTATGCCTTTTAAGGTTAATTGGTCTGTGATCCGTGTGTCTAATTCGTTGTCTGCTACTATGGATTCACTTATTAGTGAGTATGCTCCGCCTGTGTCTATCATACAAGGTTCGGTTTTACCGTTTATTCTTAGGAGTACTATATACGGGGGTTCTTCGCTTTTACTTATCGTCGGTCCGTTATGATGCATTGTTTTTATCTGGTTTTTCTTGTCTTCTTCTTTGTTACCCTTTTGTGTTGCCTGTTGATTCCAGTTTTTTTCTGTGTGAGTCCAGTTTTTTCCCCTAGTTTCAGATTGACCACTTGTTTGGGGAGTAACGGTGGTCCTTGTTAGTTTAAATGTTTTCTTCCGTCTTCCTTGTTTATGTGTCCTCTCTCTGTGGACTGTCCTCTTCTGTTCTCTTCTCTTTGGAGCCTTTGTTTCTCGTTTGCATGTGGTGCTTCTCTGTTCCAAGTCTTTTCTCTGGAATTCCTTTGTCCGCTGTATTCCCCGTAGTTATTTTGGTGCGTTGTGATTCTTCTTCCTTGATCCCATTGCTTTGTATTCCATTGTTTATTTTCTTCACTTAACATTTTCTTTCTGCAGTTCTTAGCCCAGTGGCCCTGTTTTCCGCAGTAGTGGCATACATCTCTATCTGTTAATGGTTCCTTGGATTCTTTGTTTCTACAATACGCTGCCCAGTGTCCCTGTTTCCTACATATTTGGCATTTTTTCTCTATTTTTTCTTCTTCCGCTTCTCTTGTTCTGCAGTTTGATGCCCAGTGGCCTCGTCTGCCACAGTACATACATTTCGCGCTATGTCTACATTCTTCCGATTCATGTCCTGATTTGCCACATGCTGTGCAACTCCGTTGCTCATTCGTAAAAGCGACTCTGTGGCCATTATTCCTTCCGCTCACCATTGTGGCTGCCGTTTCTTGGCAACTTACTATCTCCTCTGCTTCTTCTAGTGTTAGGTCATCTTTGTGCAATATGTAGAATCCTACTTCTCTAAGCAGGTCCTTTCTTAGCCCTAATTTGAATTGGTTCATCAGTACTGCGTTGTGTTTCTTTTGAATGTTCGGTATCTGTTCTCTGTTCGTTCCTTTTATGTCTTCCTCCAATATTTTATTCCCTATGAGCCGTAATCTTGTGCAGAAAGCTGCTACATCTTCGTCGTGCCTCTGGTAGCATTGGACTAGCTGCATCCACCAGTCCGCGATCGATTTCCTTGGGACGAATTTCCTGAGTATTTTCTCCTTAAATTCAACATATGTTGCTGTGTCTAATCTTGGGTCGGCTTTGAAAAAATCGTGGGCTGCGCCTGCGAGTTTGAATTTCAGTAGTGT
The DNA here is from genome assembly GCA_963921935.1 of Galeruca laticollis. Taxonomy (NCBI): domain Eukaryota; kingdom Metazoa; phylum Arthropoda; class Insecta; order Coleoptera; family Chrysomelidae; genus Galeruca; species Galeruca laticollis. Next base: position 153,003,820 of record OY998181.1, on the reverse strand, counting down.
TAGTGTTTCTGTTTCTGACCATCCGTCGAGTTTGGCCCTTAGTTCCAATTTTTCTATATATCTGGCTGCGTCTTTTCCCGTGAAGTCTGTTAAAGTTGAGGCGATCACCCCTAGTGGTGGTGCCTGTGGTATCCTTAGTGCTGCTGGCATATTACTCGAATCCCCTGTGGACTCTAACGGCCTGTTGTTTTATTAGCTGGCGCGAGTGTTACTTACCTAGATGGTTTTGAAATGGATAGTTGGGAAAATAAAGACAAATAATTATTAATATTGTAATATATAAGAATCGGTATTATTCACTTTAACTAGCCCTGAACCAAATTTAATTTAACTTATTATTTTGCGTTTAAAGCGTGAATATTTCCTAACACCTTTTCTCAAATCGTTAATGTCTAGTTCATTTAGAGAATAGTCCGTTCGTTAGTCAAAATATATCCACATTTCCTGTAAAACCTTTTATATCTCCCGGACGTGCAGCTTTCCTCCGTACTATATTTTATATTGCTATTTTTGTCTTGTGCGGAAGCTTGTTGCTGACTTTGCGAATTCCTCACCTGTATATTTGCTGTTTTTCATCCGTTGTCTAAATGTTTATGTATTAAAATAGATTTGAATTCAACGTTTGTTTGTAATAAATAGAATAACTGAGTAAGCAGATATATCTGATTGAAATTATATCACTTTGGTTATATATTAGTTTTGATTAGACCTATGTCGCAATATTTATTTTATGATATGAATATGAAATTAAAAATAACGTATGTATCAAATGTAAATTATGTAGGTAAAATTTACACGGCCTTAATTAATGTAATTGAATGTAACTATCTCCTCTTACCTTTTGGGCTTCTACGATGCCTGAAATGGGTAGTTTAATTGGGATAGAGAAGAAAAAAAAGGATTATTGCCAGGACTTCCCCTCTTGTTAACCTCTGCTGTACGGACTCAGTATCTGGAGCACCGCTGTCACCACTCTAATAATTTGCACTTCTAATAATATGCGCTGTCACCACTCTAATGATATATACAATTATTGTATCACTATTATCCCTATTATTTACTGATGTCACCACTCTAATAAATGGGTATTTTCTTTTTCGTTCTTCTGGTGAAGCCGTGATAAACTCAGCCGATGTTGCTGAGTATCCCAGGCTGTCTCCAATCTAATAAACACCACTATGTAGCTACCAAAAATATTAATCGCTGTCACCAGTGTAATAACTTGTATTGTATCGAATCGGTATTATCCTATAGTTCCTAGTAGTATCCTATATCTGGGGTAATGTATATAGTAGTTCTCTGTTACCAGTGTAGTAACTCTATCTATCGTCTCTTTTTTCTCTATCTGTACAGCTGCTGTCACCAGTGCCTGACGGCACAAAAAAAAATTATAGAACCCGGGATTCTCCCTGCGGAATTTCCTCGAGGAAGGGGGGTTGTTCCGGGCTCGAGCGGTCGAAGACGTCGTGGGGCCCCTTGGGCTTATACAGTGTGCCAAGCCCGAGTTCGTAGTGCAGGGTTAGCTGGTCCGACCTATTTGACGGGTATGGGGTGGTGAGGATTGAGATAATTGAAAGGTTAGAGCATATGATAACAATATATTACAAAAAAAACAAAACTGTGTCAAATAACCTCCGAAAGTAAACTAGAATTAGCGGTACCTGAACTATGACCTCTATTTCTAGTATAAACGTCTACCAAACTCTATGATCTAGGATTTAACTAAAATTCTCAAGTGTACAATATAAAATATCTCTGAAATGGTTTTAACTTATGGATCTCCAGTGCAACGGAGAATATCAATATGTTTGACTAAAATCCCTAGTGTAACGTAAATAACTCTAAAAAAGATTACATATAGTGGAAAAGATCTCTAAAGTCGAATTAGGTATAGTATCGAGCCAAATGTAGTTATATCTACGTAGTTTGATTAACTAATTAGATGATAAGGAGATAATATGCACAAAAAAAAAATCTCTGAATATAACTAGATAAAATGCCCCTATACTCTTGGTAGATGAAGGGCGCTGATGTATAAGAACACTCGATATGACTGAACACCTTGTAGAGTCCCTTAACTTTCTTGGGTTACCCGATTTAGTCAAAGAAAAAAAAATATAATAACACAAACCAATATTCAATATAATAAATGAATTTGAACTTTTTAAAAACTTACGTTTTGAAAATCCCACAGGTCACATAAATATTCACACTATTACTTTTTGAGGGTGAGGGTCCGTCAAGACTCAGACTTGCCTCACCAGGGGAGAGATAATACCTATCTCACCGACTGACTGACGGACTGACTGTCCCTTTTCCTAATATTTTTTCCATATTTATTTCCGTAATTCACCTTCAATGAAGGTTAATTATTCATATTTGTTTTATTTCGTGGTTTACCAAACTGACCTGTACGTGATATCTAATATTGTGTTAACCTTTGTTTTGTTTGTATATTTTCCTTTGGTTGAGGTCGATAATTAATAACTATTTTGAATTAAAAAACGAAATTCTATAGTGTTAGCCTTGTTTTGTTTAAATGTTTTAATTTATTTGAGGTCGGTAAATTTGATAACGATTTTGAATTAAAAGAAATTATCTATATAGGGTGTTTTTAGAACCTGTGTCATATCTCGTGTTTATTACAGTATGTAAAGCAACCCACTAAACAAGAAACATAACAAGTCTTTTTTGTAATGTTCTTTCTAAAGACTTTTCGTGAAGTTTATTTAAAACGTTAATAAGATATCTCCTAGATGTCTTAATTTTATTACCAACTATTAACATCCATGTCATGTGAATAGAACATATTTTTTAAATACACAATAATACTTGAATTCGCAGTTACATACACATCCTATGAACTTCTTTTAAGCAACTTCCGATAGAAAATATTCATACGATGTTAATTTATATAATTCTCACTAATGTCACATACAGAACGTTACTGTAATATTACAAATTAACATGTTTCTAAGATGATCACATGTGTTGCAGTTACTTTTACATCTTTCGAAATAATTTTTAGTAACTTCCTACGATTACGTCTGTACCATATTAGTTCATAAACCTCTCAGTAATACCTCATATTGAACATCACAGTAACATTAAGAAAAAGAAGAAAACAGAAGAGGAACTTACGAACGAAGGTAGTTATCTGTGGACACAAATAACAAGCATGAAATGGCGGGTGGTTTTCAGTTTTGTGTTATACTTTATTTGCAGAAGCACATTTTTTGCAAGAAAAAGTACTTGAATAAAGTGGTCTTCATTTTCGTTAGTTCCTACTTAGCTACAGTTTCTATACTTAGTTATAATTCTTGTTATAATGGACGAACAACAGTTTTTATCGGTAAGTACCTATTCCAAAATCATAATTATTAAAATTTAATACTTTAATCGGCTAATGTACTTTGAAATTTCAGGTGGCCGAATTGTACAATAACATTATATAATAGAGATTACAAAATAATGGGTTTTTCAACTCTTAAAATATCTTAGTTAGTAAGTATATTTTAAAAACGATTCACAATATTTGATATCCTAGATATGCATTATACCCTACAAAAAACTTAATATTGAAATAGAGTAGATATTATTATTAATAATAAAACATGATCATATGTTGGCAGAGATTGGAATCTAAAAGAAAATCTTTTCAATGTTCAAGATGTTTTAGAAGCTACCTACATAAATAAAATTAAAAACAAATAGTTGGTAATTATGTAAAGGGGAGTAACTATTTCAGATAGTCTGATACAGACATTGTATTAAACAGTACAAAAAATATTGAATCAAGTATCTCCAGTTCTAGTTTTTGTAGTAGTAGTAATGGCCACCAATATAGTTTTGCAGGTTTAGAAAATTTTAACTTATGACACTGAATGCCCCAGTCAACAAATAGAATTCAATTATTTGATATTGTAGAAACACAGCTATTGGATACTCAATTGGATACAATTAATTATAAACTCATTTAACTTGATAATGTGTTCATATCTCTTCTTCATAAGTAGTTTTTTTTGTATACAGTGTATTGATAATGCTTAGTTTTCAATAAGTTACAATTCCACTATGTTAATATACAATATGTTTCAGGATGAAAATAATAAGATGGGAATAGTATATTATTTTATACAGAAAAGAAGTATGAATTTTCATGGCACACCTGAACTTACCTTCCAAACGGAATGAGACATGTAATAGAAGGTAAATCATGAAAAGTCACTTCTCGAAATAAAATATGTTATTATTCCTTTGAAGAGCCCCGCATGTATCTTATGGAAAATGGGTCCCAGTCAATTGGCTGAAAATCAAGTTTGATGTAGTTTATGATGATCGTTCAAAGGTCTCCATGGGTACAATTTGATCTTAAGTAATTGTTTTATTAGCTGCTGTTCAGAACACCGTTAAATGTTTCACAGATAAGGATTTTGAAGTGTACGTTATGGAATGGTTGAGGCACTCGTAACAGCGACTGTTGTGTGAGAAAAAGTAAACGATAGAATTTTCTTGAATCAGATAGAATTTCTGTTGATTTAACGTAATGTTTAATAAAATCTTTATATTATAAAATTTTCATTAGTTTTAATATTATTAAAAAACTATTCTAATAAATTTTTTGTAAACTAGCTGTAATGTATGTGTATCCGTTAATCTTTATTAATTCAGTTTCAAAGTATGTTACCTTATGACAACTACAGATTAATAGACCCTTTTTATTTCTTGTTTTCACTGAATGCGTTCAATAGTTTCCACTTTCCACACTTGTTATGTAATATGCTTACGCAATTTTATTTTTTTTAGGTTGGATTCCTGAACAATATATTTTTTTTCTAACTTTGTATCTGTTTTTTTCAAATTTACTGTATTGTTCATTAATAGTGAGTAAATAAGCTTTTTTTGCTATTTTATTTTAAATGTACAGGGTGAACAACTAAGAACGACTGTAGGCCACATCTCAGAATAGAATCATGGTACAACTTTCAAAAAAATTACCTTTAGGTAAGTGATCCTGAAGGAAAATATTTTGCAGTCTCTAAAATATCCGCTAGGGGTGGAATGAACACTCGAAAACATAATAATCCAAAAAACATACTAAAGGTGTCCTAAAAATACAATTCTTGAAATCTTGATGAGATTATGAAAAAATTTAAATGAGGAGATTTTTTGCCATTATTCTTCAAATAATGCGTGGGGAAGGTTCAAACTTATGAACAAATGTATAACTTTTTCGTTTTTTAACCGATATTAATGATTTTAGTCGCATTTAAAAGAGTTTTTCACATATCGTTGACAAAATTATACAATTTTGTTATTTTTGTTAAGCATATCTTATTAAAGAGAAAAAACTCCATTGATATCGATTAAAAAACAAAAAGGTGTTACAACATTTGTTTTTTAGGTTGAACCTTCCCCCCCCCTAACTTGAAGAATAAGGACAAAAAGTCCCTAACTACATTTTTTCATAATCTCATCAATATATCAAAAATTGTATTTCTAGGATACCTTTGGTGTGTCTTTTCTGAAGATAATCACAGTATTATGTTTTTAAGTGTTTAAGTCTCTTCTGGATAAGTATAAATTTTCACCATCCAAAATATATAATGCAGACGAGACGGGCATTACAACTGTCCAAAACCCTGGAAGAATACTTGCTGAAAAAGGACAAAAGAGAATCGGCTTCATAACAAGCGCAGAAAGAGGCCAAACAACGACAATTATGTGCTGCATAAATGCGGCAGGAACATATATTCCACCCATTTATTTTTGCGCGCAAAAGGATGAAATCTGAATTAAAGAAATTTACTGCTGCTCTGATAATGGTTGGATAAATGAAATCATATTTCTAGAATGGCTCCACCATTTTTGCGATGTAATAAAACCATCAAAGGAATATCCAGTTTTGCTAGTTGTCGACAACCACAGTAGCCTCTGTACATTGGAGGGATACAATTTCTGTAAAGAAAGAGGAATTGTAGTGTTAACAATACCACCGCACACGTCACATCGACTCCAACTGCCGGATGTGGCATTTTACTAATCCTTGAAATCAGCATATAACATTGAATGTGCAAATTATCTAAGAAGTTATCCTCATGAACTTATCACAATGTCCGAAATAGCTGAAATATTTCAAAATGCATATGGTCGCGTAGCCACACCAATTAAAGCCATTAAAGGATTTGAGAATACAGGAATATTTCCATGCAAACCAGAAAATTTTACCGATGAAGACTTTGTTGCTCCAGGTGAATTATTTATACAAGAACTGAATGGAGAAAACAAAATCAAGAGAAGAAGGTAATCGAACTAGATGAGGAAAAGAACAATAAGGAAGTTACGGAGAATCCAGAAAATACGACACCTGATAAAAAGCTTGACTTGGATGTTCGAAGGACAATTCAGTTGGAAATAAAAGATCCAACCATAATAGCAGTAGGAAGCAACATTCAGAAATAATGACGCAACTCCAATGAAGTCAATCTTAGAAGAAAAGCAGCGGAAAAAGGAGGAACAAATTAGACTTAAAGTTGATAAAGGAACAAAACGAAAAGTAGGTGTCGAAAAATCAACCCCTTCAAAACCCAGTCCTACTCCTCGAATAGTACCCAAAAGAGAATGCTCAAAAACCCAGATGATCACAGAAAATACTTCATCTGAAGAAGAAGATGATCGCGACATCGACGTTAAAGAGGATATTTGTGCAATTTGTGGCGAATTCGGTAAGAATAAAGAACTGTGAATCAAGTGTAGTATTTGTAGTCTTTGAGCACATAAAACTGTACCAGTTTTGAGGGAAAATATATATATCTGCGATTTTTGTTCGTGAAATGGGGGTAATACTGGCATTGACCACTATTACCTCTTAACTGTGGGTAGTTATAGCCACCCGCAGCATTCTGAAAAAACGTTCGTGTTTCTTGAAAATTTTGTTTGATTATTTTCAGTAAATACACTGTGAAGTAGTAAGGTTTGAAGTTTTATTTACTGTAATATTTTAAAAATCTGAGCAGGTATAACGGCAGAAACAAAAAAATGCTTAGGCGGCCGCCATTCCCCCCCTTTCCCCCAAGGAAAAACTTTATGGGAAATGATTGAACTCAGTGTCATGTGAAAGAGTTTTTATTGCTCTATCAGCTGCACTTCAAGAAATGTACCCGTTATTTTTAATGAAGTCGCTAAACAGCGACATATTTCTTGATTTTTCTCAGAGAAATTAAATGCAAAGACAATTATATCATTAGACTAGTATAAATGTGACTAAACATAAATGCGAATAGTGAAAACCCTGAGTCTCTATCTCTTTTCACACCGGAGATATTTATAAAAAACTAATACTTCAATCTAAAACAAATTTATTTAACCCCTTGTAGAGATGGTGCCGCCTAAAACGCTCAAAGTGCATGCCATCATTTTCTATACATTGTTCGAGCACATTAATTGAAAACAGTGCTGGACATCCGTCCAGCTGCAGGAATATATTTTACTTCAACACAAGTGGGCTTTGAAAAAAAGCACGTTTTGTAGAAACGGCAAATATTCTGAGTCAGGTTTGAGTTTGATTTGAGAATTGAAAATGTGCAAATGAGCAATTATTTTGAGGCCATTAATGAAACCGTTTATTTTGCTTACAAAGATGTGGAAATGCCATAGTATATTGCCATCACAACCAGAGTTTAATATCGCCACCGATAAATTGGTTATTTTAGTAAATACCGACTCATCCTTAAACCCAAATAAGCTACCTAGCAATTAAACATGTCAGAGAACGATTAAATCTTAGTTATTTTAGAAAGATTGAAAATCTTCTGCTCATCTCTATTTTTGTTTTAGTAATACATAGTATGTTTGTTGTATTGTTTATAATATTTAGAGTAAGGCCTTTTGCACACGGAGCGTATCGTCATAGACCCGTATTAGATTTGTCCTGCAGCGACGATTCCTATACGCCTAGAAGATTGTACACGGAGCGAACGTTGAACGTACAAGTATCGTATGAAATTAAAATTTAATGACAGTTGAAACGATGTCTAGTGACGAAGAAAACGTATTGCTTCTCTGGTACCTACGTCGTCGGAATAAAAAGAAAAAAAGAAGATTCTGGGTGCATCCCTGTATCCAGAGAAATCGTAATAGTAGATTAGCCATTGCGGCGAAGGAGTTATTTGAAGACGACTGTAAATTCCAAACATTCTATAGAATGACAAAAAAAACGTTTCAAGAACTTGTGGAAATCGTGGGTCCAGTTATTCAGAAAGAAAATACAAATATGCGTGAATGTGTTGGTGTTGATGAAAGGATAATGATAACGCTCAGGTAAGTTTATATTGATTTATTACATACCAATAACTGCATATACACACATGTATCTATACTTAAGAGGAAACAGATCTGGTTGTTATTGTTTTTGTTTAACTCAATTGGTTTCCTCCCGAGAATGTGCTTGTATATGCAGAGTATATGTTAGTATCAGCAGAATTAGCAGATTGTGACATATTCTGTAAACTAGTAAGCTCATACCCAAGTTGATGTGGGTTGTACTGGGACATGTACGGAAGGAAGTAGGTGAAGGTTCTGTAGCACTGATGTCCTAGATGTAGATGTTGACCATGTTAAAGGATCCATTGTTGCCTGCGGATGAGAGAAAACTGTTCTCTGCTCTTGCTGGGTTAACATATCTTCCAACGACATCGGAGTTTTAATTTTGAGCTGACGTAGATTTATCTCTGATAGTTTGCTAACATCGGACAACAAACTTAGGAGAAACATTTGTCTATCATCTGATGTCGATTTGTTTTCCCTTTTTTCATTGATATATTGTAGAACAGCAATATCAACATCGTATTTTTCTTTCCTGCCTTTTTATCCACACTTGTTAACGTTTCCTGTTTGCGCTTGGCTTGTCTCTGTAACGTTTTATCATTTTGTTGTTCTGTATTTGTCACAGAATCATTGGCACCGGGCTCACAATCATCTTCATCGGACTGTATTATTGGCTCCGTATTAATGTCCGTTTGCACAATGTTGCCTGTGTTTTCTGAATGTTGTACTAATCGAACGTATGGCAGGACAAACTGCATAACATCATGGAGATAATACAGTTTCTTTGCTTTTGATGAAGATCCTGAAGGAGATGGTTTTAAGCTTCGAACAAATCCATTTCTAATATTTTTCCATTTTTCCTTGCAGTCTGCCACTGTAACAATAAGAGACGAAATAATAAGTGAAACTATCTATTCATATTTTGTTTGTTTCATTTATTTGGCTACTGGTTGTACATTTACTTCACTGTCCTCATATTTTCAAAGAGGCCAACGAACCATTGGAGTTATTATAGAAGAAACTACAAAAGCCATATTGAATTCATTAAAGGGAATGTATATGCCGTTACCAAATGAAGAAACGTGGAGAAATATATCAGCACGATTTCATGAACTTTGGCAATTGCCAAACTGTTTAGGGGCAATCGATGGCAAACATATTCGCATTCAAAAGTACCCTAATTCAAGATCAACCAATTTTAATTATAAGAATTATCATTCTGTAATTTTAATTGGCTGTTACGACGCTGATGGTTATTTTGTAACAATTGAATGCGGATTTGCTGGGAGAAATAGTGACGGTGGTGTATTTCGAGTATCAACATTTAGGCGTTGGTTAGAAAGTAACAATACTCTACCTTCGACCACTCAACTTCCCCATGACGAAACCACAAATAAATTTCCACATTATTTCGTAGCAGAGAGTGCATTTCCCTTGATACGTAACGTTATGAGACCATATCCAGAGAGAAATATAAATAACAAAATGCGAATCTTTAATTATAGACTTAGTAGAGGTAGAAAAACTATAGAATATACATTTGAAATGATGACGCAAAAATTTCAATTTTTTATAACTCCTGTTCGATGCCGGAAATATGAAACTATAGTTTCTATAATCCAAAGTGCATACGTTTTACACAATTACATTCGAAAACAAGATGGTACGCCCTATACAACACCGTTTCTAGAATACAACCAAGAAACGTCCCTACTATGGAAGAAAATTTACACGTAGATGAATCATCGTCACCTCAGAAATTACGCATCTACCTGGCTAATTATTTTTTAATGCCACATGTTGCTTTACCTTGGCAATGTAACCATTGTATATAAAATATTGAGTAATATAAATAAATCATATTTTAATTAAAATTTTTATTTAATTAAGTTTTGATTACCTGTCCAATCCATAGTTCGTGATATTTCTGCTCAAGCTTTTTCTGTGACATCCTTTTTGGAATAGTCTTGTAACACATTATTGTACAAACACTGATGGTTTTCAATTAATTGCACAAATTTCACGGTTTTATCGGCCATTTTATGTAAACATACGACCCTTTATACGCTACACATGCAGCTAAGCGTCTGACACCGCTCTACGCCCGGCGATTTGTAGTTTGTCTGCTTTGACGAATCCCCACCGCTAACGCCTCGTGTACAGTTCTCCATAAAGACACAAGTGAGCAGCAAAAAAGCGTACGTAGCATCTAATACGCGTCTATGACGATACGCTCCGTGTGCAGAAGGCCTTAAATCTGATCTATAGAGATAAGATATCTTATTAGAAGCATAGATCTTTTTTTGTCATCCTTATGTATTATAATACAATAATAAACTAAATTGGAAAAAGTTTTGAACTATTTTTATATGTATAACAAAAATATGAGACATTTATTACATGAAATAAGTTTTTGATCCAAAAAAGTTATTGGCAGATATCACATGGTATAATTTATCTGAGTATAAATGACATAGCCCAAGCAGCAAGGGTTGGTCGAATATACGTCGATGATAAGTTATTTCAAGACTTTGACGTCGATCGACCATAAAACGATATCGATTAGACGTTAATTTGTAGCCGTCGTTTCGACCTCATAATGAAGACGTCGATTTGACGTCGTTTTTAGGTTGGTAGGTTCCCAATAATTTATCGACTACGAATTAACGTCGAAAAGACGTTATCAAAGTGACTTTATCGTAACGAATAACAAGTATAAATTATATATATATATATATATATATATATATATATACTTATTTGTACGAATAAGTTCCATACAAATCAAAACAGTACTATTTTAATCAATATAGACTTATTAAAGTTAATAACAGTATTATTAATAAATAGTTCATTGTATAAATCGAATGACAAAAATGTTTTTATTAATAAATATGTAGTTAATTGTATGTAAAATCCGCAAAAGATTTGAATTAAAAGTTTTACCCGTCGATTTTCATTTTTTATAAAACACATTCAAAATTCGCGCAAAACGTTCTGTAATATCCAGTTCAGTTTTTTGACCAATCACAAATTAATAATTTGGCTCCCTACCACGGACTTGTCGTGCTCCCTACACGAATACTATTGTGTGATTGGTTAGAGAATAAATCATTCCAGAGTCTGACATTTGACATCAACGTCACACTAAATGGTCTCTTCTATGGTGCTTCTGGGTTGTAATTAATTAATGATTTATTCCTTTGTATCTTGAGTTTCCTTTGCATATTTACGAACTACGACCTTACTTGCTTCACTAGCGGTGGTGTGTTGTGTGTTGAATAATTTTGGAATCAGATCACAGCAACAAGTTATCTTTATTTTTCGCATATTTGTCGATAGATGCCCGCAATACATGTAAGTACCTTTTATCTATATGGGATGGGAAAGTACAACCTTTGGAAACGAAATATAGCCTAAAAAGTATATAATCCTTTTTCTTACGTACTTTGCCACTCTGGAGATTACGTGGGGTAAAAAAACTTTTTACAGGAAGATGCATCCAAGAATTTAGTTAGAGAGTGACACATTTTTATCTTCACAAAATTGAATTAACCTGTAATTTTTTTAAATAGTCTCATATTTCTTGTTTATTTAATTTAATAACAAGGTAAAAGAAAGTAGTAGAGAAAAACTGAAATACAGTATTTTTAGATACTTACATAATGTATTCTGTAATAGAATTCAAACAAGGAGCAGATGGTGGTGGACTCTCTATAGTTAATACTGCTTGGTTAACTCCTAGAAAAACTGAAGTGTATTGGCCACCCATAAAAGATAACCTACAATTTAATAAAGTTCTGAGGAAACTTGAACCAGAAATAAATGATGAGAACTGGAAATTATATGAGGTGCAGAGAATTTTCTACTCAACAGGTAATACTAATAGTATAGCTCATTAAAACTCAAAGTTATTTCAAACCATACTATATGTACCCCATTCTAAATTGTTGCTGTACATTTTTAGATGATTTCGAAACAGCTACGAGAAAATTAAAAAGAGCAGAAATAACATCTGACCTCCAAACAGATCTTGATGAGAATCCTGATGTCAGACCTAGAAGAAGAATACTGAAAAGAAAATTTAGTTCTGATGAGAGTGATAGTGACGAACAAATTTCATTATTTAGGAAAGAAGGCAAAAAGTCTAAGCAAATTTTACCGCGGCCTCCACCTGTGAAGATTATTACTCCATCAAAAGCAAGAGGTATATCCTTCAAAGATTTACAGTAATAGTATTGTTTTGAACAAAAACACTGATTTATTTTGTTTGCTTGTGAAATTTCCAAAGATATTATTATTAACATAATTAAATAATTGAGGGAGTAATGAATAAAATTGTAGGATCGTCTCAAAAATTGGAATCTATGACAGATGAGTCCAGCGTAGGGGAATATGGCTCAAAATTACTGAATAACATATCTACACCAAGAAGTAATACATTGTGTCACATATCTACACCAAAAGCGTCATCTTTTGGATCTAATGGAGCAACTACAGAGCAAACACCAACTCTGAATGAGTTTGTACAGTTTGACAACATTCTTCAGGATAAAAATGGTAAGTTGTTTCATGTGAAGATGATTTACAAAAAAACATTGTTGGTTTAAAGCACACATGATGTAGTTCCACATTTAGAATTGGCATGAATTTTGGAATAAGCTCCACTTACCATATATTTTATCATGGCTAAAAGCTTCCAATAGTGTAACAAATCAGTTAATTTTTACACAGCTCTTCAAAACTAACATTTTTAATGGACGTACATGTGTGCTTTAAACCAACCATATACATAATGTTAGCATGCATTCATCATTTTTGAGATTTGAAGTAACCAAAACTGCAAAATTGCAAAAAAATTAATGGAAAAGCGACTGAATTGTTATCAGTGTGTTGTAAATATGCATTATTGTTTCCAGGATTAAAGGTTCTACTCAATAATATCCTCATAATTAAGGAACAGAATAGAAAAATTCTTGATATTTTACAGAAATCAAACATTCCAATTCATAATGCAGATTTGCCTGAAGATCTAAAAATAAAATTACCAGTAGAATCCTTAGAAGACCTGGAAGAACTAGAGGCGTACTTGACACTTGAAGAGAACTTCAACCATTTTGTAAGTGTTATATTATCCTAAAATTGTGGAAATTATGCAAGCAACATTTAGTTTTTGCTAATGTTTTTTGTTTAACTGAAATTCATTGCCTCATTACACTTTCTATGTATAGATTAAAAGAAATTGGTCAAACCTAAGGATAAGAGATTTATGTTTTTTTTCTAATCTTTTAGAAATCATACTGCGCCTCAATTTCAAATTCAAAAGAGGTTACCCAAAAGAATAACAGAATTTTAAGATCCCTATTGACAGATGGTATTGCGAAATTTTTTAATTATTTTGGTAACAACCGGCAGAACAAAGAATCCAATAAGAGACCCTTCAATCAACTACGCCTAAACAAGGTGGTACTAGGTAAGATTTGTACTTTTAATATATGTTGATGTTGGGGCTAAGATTTTACTCACATTTAGAGATTGTGAAGTAGAATCAGAAAAAGTGTGTGTTATATTGTATTTTTTGTCATACACTGAATGTCATTTTTATTATAGATGCGGTGAAACAAGGAGCCAACTTTACAACTCAGGAAGTTGAGAACGCTATCAAGCGTTGGCTGAAACATGCTCCCAATCGTAATAAGAAAAGTGAATAATTTAGGATTGTTTTAATTTTGGTTAGTTTATTTATTATGTAAAAATAATATGCCAAAATTTTATAAAGAAACTGTAGGTGAACGCCAGATGTTTAGGAGGGTGGCTAAGGAACTTAAAAATACAATTGAAAGTCTTGAAAATGAAACCCTTAATAGCAATTTAAATCAACCATCCTCTTCACATCTTAGTGAAACAGTGATACATAGTAATACCATTAATATAATTTCTAGTACTGATGTCACCAACTCTAGTGCTAGTTCTAGAATTTTAATTAATATTAGTGAAACTGAAAATGGCGAAAACATAGAGTGTAACTCTGAAGTGGGGTTAGAGTCAATAAGTCATTTAGGAAATGCCAGTGACTCTAATAAATTTGAAAAAAACTCTCACAACTTAAACAGTGAACTAAAAAAATGGGCAATTCGTAATAAAGTAACTCATAGTACGCTGACTGATCTACTTCATGTGTTAGTTCCAGTTCATCCAGAATTACCCCTGAGTTCCAAAACTCTTTTGAACACACCAACTACTGTTACCTTAAAAAAAGAACTAACTTCAGGCAATTATGTTCATTTTGGATTGGAAAATTTTCTTAAATTATATATTTCTAAAAATGCTTTAATGGTTTCAAATGATATTCTAATATCTTTTAATATTGATGGTTTACCTCTATTTAAAAGCTCATCAGTGCAGTTTTGGCCTATCTTGGGTTTAATTGCAAATAGCAGTGTGACAGTGAAACCATTTGCTATAGGTGTTTTTTGTGGAAATTCAAAACCTAGCCCACTAGCCGATTATTTGCATGACTTCATTAAAGACCTTAAATTCCTAATGAAGAAAGGTTTAACGTTCAAAGATAAAAAATATAGGATACATGTACATAGTTTCATTTGTGATGCCCCAGCTCGGGCTTTTATAAAATGTATAAAATCACACAACGGTTATTCAGGGTGTGATAAATGTACTGAAGAAGGAGACTACTTTAAACACAGGATGGTGTTTAATAACATCTCGGCGCCAAGGAGATCGGATCAGTCATTTTTGTTAAAATTTGATCAGAACCATCACACTGGATTTTCACCTTTGGAAGACTTAAATATTGGAATGATTTCGAAATTTCCAATCGACTCTATGCATTGTTTATACTTAGGTGTTATGAAAAAACTTCTTCTCACATGGACAGGTGGTGACTTGCGAGTTCGATTATGTAGTAGGGATGTTACAAAAATATCAGAGAACCTAATTTTCCATGGAAAATTTGTTGTCTCAGAGTTCAATAGAAAACCTCGAAGTCTGTCAGAGGTCGCTCGCTTTAAAGCAACGGAATTTAGAACTCTTTTAGTTTACTTAGGAGTCCTAGTTTTAAAAGATATTGATAAGGCCATGTACGAGCACTTTCTTTCATTGCATTCTTCTGTTACTATTCTGTTATCTAAAAGGCACTTGGCAAATTTTGGTTGTGATGTTCCTAGAAAATTACTAGACTGCTTTATATCTCATTCCAAAGACTTATATGGATTAGAGTTTTTAGTTTATAATGTTCATGTGCTGTGTCATTTGAGTGAGGAAGCTCGATTGTTTGGTCCTTTGGACCAGATTTCAGCTTTTCCTTTTGAAAACTACTTAAATGAAATAAAAAAGTGGGTTAAATCGCCTAATAAACCTTTAGAACAACTGTTTCGTCGCCTGACAGAAGCTAATAATGCATTACTTATTAATGATAGCGACACAAAGATATATGAAATGCAACATTTTAATGGACCACTATTAGATGTATCTTCTAATTCTATCAAACAATATAATAGGGTGAAACATAATAATTTTGGGTATACTGTAGCAGCATATTCCATTGTCAACTGTTATTGTCTAAATAATCAGTATTGTGTAATAAAAATCAATAACATTATAGTTGATGCTGAGAATGAAATTTTTTTAATAGGCCAAAAGTTTACATCTTATGAATCTTTCTATACTTACCCTTTTGAATCAAAATCTGTTGATATTTGCATTGTAAGTGAACTTCTACCAAATATGGAACTTTTTAATTTCAATAGTATAATTACAAAATGTATGTTGTTCCCTCTTGACCCACCCCACAACAATAAATGGTTATCATTTCCTTTATTATAAGGTAAACATTTCAGCATTACTATGAGGAAACCCAAATTTTGACTTTCATGTAAACAATTTTAATTAATATGTTTCTAATTTCAACTTCTTCAGATGTGATTTTAATAAGAATTTGTAATTCGAAACATGTAATCTAACATTAATACAATTATTTTCCTGAAAATCTACCAAAATTCGTTTTCTTATCTAGTAATCATCACGGGTTTTCAACAAGAAAAGGCCAAAATAATGAAAAGAAATATTTTGGCAGCTATATCTTTGCCACACCCTACCTACCATCTGTGTTATCCAGATAAATATATTTGTTTTGTATTTATATATAATAAAAAAACAGTTTTGACATGGTGATTTTGGTTTTTTTATTTAATCATCAAAAATTTAATTATAGGTTTGTGCGAACAGCAGTTCGCAACCGTTGCCAAATGCATGTGCGTCGTCCAGTTGACAACGATTTCAAACTGTTGCTCGAACAAACTGTATACCTGTCGTAGGTAATTCTGAACGTATACAGTACGTCGTCGTTGTACGTCGATTGAACATCCCAGGTCGACGTCTTTTCGACTATGACATTGTGTCGTCCAATTCACGTCGGATCGACCGTTGTTTCGACGTATTTCTACGTCGAGTGATGACATACATTCGACGTACATTCGACTAACCCTTGCTGCTTGGGAGGGACCTTTAAAGTTCGTGAGAGGGCCCCAAAAAATTTTGACACGCTACTGAGCATAGTGATTTCAGTACTTTCGCCATCAGGCCTATTTGCACTTTGTCGCTTCGCAACACTACCAACTACTTCATGACTTTCACCAACAGACTAATTCACATTATGGCTTTATGCAAAAAAGTTTTGAGTAGTAGCCTGTATCTTCATTATACACGCGTTTTACGGACAATAATGCGTTATTATATCACGTAAACAGAATATTTGAAGCACTATTCGACAACACCAATAAAATAAACAACGGCTACTGCTAAATGTATGGAATTGTGGTGAAAGTGAGCTGTATTTTATCCGCGCATAGGCAGATCGAATCTAGCTGTCGCGGACAGAGGCCTGAGACGACATTGGTACCAACCAAACCACTCTCTGTTGACTCGAAGCACTTATTAGCTCTGGCGAATTATGCATTGTAATAATTCACATCAGTTAATTTTCTATTACATTTTCTTATATCGGAGGGGACTCGGACCCCTTCGCTCTCCCCTTATATTCACCCCTGCCTCATAGTTACTACTAGTAAAGAAGTTTACAACTTTCTGAGCTTTTAATATTTTCTGAACGTAAATGCTACCCCACGATAATATTTGGGTGGAACAAATGGAAAAACTATTTTTCATGTTTTTATCTTTAGGGATTGTGAATCTCTCTACGTAAATCTGGCTTTTAAAATAGCAACTAGTTTTAAAATGAAATAATAAAAGTAGTTTTCATATCTCATCCTATTGTAATAATAACAACGAAACGGGGAAAGAGATTAGGAATAATGGAACATTAGGGATATCACAAATTAATGATGTCAAAGTTATAGAAAGCAAATGGAATTTCTAGAGTTGGATTACGATAAAAGATTATCGAAATATGATTTAACGATTTTACCATTATGTAGGTAATTTGAGCTAATATACAGTGAGTTGATACACTACAGAAATATTATTATCTACTAAATCAATATCGATGATGAAACTATAATTTACTGCATATGCACGATAAATTCAATATTTTCAGTGTTTTTAAATGAAACTCACGGTCTCTAGTTAATTCCACAATATAATAAAGGTGAGTTTCATTTAAAAACACTAATATGAGCATATTCCACGAAGTAAGGGTTGAGACAGTCAATTTCAATATTATCATATTAATCACTTTGTGTCTATGTTAGATTGAAAGAAATACTCAATAACTTATCAAAATATAGAGATAAAATTGTATATTTGATACCAAATATTGAAAATCCATAGATTTAAATGAATGGTGCCTTCTCTTTCTCCTACACATGCAATTTTTAGGCCAAATTGAAAAAATTATTCAGGATTCTCTCCCAATTATTTCATGTAATGAGGCTACATCCAATTCAAACCCACAATATGATCGAATGGATCTGTATTTTTTAATGACCACTTTATTTAATGACTTGAGTACTATCGTTATTATTTTCCTATTATCTCAGGTGTAACTAGTTTGGTGTATAGGTTTTCACTACGCACCTCTACTTGAAATCAATAGAGATAGAGATCAGAGATTTTTTTCATGTAAAAAGTTTACATAATTATTAAATTTATTTGATGTATGTATTAATAAGAATACAATGTATATATAAATAAATTTTGCAGAAAAAACCAAATAAGACATTGGTTCACAATGAAAATATACAATTTAAAAACTAATGAAAACAATTATTAAACTTCAAGGTGGGACTTTGTGTCATCTTGTTCATAGAGGAGAACATATGCTTCTCCACTAACTAAAGATTTCCACGATATTATTAGCACCCTTGAATCGTTATATTCGTGAAACTGTCTCGTGTAGGTATGTCGGCAATATGCTGTGTAGTGACCATTGTAAGTGGTTCCACTGTAATTTGATATAGCGTAGAGGTTGTACATACAAGGTGCCACATTATCAGCCGCGTAATGGCTCATACCAAGCCCTTCTATTGGAAAATCTATTGCAACATTAAGTTCTCCACCAAATCTTTCTGTTTGTGAAAAGCGTTTCAGGTGAATAACCAATATTTTCGGAAATTTATGAATTGAGGATGATTTAGTGCATCGTTTTCGTTCCTTACATTTCGAACATGTTGGTTTCTCATCACCGTCGAGTGTTTCTTCTCTTGTGAACGAATTTAAACATTGTGAAAGTCGTAACTGAGCTGTTTTTCGGGTATCGAAAGGGATAAACCCCAAAAGGGATCGTATGTAATTGAACAGTGAACACTGTGTGTACACTTGATTGTTGATTTTAATTGACCGACAAAGTTATCCACAATCTTGGAGTTATCCATTCTCGGATATCTCAACCAAGATTCTTGTGCTTTCTCAATTTCACTAAGTTTGTCATCAATTTCTATTAATATGGGTTTTGGTTTTTCATATACCTTGTTGACATCTTCGTGAAGTCCTGCTAATAGGTAACGAAGAATCTCCTGTGCATCATGTTGAGTGTATCTCATGAACCTTGAAGTAAATCGCTGAATCTGACTTTTCAATGATACTGTATTAACCACTCTGTCTGACTTATCTTCAGACCAAAGCTCTTGAATAACTTCAGCAAATGCTTTAATTAGTGCTCCTTTCATGCTAGATATGTTTATGTTAATATCTCTTATGTATGCGTCTTTCTTTAGATATTATAAAAGCCACCTTGTGTTTGATACGCATTGGATAATACTATTCATGAAACATGTGTTAGCAATATTTTTGAGGCCTTTGAGATCCACAGATTTTTGGGGAATACTCTTTACGGATCTGATTGTGGAGATATTGTTAAGAGCTCTTTCGCAACTACTATCATTGTCCAAATAATCTCGGATTCTATTATTGTCTTTCTCACTTGATCGGCGTGATAAGGAATTTGAATTGATGTTGTTTGCTATTGAATTGGATGGGGACATTGCGGTTTTGGAAAGTTTGGTTGATGTCGATAGATCATTGGTCTGGTTCACTTTGTTAATATATTCCTTATTATCTACATCATTTTTAGACGTGTCCTTTTGTTCTTGTTGAGTTTCATCCCCTTTCTGAAAATCTTCAATCGAAAATGAAATGTATGAAGAGAAGTTGTTAACTCTAGGATTATTTTTAGAAAGGGAATTGATGTTTATTGATTCCTCAGTTATTACGACCCTATCGACTTCTGACCCATTATTTTTTCTACGTCTTCATTCTCTTCCAATTTTGCGAAAAGATCACTTCCACTCACACAGCGGCCAGACTACAAAAGGTCTTGGCAAATGGGGGAACTAACCCCACAATCTCGCTGAAAAGCCAGACGGATCATACACGGAGGTGAAGAGGAACGATCAATTCTTCTTCTTGGAACCCACTTCCCAGGTAGTGAACCAGCAACAAGCACCGAAATAGCAATGAACTACACCAAAAAATCCCGCAAGGAAGATTGGGACATTGCTAAGAAAATATTTACCAGACAAAGGTTGGAATGGGCAATAAGTACCTTTCAACCATATAAATCACCAGGAGTGGATGGAATATTTCCAGCACTCCCACAGCAAGGGATAGAGGAGACTCTTCCTCACCTGCTGCAGACTACAAGAAGCAGTCTAGCAGTGGGTCTAATACCTAGAAAATGGAGAAGGGCAAGGTAACCTTCATACCAGAAATAGGGAAAAAAGATGGGACTGATCCCCGATCTTTTAGACCCATCTGTCTAACATCGTTTCTACTCAAATCGATGGAGAAAGTAGTGGATAACTACATAAGTACAGAGAATCTGGAGAATATATCAGTTTATAAATGTCAGCATGCCTACAGAGCAGGTCGATCAACTGAGGCGGCTCTGTATCAGCTGTCCGAAGTCATCCAGAGAACTCTGAACAACATAGAAATCGCAATGTGCGCATTCCTGGATATATCAGGGGCCTTTGACAACACAACTCATGTGTCTGTCAAAGAAGCACTAAAAAGACGAGGAGTGAATGAAACCATTGTAAAATGGATGTATGAGTTGTTGACAACGAGGATAGCTGAGACACAGGTGGGGAATCAAACCACCTCAATTAAAGCCACTCGGGGGACACCTCAAGGAGGAGTGATATCTCCCCTTCTTTGGAGCCTCGTAGTAGATGAGTTCCTCTACAGGCTAACGGAGCTAGGCTTCGAATGTATGGGCTACGCCGATGACATTGTTTTAATAGTCAGAGGCAAGTTCGAGAGCACCTTGTGTGATTTATTACAAAAGGGCCTCAGAATCATTGATCAATGGTGCTTGTCAGTGGGGCTAAACATTAACCCAAGCAAGACCATAGTAATTCCATTTACCCGGAAATGAACTCTTCCAGCCATGAAACCCATATCCTTAAACGGGGAAATCATAGAATGCAAATGAGATGTTAAATATCTAGGGATAACCCTAGACAGTAAGCTTCTGGGGAATAAGCACGTTGAAATAACTGCTAGTAAAGCAATAAGAGCTTTGATGGCGTGCAGAAATCTAGCTGGTAAGAGGTGGGGCTGTAACCCAAAAATACTGCTATGGATGTACGCCATGATTGTGAGACCGGCAATTACGTATGGGGCAATAGTTTGGCATACAAAAGCAAGTCAGTACAGCACGAGGAAGACCCTCGACAAAGTTCAAACGCTTGCCTGTGTGTGCATCACTGGTGCTATGAGAACGTGTCCATTTAGGACACTTGAGATTATTACAGATCTCACAAGTCTACATCTGGTGATAGAAAGATCTGCCTAAGTGGCAATTCTTAGAATATATAAGGATGATTCAGGCAATGAGAGTATTGAAAATCAGGGAGCTTGGTCATCTCTGACAAGATACATCTCATTCGCGAATCTTCCCTGTGACGAAATGATCAGGACAGTAAGCATCGAAAAGAATTTCACCACGATGCTAAATACGAGGAAAGACTGGGAAAGGGAATACACCACCCAAACTCTTAAAGAAAACACCATTAGATGGTATACGGATGGTTCAAAAACACCATTGGAGCAGGCACTGGAGTATTTGAGCCTGGCACCAGATACTCATTATCGTTAGGCTCCTTCCCGAGCGTCTTTCAGGCAGCAATACTTGCGATCGAAAGAAGCGTGGAAATGAACTTAGAAGGAAACTACCAGAAATGTAACATATCGATCCATTTTGATAGTCAAGCAGCTATCAAAGCATTGAGCTCCCATGTCATTGACTCAAAGTTGGCATGGGAGTTCCGAAGAAAACTTGATGAATTAGGCAAGAATAACAGGGTCTCTTTAGTCTGGGTTCCTGGCTACTCGGGAATCACAGAAAATGAAGAGGCCACTTGCCAGGAAAGGAGCACAAATGCCCTTTATTGGCCCGGAGCCTTTTTGTGGTGTAGCAAAATGCTCCTACAAGAAAGAGTTTCGGATGAAAGAGGAAACCGAAAGAGAAGCACTCTGGCGGTATCTTCCCGGGTTGGAACATTCCAAAAAGTTCCTGTGGAGCTTTGACACTGCTAGATCCAAAAAATATTTGGACCTCAGTAACGATAAGCTACATCTCCTCGCGGGCTTTCTTACAGGACACTGCCGCCTTAGGAAGCACTTAATGAGAATAGGTCTAGCAGAGATTGACGAGTGTAGATTCTGTGGGGAGGAGGATGAAACTCCAGATCACCTAGTTCTGGAATGCGTCGCCATTGCAAGCCAACGCAAGAAATGCTTCGTACAAGAAACTTGTGAGAGTGAGGACCTAGCCTCGTTGAAGCCGTCCCAAATACTAGAGTTCATTAGAACCTTGGAACTGGAAGGCGAGCTGTAGTAGTAGCGAGAACAGCTCTTATAGGGGGGGCACAATAAACCTTTGGTTTAGTGCACTGTAACCCTGTTAAAATCTAATCTACTAAAACTTACATCTAAATTATTCTCACAAAAATACATTTTATAATGTGTAGTAACAAGTGTCGGATCCCTGCCAGCAAGTTGGAACCACATTTTCCTTTTATTTTCCGAACGTGGGGCGCCAATAATTAGCTTTTCAGGCGTTTTTATTGTAGTACTATTGTAGTATTCGCACAACATTTGTGAAGCTTTCAGTTCATCTTTTATAACAACAACAAGGTATGACGAAAAAACTTTATTGACATTTCACTTGTGTTTTGAAAATAATAACGTCATATCGGAAACGTGACTAGTATTGGCATTTAAGCGCGAATCTAGAAATGTGATTTAATATACATGCTTTTTAAGGCTTAAGTCATATTTAAAATAATTATAATAAATATTTGCGGCTATATTAGGCACTTGTAAAACACTTTCCCAAAAATAGTCAACATCCCTATAGTTGCTTCCTACCATTGTGTAGGCTAAATATGCTTTTTTATAATTCGCGTATAAAAGAGACTTCATTATAACACTAGTGCTATTCAACACTTCGATCTTGATTCCGATTTCGTTTATAATCGAAATCGAAAATGGATTTATATTTGTTGAACGACCAAAGAAAATTGTCATTTTTAGTGACATAACCTCATCATTATTTTTGTTAATTTCACGTGTATTTCACACTTTTTACAAGTTTATTTATTTTAATCACGTTCAATTTTATAGAAGCTGTTCTGTTAACTGAAAATGTAATATACAATTGCAAAATATCACTCACATCACATAACCCATAGACAAACGGTAGTTTATTTAAATTTTTCGACCAACCACATGCTTCCGATTTACGATTGTTTTCAATAGCATCATAATTTTAAACCGATTATAATCAGAGTGATCGATTGATATCGAAAATGTATTGTTGAACATGTTGTTTTTTAAATGACAAGAAATGATTGTAATTGATTGTCGCATTGAATAGCACTATTGTTTACAGTGTCACAATGAAGCTCTTTGAACACTGTTATAGTAATTTTTAGTGTACAGTTGGTTATTCTATTTAGTTATATTTTTATTTGACACTTGACTTTAACCTTGACACAAATTATGAATAAAATGGTCTAGCGTTGTTCTAGCTAGCAAATTATTATATTAAAGGTAAATTAGAATGATTTATATATTAAAAATATTAATGAATAAAGTACGCAAACGTTTATTTATCAATGATTTGTCAATTGTTTATTTTTATATTGTATGGGATCAATAAATAGATATACAAAACTATCGATTTTTGGGATAAATTACCAGATATCTATGTGAAGATGTATTACAGAAATAATTATGTTCATGATATAATATTAATAGATAGCAATAGCATATACAAAGAAGCTCTTTTTTAAACAAATAATCATCACTGTTTGCTTAAATGAAAGTTTGTTTACAATTTACACAATTACTCGGTTATAATATGTCACAAGTCAGAAGTGCTGAATAAAACCATCTGTGATCTGACCAATTAGGAATCTACAGAATTGCCAACTTAAATTCAAACCACTCTTCTTAGATTAAAAACAGGGATTACATCGAATTATATTTTATTTAAATAATTAAATAAACGCGAATTATAAAAAATATTGTGTAAAACTTGTGCCACAATGACGTTCTGTAGTACTCGTGATTCGCACAGCTCACCGCTTCGCGGTTCGTTGTGCGAACTTCACATGTACTACAAAACGAGTCATTGTGACACTTGTTTTACAAATAAAAATTGTCAAATGTTGTTGAATATTGTAATTAAACACTTTTTTCTTTTTCAGGTAAGTTCTAGATTGATAGATAATTTGATCATGTCCGTAGCCAAGTTAGGTAAGAGATACGTCTAATTATTTATATTCATTCCTCCACTTATTTGTTCAAAACAATTTGCATGTTAGTAAAGGAGCAGCACTGATTCTAGCTCCTTATGTTGAATAACATGGGAAATTGTCATTATCCATCGTGGTCATTTTTGGCTCAATTCAATCTGCGGATCTGTCAATCATGAGGCGGCCGTCAATAATCTTGTGCGCATCCACCTTGTGCCTTGTATTTTGATGACGTCACCCCTGCTCAGTCAGTAGATTGTGTATTAAGTAAAATGGGGTATATATCAAAATAAAGAAACAATTGAATAAACAAACATTTTATTACACAATATAAAATTGAAAAGTATAATAAATCGAAATAATAACTAATATAACGATAATATTTATTCTTATACTCGTAATATATAAATTTTGAGGAGATAGGATATTCAAATAGCCGATATCCATACAAGCATCAATAGAATAGTGCCTCCATGGCAAGGTTTCATCGGAACCAGGAACAATAAATTCGTTTGTCATCCTCAGGACTTAACGCTACTTTATCATGAACAATTGAATGAACTAGATATTTCTCGGCGCGAATTAGAATTTGAGAAACTGTTTTCTATGTGAAGGTGTCAAGGCATTCTTCATAATCTTCAAATATGGTGGTCTTCACAACTGCCGATTTTACCCCTTTAGCTATTTTAGTTATTCCAACGTTTCGAATGAGGCAGTCTATTCCTTCTTTATTATAACCATAATTTACAAGACGTTTTCTTTTTTCCGCAAGACCATCTTCAGAGTTTAGTAACCGCGTTCCATACAATTTAGATCGGAATTCAATATAATCGGTCGTTATCATACCATTGTTCTCATCCCTCATCATCCTAACAACCTTCTTATTAACTTGAGGAATTCCGTAAACGTTATCAAGAGGATAGTCTGAGGTGTCGAAATATTCATAACAATCAGTCTTCATTACTTCATAGGGATCTTGATCTCGAATCTCACATATAAGACTATCGGTATCAGTGTACTGTAGTGAATCCCTATAAAATTAATTTTAGGCATTATAGAATTTGAAACATGAAGGTCTTAAAACAATTAATATTTTAAATTAAAAGTTATTGCAAGTATATTTCAAAACAGAGCGCGATAGCAAGTATACACAAACGAAATAATAGTTTTTTTCTACACCCGTGTTATAACAATGCACTTATATGCCCATAATCCGTTTCATAATGATACCCATTACGATACAGATTTTTAAATCAATAGAAACCCATAATTTTTAAATCAAACATGCTGTGCATTTGAATACTACGAAATTAGTAAAAAATATATGAATCTACGGCCTAAAATTTGGCCCACCCCATCTTTTTTCGTTAATTATTTAAATGGAAAATGCACAATTCAAAACATTGGTATTAATAAATTTGGTGATATAGGGAAGAAAATAGCAACATATTTAAATCTGCCTGATCCGAATTTATATACAGGGCATTGTTTTCGTAGGACATCTGCAACCGTATTAGTAGATGCCGGTGGTGATATTACTACCTACATTAAAACGCCATGGTGGCTGGAAATCCAATTCAGTGGCAGAAGGCTACATTGAAAATTCGGTTCAGGATAAAATCAGCATTTCCAATACAATATTGAACTCTATTGAAACTAGCAATAATGAAATAAATGTAAATATTCCTTCCACTTCCAGATCAGTGGGACCTGGAATAAACTTTTCAGACTGCACATTAAATAATCTTAATATTTTTAAGAAATCGGATTAATTACAATTAATATATGTGGATATAAATACAAATAAAACGTTTATAGTTTTCTTGTATCTATGGCAATACCAATACCCGAGATATTAATTACAATTTTGTAGATTTTTTTATAGAAATACGAATAATTACTGTTGCCTATTGTGTTCAATAAAAATATAAAATTTATGGTTTTTGATTATCTATCGGGTGTAGAAAAAATAGCGTATGCAACTCTCATGTAATGGTTATTAATACATGATCGTTGCCTAGTATACTATTATAATTCGCGTATAAAAGAGACTTCATTATAACATTGTTTACAGTGTCACAATGAAGCTCTTTGAACACTGTAATAGTAATTTTTAGTGTACAGTTGGTTATTGTATTTAGTTATATTTTTATTTGACATTTGACTCTAACCTTGACACAAATTATAAATAAAATGGTCTAGCGTTGTTCTAGCTAGCAAATTATTATATTAAAGGTAAATTAAAATGATTTATATATTAAAAATATTGATGAATAAAGTACGCTAACGTTTACTTACCAATGATTTGTTAATTGTTTATTTTTATATTGTATAGGATTTTTGGCATAAATTACCAGATATCTATGTGAAGATATATTACAGAAATAATTCTGTTCATGATATAATATAAATAGATCACAAGAGCTCTTTTTTAAACAAATAATCATCCTCTTTTTGCTTAAATGAAAGTTTGTTTACAATTTACACAATTATTCGGTTATAATATGTCAAAAGTCAGAAGTGCTGAATAAAACCATCTGTGATCTGACCAATTAGGAATCTACAGAATTGCCAACTTAAATTCAAACCACTCCTCCTAGTTTAAAAACAGGAATTATATGAAATTCTATTTTATTTAAATAATTGAATAAATGCGAATTATAAAAAATATTGTGTAAAACTTGTGTCACAATGACTTTCTGTAGTACTCGTGATTTGCACAACTCACCGCTTCGCGGTTCGTTGTGCAAACTTCACTCGTACTACAAAACGAGTCATTGTGACACTTGTTTTACAAATAACTATTATATAAACACAGCGTTTAACCATGAAATTCACCTTGACTAAAACCGCAGCACCTTGATTGTGATAGAATATAATCCTTTGAGACCAGCTGAATGTAGATATAGTTATTTATCTGATGGCATGTCATAATGACAACGTTATGTCACTCAATTTTGATGACATAAGGAAGCTCATTATGGGACTAAGTACCATAATGAATTCATTATGGGACTAAGTACCATAATGAATTCATTATGGTACTAAGTACCATAATGAAATTCTATAAGGAAAACATGTAATGGTTTGATCAAAAAAGTTTATTCAAAATGCATAACTATGTACAAAACTATTTATTATAAATGGTAAAAGAACAATTACTACAATTTGTAATATTAATTCCAATGGATTCTACAGTTTTTACATCAGTAGTTGATGATTGTTGGCAAACTTGTAATCCTGTTTGGTTGTTGGCACCAAAAATTGCTTCTGATATTTTTTTCTTTTGCTCTTTCGAATTTTCGATGTAACCTTCAGCGACAGTATTGCTTTTCCATCCGCCATGGCGTTTCACGGTACACAGATCAGCTCCAGAATCAGCCAAAAACTAAGCAGACGATCGCCGAAAACAATTTCCGGTATATTCTTCAGGGCGAGGTAAATTCAAGAAAGTGGCAATAACTTTTGGCATTTTACCAAAGGTATGTATTCCAACGGGTTGTTTTGTGCATTTCTTATTTCTATAAGTGACAAAAAAACGTAGATGGTTTGTGTTGCAAGGTCGTATTTTCACATAAATGGCAAAGCACAGCTCACTCACCTACTAATATTTGAAACTACACAATACTTACTCCTTTAAAAATAGTTGTCATTGTGACATGTCGAAAATGCAGTTTTTAATTTTTCGAAAATGTATTGATATAAATGCCATCAGATAAAATTTTGTATGTAATACGAATCATAAACAATCATTATGGCACACGCTAACATTCACGACTTGTACTATAATGATCGTCTTTATGATCCTTATTACATAAATAACTATTATAGTTATATAATTACGGTGACGTACCCTATTATAGGAATGTAGTAATTAAAATAGTAGACGTAGGTTAGTGCTGTTCGTATGCAGAATTTAAAACCCGAATAATTATATAGTTAAGTGTTAGTAAGAGTTACATATACAGCCATATGAAAATATCAGTTTAATCATAATAAACCAACCGATGATTTTATATGAGGACATTTTATTGATTCCGTTCCTGCTACAAGGCTCAACGGTAATGACACGAACCTAATTGTGGGGAATTGGTGTCTGCATTTTCCGGGCACATTCTCCACATCACAATACAGCAAAGTACAGTTTTCCCTTAAACGGTTCGTCATGTACTCATAGTGAAAATCATAGATCGTGGTTTTAGCTAAGATCTAATATTGCCATTCCTACATAGATTGGTTTATTTAACCATATTTGCAGCTTCCTTAATTCGACAGCAGTTAGATATACACTGAAAATTGTACTATTTTTAAACTCAGACCATATCGGTCACTCCAATGAGAAATTAGCTTTACATCAACGCGCTTGCGCACGTTTTCCATGGTAACTAGGTATATAAGTCAATGTAGGACTTCAACCAAAAAACTCTGCTTGAATTATAACACTCGATGTATTTATGTTAATACAAGTCCATTCTGTAATCTTACTTCAATGCTCTGTAATATATAAAATATTTTGTTTCATTAGTAAGGGTGCCCATCAACTTAGTCTCCTCATTTACATGATTTGCATAAGGATGAAAGATTCTGCTCCGAACACCTAAATCGTAAAAGCATGATGTCTGCTTGGTTAAAGTCCTACATTGACTTAAACACCAAGTTACGTAAGGCTGCGAAGAATGAATTTGTTCAAACTCATGATATATAATGGGGGCACTATTCTATTGATGCTTATATGGATGTCGATGCCAGCCATTTGAATATTCTGTCTCTTTAAAATTTGTATATTACAAGAATAAAAATTAGTGTTATATTAGTTATTATTTTGATTTATTATACTTTTCAAGTTTATATATTATTGTGTAATAAAATGTTTGTTTATTCAATTGATTTTTACTCTACCCCATTTTTCTTAATACATATGACGTTATCAACTGACTGAGCAAGGGTGACGTCATCAGCATACATGGTACAAGGTGAATGACATGCGCACGCGTTACAAGCTTGCTGACGGCCGCCTCATAATTGACGCATGCGCAGATCGAATTAAGTCAAAAATTACCACGATGGACATTGGCAATTTCCATTTTATTCATGGGGTGCTCACTCTCGATGATTGACAGTTTTTTATTTGTAGTTATTCCTCATGTCGCAAGTGTCGTAAGCGTCGTTCTCATAGACAAAGAATAACTCTGACAGAGACCAGAGGTCATGGAAAAGAAGATTTAATTAATTCTTAGTTCAAAAGAAGAAACATATACCGCTATATTTTTTCAAAACTGGACAGTTAATATATTGTTCAATTTACATTTGTGATCAGATTGTGATTTTACAAAGTCCGTGGATTTTACAGTTACTGTTGGGGAATAATTTTTAATTTTACTCTTTATTATAATTATTATCAAAATGGTTGCAGTAATACAAAAATATTGCATTGTTTACCAAAAGATCCAGAGGTAAGCTATTCTGAATTAATTAAGTAATTACAAAATTTATACATATTTTGATTTATAGATTAGACGACAATGTCGCCTGGCTATAGGAAGAAACGATGTAGTTGACGTAAATACTGAACAAAAGCACGCATTTAGGATTTGTGATCTACATTTCTCTGAATATATGAAAATTAATATCAATAAGAATCGAACCAATTTAAAATGTAATGCTGTACCATCATTAAATATTGCAAGTAACCATTTATATATACTAATAACTAAAATATTAAAGATGCATTTGTACAGAAGGAAGTATATCTGTAATTTCAACTATTTAAACAAACTTTAACTTAAATATTATTTTTGTTACTTAAAATATTCAATTTTAGCAAATATGGTGGCCATAACTCCTATTCACCTAGATCGTCTTGGTTCAAACTCAAAATGTCAATTAACAATGACAGATACAGATACCTACTTAATTATAAAGTTTTCATCCTCCTATTAGGTTTAATGCAGGTATCGATACAAAATTGTGAATATATCTATTTTGTTTATTTACATACTGAATATTGTTGTGTATAATAAATTTTGTTTACCTTTTTTATTTTTTTCCGAATCCTATTAATCATTGCCCCAATGCAACAGTGAAACATGCAAAATATTTGTTTCAATATCAGATATAATGTGCGAAGATTTGGATCTTCAAACATTATTATTAGCATTATATTTATCTTATCAAGTAATGTTTTCAAGCATCAAATTTCTACTTTCAACTGCTTGCGAAAATTAACTTCATTGGCGCCATATATTTGAGGCAATAAGTGTAAAATAGTGTAACTCGTTTTTTGTTTAATGGTTTTAATTTACCAAAGCGTCGAAGTATAACCAACATTATATGTTGGCGCTTTGGCCGATTAAAACAGAGTTACACTATTTTGCGCTCATGGCATCATTTATCAGTGAGCTTATACTAATTTCAAAATTGGCGCCTCTGAGCCTAGTTCATACTCATGTCGCGAGTGTCACTTGTAAACGTGTTTTGGAAGGAAGGCGAGAGTCGGCTATCTAAGAGAGTATATATAATCTGTGATGGTATTTTACATAAGGAATGAGCTAGAATCAGTGCTGCTCTTTTATTCATGTTCATTTGATATATCTTGATGACTACATATTTACGTATCATGAATTGGAATATGCTTGGACTGGACAATATTTTCGCGTTACTTTGAAATATGAAACTGCTGAAAATGGTGTTTCGTGCGGTGTAAAAATTTTCTTGAAATAATCTAATCCCTAGAGAGATTACAACTGAAAATATTGTATTCAATAATAGACATATATTTTTCTCTATAAATTACGAGCAATAATATCATATATGTGTACTATAACTTTCAATGGAGTGAAACATTACGGTAGACTGATCTAGGCTTGAATAAATAAGCATAAACCTATTTAGAACAGCCATACATCAACGTAACTGCCGTGCATCAATAGAAGGTCGGATCCAATAAATTAGAGCTATCTCCAAATTTTTAAAAAAACACATTCTTTTCCAGGGAATTCGTAGAAATAACAAACTGTGTCATAAATTGTCTCTAAAATATTTTCTAGTGAAACATATCGAACAGTTGTTATCGAATGGACCATAAAAAGAATCTATTGTATTGTCGTACGAAGAATAGTGCTTATGTTACATGGTGTAATCGCCAAACTAGTCAAAATATTTTTGACAGGAAAAACAATTTCAAATGATAACATACTCATCATCATGTTTCATTTGTATACAGGGTTCACGACTAACTTACAAGATGTTTATCAAAATTTGCG
Organism: Galeruca laticollis; assembly: GCA_963921935.1. NCBI lineage: Eukaryota > Metazoa > Arthropoda > Insecta > Coleoptera > Chrysomelidae > Galeruca > Galeruca laticollis. The sequence continues at coordinate 152,971,995 of OY998181.1, read as the reverse complement.
ATGCTTGTATTGAGTTGAATATTGTTATTGTTAAAAAATGAAACTAACTAATTCTAAATAGTTCCACTATATAAAGAGAAAATGATAAACATTCTAATAAATTTGACAAATATTTCAACCTCTAAATATATCGTCAGAATGACAGAAGTTACATTTGATGTGATGTCTAACTGTTGTCTGATATTTATTATTTACTACACCAAGAAGTGACCTATTTTGTGATTGACTTAGTATACAGTGAGCACGTAAAGGTTGGAAAAAATTCGTTGAAAGCTTGATTTGGCCATTGCGGAAAAAAACTCGATTTTAATTTTCAGTTGCGCATTTCTTGGTGTACTAATATTTTTGATCACGTCATCACTGTTCGGGTTATTATGTTACGATTAGTATAACTGTGCAATGATATAGGAAACCAAGAAAAACTATTACCTACCGATATTTACAATTATTACTTAAGAAGACAGCTTAAAAGTGAAGAACTCCCAAGATTTATCTGTTCACTGACTTCTTCTCATTGTGAGCCTCTTAAGTGTTTTCTAATTTCTAATTCCTCAATGAAAATTAGTTCCTGCTTCTTATCACATGTATGTAGTACTTCTATTTCTGTGTTAGGTGTTAATGAATGTTTAGTGTCAAGTAGAAGTTTTGCGTAATGGGGTTTCTCTGGTTATTTTAATCTGTATGCTCGTCAGTGTTCATTGCGCCTAGTTTCAAAATTTCGAATTGTTTGGCCTATATAGACAGCATTACATTCTAGATATTTGAGTTTATGTATTATTCAACAATTGTAAAATTACATTACTTTCTGTTTTAAAAGAAATTGTTCTATTTGTTGCTAATAAATAGTATTAGAAATATTACCAGCAAATCTCATGGTTTTGTAATTTTGTATTTCTTCAGTTTGTTTAGGAAATATTAGTTGTAATGCCACTTTCGCTCTTTTTTAATAATTTATTTATTATATGCAATGGATAATCGTTGTATGTAACTATTTGGTTAATATTTTTGAAGTCGCGTGATGCAACTCTCTACGATAGCCGTATTTCATTCTGAAAAAAGCCTAAAACTTTTTTTGAATCTGAGGTACAGTTGTTTGTATAAAAACGAAAGTGGGTGTCATTTACACTCGTGACATTGAACGATAAGTATCCAAAAGTCCAACGTTCTAAATTCAGTTTATTACAAACAAAACTATAAATTATCATTATATAGTAGTTACGATCATACCCAGTTTTGACGAGGGTATAGTAAAACAAGTATCGGATGACTTTATGAAATATATTTCACTAAAAACGTCATAACGAACATGTTGAGCGAAGTTTAATTTTACGGGCATACTGAGCTTTGTAACTAAATGTTATTTTCGACAATTACCTGCTGGAAACAATTAAGTTGAGCGATGATTACGCGTATATATTCTGAGCGTTTCCGTCCATTTCCAAAAACCATATCTGGGGATACGTATTTTTGCTCATTATCTCTGTTAAATGTATGCACAGAATAAAAGAAATTGACTTGTCACTTTTCAATACTTATATTCAATGACAGAATATATCAATCTATAAACAAAACTAGAACAAAACATGTACAGATCATTGCAATCCATGAGCAGTATTACCAATAAGGTTAATCAACACATCTCAAAATTAGACATATAGCTTAATTTTCTCAACAATATCTTCCCCCCTACTCCTCCCATTTTTTTAAATGGAACACCCTGAACATTTTTAAGTTTTCCTATAAAATGAGATTTTATTAAATGTATAATACCTAAAGTAAGTAGCTCTGAGTCTATTCAACCAATTAAACGATATTTTGATTTGAACAAAAACCTAGTGACCGAAAAAGTGTTGTTCCGTGCAAGCTAGAATTGAAATTGAACCACACGTAATGCGGGAGTTTCCTATTCAAACTCCACAATAATTAAACATCTGGTGTGGCATTTTAGGTGATCACAAGGTTGGGCCATAGTTTTTTGAAGGAAATTAAAGTGGTGAAACTTATCTACAATTAGCAAGAGAAGCTATTGATTCCGACATAACACAAATTTTCAGAAGCTTTGCTAGATGCCTGATACTGCTACTAAGTACTGAAAATGCACTTGATCTCGCGGTAAGGTGATGTCGCAGAGCGTGTAACTGGATCCCGGTCACAGCGCCATGCGTTTATCGTGTCACGCGAAACGTGCTCCGTTGTCAATGTGCACTAACCAATTAATTAACGTATGTTACAAACATTAGCGCAGAATTCAGATATTGCCATCACCTGCCTGCAGGTATACCTCAATCAAGGCGTTGTCCATAGAAGAGAAATACGTTATTTTCAACGTTTTAATGTTAATCCTGATGCAGCACTGGGATCATCTTTGTTATATTGGTGTGGTCCTCTCTGCAACTTGAAGAGAACTCCCTCTGCCCCCACGAATGGGCGCATCCCAAGTTTTCTCCGCTTTTGTAGGGATTCGTCGTCTATATATATATATATATATATATATATATATATATATATATATATATATATATATATATATATATATATCATCATCATCATCATCATACGCAGCTTATTCAACCATTTTGTTATGGTGTAGCCTCCCTTTACATATTTATATATTCCATTTCCATGTGGGCCCATTGTTGTCTATGCGGCCCCAAGTTGATCCTGCGAGTTTCTTTATGTCGTAGTCCCATCTTAAGTTGGGGCGTCTTCTTGGTCTTTTCACGCCTCGGAGATACCATTGCGTTATCTTTGTGGTCCATCTATCGTCTGTCCTTCTAGCGAGATGCCCCGCCCATTGCCACTTTAGGGATCTGATTCTATTTATGACATCAATCACTTGGGTCTTTTGTCTGATCCAATCAAGCCTTTTTCTATCTCTCCTTGTTATTCCAAGCATGCATCGTTCCATAGACCTCTGCGTTACCTGGAGTTTTCTAATGATATCAGTTTTCAGGGTCCAGGTTTCACAGCAGTATGTTAATACTGGTAGTACGCACTGATCAAACGCTTTCTTTTTCAAACGGAGTGACATTCTAGACTTGAAGATGATAGAGTTCTGTCCAAATGTTCTCCATGCTAATTTGATTCTTCTGTTTATTTCTGGAAGTAGAGAGCCCGATATGTGTATTAGTTGACCCAGGTATATGTATTCCTCTACTATTTCCAGGGCAGTGTCATTAATTGTTATTTCTTGTGCGTTTATCAGTTCGTTATACACTATCTTGGTCTTACTCAGATTTATTTTAAGGCCTACTTCGTTGCTTGCTGCATTCAGTTCATTTATTTGTTGTTGCATTCCGCCAGGGTTATTCGCTATCAGGATGATGTCATCAGCGAATCTTAGATGGTTCAAGTATTCTCCATCTATATTCAGACCTGTGTTGTTCCAGCCCAGTTCTCTGAAGATGCTTTCTAGTGTTGCTGTAAATAACTTTGGTGATATTGCGTCTCCTTGTCTAACTCCTCTGCTGGTGGGGAATTCTGGTGTGCCCTCATATATCCTAACTCTCGCTTTGGCTTCCCTATATATATTTGCTAGGGTCTCAATATATGGCTTGTCAACCCCTTGTTCTGTTAGGGCATTTATTACTGCTCTGGGATATATAGAGTCGAATGCTTTCTCAAAGTCGATGAAGGCTAGTGCTAGTGGTTGGTCGTATTCTTTGGTTCGACTGATAACCTCTTTGAGGGTATGGATGTGATCTATTGTACTGAAGCATTTGCGGAATCCAGCCTGATCTCGTGGTTGGGCCGAGTCTAGTGTATTTTGTATTCTGTTGTGAATGATCTTTGTGAATACCTTGTACGTCACTGGTAGTAGACTTATTGGTCTGTAGTTCTTGATGTCTTCTTTGCTGCCTTTCTTGTGGATCAACACTATAAGGGCACTGTTCCACTCTTTAGGTATGCTCCTGGACATCAGACAGTTCGTGTATAGTTTGGCAAGGTACTTCCATGTTTTAGCTCCTGCATATTTGAGTATTTCGGTCGTGATGCCGTCATTTCCCGCTGCTTTGCCATTTTTCATGCTTTTCAGTGCCATTTCTACTTCCTCCACCAATACTTCTGGTATGGCATCTTCTGAGTGTTCTATTATTTCTTCCAAGTTTTCAGAGGCCTTGTATAGGTCTCCATAGAATTTGGCTACTAGGTCTATTATTTCATTCCTGTCTGTGGTTCTTGTGTTTCCATCAGTTAATGCAACTATCTGTCTTTTCCCTATTATTAGTGCCCTTTTTGCATTTTTGTAGCTTTTACGGTTTTCTATTGTTGTTTGTACCAGTTTCTCGTTGTAATTTCTGATATCTTCTGCGATTTTCTTTCGTATCGTCTTGCACAGTTCGGTGTATTCAATTCTTTGAATGTTTGTTCTCTTTTTCATTTCTCTTCGTTTTTGTAATAGTGCTTTTGTTTCCGGAGTTAGTTTTTTGTGTTCACCTCGTTGTTGCAGACCTCCCACTTCTACGGCGCAGTTTCAAATTGTGTCTATCAGTTTAGGGTTGTTATATTCTACTTTTTGTAGTCTTTCTTCTAGTAGTGCTTTATATTGGTGAGAGTTCTCTTTCAGCCTTTCGTTGTTCATGTTTTTCGTTGTGTTGGTTTTGATTAGTCTTGACCTTTCTAGTTTTATATCTAAGACCAGTCGAGCTCTAATTAGTCGATGGTCGCTTCCTGTAGTGAACTTGTTGAGCGTGCTTAGATCCTTTACTGTGTTAATTTTATTGGTGAGGTTAAAGTCTATTTCGTTTCTGATAGTTGCACCGGGGCCTTCCCACGTCCATTTCCTGTTAGGGTTCTTCTTGAAGAAGGAGTTTGCCACATACATGTTCTGAAAGTGTGCGAACTGTATTAATCTCTCTCCTCTTTCATTCCTTTCTCCAAATCCATATTTCCCCATTCCTTTTTCTTGGACTTTCCTGTGTCCTACTTTGGCATTAAAGTCTCCCATTATGTATTTGAAGTGACTATTGTCGTTGCTGAGCGCTTGGGTTATTTCAATATAGAATTCTTCTATTTCGTCGTCACTATGGCTGATTGTTGGGACGTATACCTGAATAATCTGGATAGTATATCTTTTGGAGAGTCTTAGTGTTATGCTGGCTACTCTGTCTGAGGTGCTTGTTATCCTTATGATTCTATTTTTCCAGGTTTTCTTAATTAGGAATCCTACTCCACTTGTTCTTCCTGTTGGTGTTCCTTGGTGGTATAGAAGATTCCCTGATTAAAGTTCTATGAGTTCTTCATTTTTTCGTCTTACTTCGCTAATGCCCATGATATCCCACTTTATTTTTGCTGCCTCTGTTTCCAGTTCCATAATCCTAGCTTGATTAGAGAGTGTACGGCAGTTATAAGTTGCTAGGTGTAATGTAGCTAATGGGTAGTGGTTTAGACTCCGCAGATTCTTAGCACCCTCTGCCCTCGTGGCTGGTTCCCAGGATCTACCCCTTCTAGGGCCCTTCGGGCTTACGGAGAATGAGGGCCGTAACTTGTCCTTCTCTGTCATGCTGGGATTGTGAGGCGTACGCACTCCGCCATCTGGGGGAATATATATATATATATATATATATATATATATATGACTAGGAACAGTTCTTCTGGCATGACGTTGCCACCCACGACAGCCCAGTGCAAGGGTGTCTAGTCCACTCCGGCTCTTCAGACCAAGCATCACATCTTCCTTGGTCTCCACTCCCGTGGATCGTGGTACAAAATTTGTGACATTGTACATCTTCACTAGGTTTTTGGCTTGGCCTAGTCTCAGGTGAATCTCGCTAAACGTATGATATTTAACCACGCCATGGTGGTAGAATTTGCACAGCCTACAACTAATGCACCGTTCTCAGGATGGCAGCTGGATATTCTGACGTCTTTACTTGTTGATATTGAAGGCTGTCTGTCTCTTTGTCTAGACTTGTACCTGGGTGGTTAGTATGGGCAGTTGCCATCTTTTCTACCATCAGACTCTCAGCAAATGACTCAGATGCCATTATGGTTCTCGCTGAGCTATCCTCTGCCTTAGATCTTTTTGTCATCTTTACAGTTTCCTTCGGGGTTCGCTGAGAGTGCAGCCTCTTTCCTCTTGCAGTTATCTGTTTGAATGATGACGGTTGCGTTTCGGAGCTCACACCCTGTGTCAGCCTCACCACAGCGCCAAGGTTCCCAGAGGAATCGGATTTGCTCGGGGGTGGTTTAGTTGGAGCACCGTGCTGCTCCTTCCACGCCAACCGTCTTTCTTCCCTGGAGAGAATCTTCTCAACTTAACCTTGTCAGTTTACTTCTGGAGAGGATAGAACTATGCAATAAGTATTATTACTCTTGTTCCTGAAGTAGGTCCACTTTACACTGCCTATTTGGGTCTTAGATGTTGTTTTATTTTTGGGTATAACCTCATTCCATGATAAAACTTCCGCTCTTTGCTAACGGGTCCATTACGTCAATTCCAGATAGTTGTTGAAGCCTGTATTATTTTTCCATGTTTTTCCAGTGTGTAGAGTGCTTTAACTGAGTGCTGAAATTGGGAAGAATTTGGCAGATGATATAAAGAACAACTCCATTGTGGAACCGAATATACTGACTCAACTGTGAAATTCATTTATCTTGACTGAAACAAATGAGAAAGAAATTAGGGATGTTAGCAATACTCTGAAAAATGATAAAGCGCTAGATATTGATGCTATAACAACAAAAGCTCTAAAAGCGGTGTAACATATTATTTCCAAACCACTGACTTATTTAATTAACTGGTGCTTTAAATCAGGAATTTTTCCTGAAGCACTTAAATCAGCCGTTGTTATACCAATATATGAAAGTGATGATACAGTGGACTTGGGTAATTATGGACCTATTTCCCTGTTGTCAACTCTAACCGAGATAGTCGAGAAAATATTAAAAAATTGCATCATAAGCTTTTTAGAAAAATATAAAAGTATGTCTAGTAAGCAATTTGGTTTTACAGAGAATAAATCTACTGAGGATTCAATAGTTCACCTAGTCTCAGCGATAACAGAAAATATTGACACAAAAAAGCTAGCACTTTTGTATATTTGTCGACCTGAAGAAAGTATTCGATACAATAAGTCACGAACAATTATTAAATGTACTGCTGAGTATTGGATTCAGAGGAAATTCTTACCAACTATTCAAAAGTTATCTTACGGATAGGAAACAACTGTTAGCAATCGGCGACTCAAAGAGCTCTACCAAAACCGTTTCGTACAGAGTATCATAGGGAACCGTTCTTGGACCAATGCTCTTCAATATTTACATAAATGACCTATTCAAACTGGAGAGTAAGAGATAAATTATGAGTTTCGCCGATGACACAGCCATTTTGTACGTGGCACCTAGTTGGACTCTACTGCAAGAAAAAAGTAAAAGAGACTTCGTTCAAATCATTAGCTGGTTTAAAAACCGCCTTCTCAAAATCAATTTGAAAAAAAACTCTATTTCTACCATTTACTGCGTTGCCCGAAATAAAAACAACTGGAGCGGAAAAATAACAAGATGAAGACCTTGGGGGGAGAAAAGAAGCACCGGCAGACCACAGCAAAGATGGTATGATGACATCAAAAGAACAGCCGGACTTAACTGGAACCAAGTGGCACAGAACAGGGAAAACTGGAAAAATATGAGAGAGGCCTATATCCAAAGGATAGAAAACGGCTAGAAGAGAGAAGAGAGAGACTTCGTACCCCCGTTACCTACCACACTACAATACGCTTACCTTCTTTAATAACACATTAACTACAATTCTCTCTAAACCGTATATTAAATATCTAGGTGTATCTATACATAGATCGCCACTTGAAATGGGACACGCAAATAAACTATGTAATAAAGAAACTTCGCTTCAGTCTGTATAAATTCAAATATCTTGTAAGAATCCTCACCATTGATCAATTGAAGATGCTATACTATGTACTGGCAGGGTCTCATAGCATGGGGAGCTGTCTACGCCTGGAAAAAATTCAGAAGTGGATTCTGAAAATAATCTATAATAAACCATATACGCACACAACAAATCAGTTATACTTAGATGCGAACATTTTTGATGAACGACAATTATATTTCTAAACTACTGTCATGAGACAACACATGTTCAAATCGGAACTCTCCTTCTCAAACAACAAATATGGAACAAGAAACAAAAACAAATCCGTCATTCCAAGACCTGAAAAAACGCACTTCAAATATGTTTTCTAAACCTAGCACCAAAGTTCTATAGTACTATACCTCCAGAATTCAAATCCATAAACTCGATGAACCTATTCAAATCAAAATTCAAAATATGGATGAGTAGTATACCGCGACTTTGGTACACCAATTCGTTGGCGTCAATAACACTTACAGTTTTAAACTTGTTTTAGCATCTTAGTTTACTACAATTACTCCGCTTCAATCAATTTTTAGGCTTATTAGGCCTATTGTAGAGAGTAGCATGATGCGACTTCGGAAAAACTTCATTGCAGTTTTTCGTTTTGGTGTTCCTAGATGCCAAAATCGCCCCCCGTTCCAAAGGTTATATATATATATATATATATATATATATATATATATATATATATATATATATATATATATATATGTATAGGATTCAATAATTATTTATTATTTGAAAAATCATTAAACATGTATACCAACTCTTTCAAAGGGTAGGGTTCAAGTGCGCCATTCAAATTTACTCTAATTATTGGTTTGTGAAATTAAAATGAACAAAATTATGATTTCAGGAATTTTTTTAAAACATAGAAATTTACAAACAGAAAATGTGTACAGATATACTACAAAAAAATAAAACTACTATTACTATTGAACAATTAAAATGTTTTTTAAATAAAGGCCTTTTTTTTAATTTAGAGATCTCTAATATAATATTTTAAAATGGTACCTTTTATTTACTAGGTTTGTATCCACTTCAAACTAATCTTCATTTGGACATTTGATAAGCTGAGGACAAAGTTCTGAACAGTTTATTTCGTCTTCGCCGTTTGGACAATTAATGATTCCGTCACATTTGTCTTTATACGGGTCGAAACATCTATCTATAGAAATATTACTGCAAGGGGTAGTTGATGAATTACAAATAGCACACCCCGTGAAATCAGAATGGTCTGTACAAACGAAATCTGCTGTTCTACAAATATTTGTGGAATTGTAACAACCAGATCAATCCAAACACATAAAAACACTGGGTTATTATATTTTAAAGTTACGGAGAGTTTGTTTCTTGAAGATAGTACAACAGGTTTGGGTAGTATGTCGTTACTGCACACGTTCAATTGAATATTGTCGAAGTTTCTAATTGACAAGCACGTGGAATTTCTTGAGAAGTTCAATTTTAATATTCTTAATGTAGTTATTGTATTTTCTGGTGAAGGTATTACCCAATTACATAAACTATTACTGTTTCTGTCAGATGATATATACTGTATGCTTCCTTGTAATTCGAACGAGGTCGTTTCTCCACAATAATCCGAAAAGTTTGCGTAAATTAGCACGTTCTTCTTGACGAGATCAATTATAATACGACTTTTCACTTTGACATTTTAAAAAAACCAACTGACTTTTTTGATTTCCATCATAATCTATCACGTTGCGGGTTGCTATTGAAACTTCTCTATATCGTATCAATTGTATAGATATAGTGTGATTAACGACGATTCACTGTTTATATTACCATGAATTTTTAAGCCGTATATGAAACATGAAAATGACATTTTTGTATTAGAAATTAGCATATAGAGATAAAGATTTTTATACATATAAATATTAACATAACTTATTTACTATTTATTAAAATTCCTGAAATCCCTTGCATAAAATAACCTAATTACTAACTATATGAAAATTTAACGCGTTTCTTTTAAATTATTTTGAATTTCATTCTAATTTCAACGGATGCTTTACATCATGTACTGCATTATTAATTTTAATCTCTATTGTATCTGAATCAAATTTCAATATTTTCGATTCTGATGGTTCAAAGCGTATATCATCTGTTTCAATATCTTTGGTCAGATTTTCTTCAGTATTATAGTGAGGATTTTGTTCACTGTTTTTACTATCAGCATCTATAATTAATTTAGACATATTTTTTTTTACAATTTATAAATATTTGTTAAAATGATGGCTAATAAAGTACAAGATTGAAAAAATCAATATGACTTATTTCAGTAATACTGTTAATCCTTATTAAATTGAATAGAACCAAATGAAAGTGCTTCAATATATATATATATATATATATATATATATATATATATATATATATATATATATGTTAATATTATATTAATATATGTGAATTTATTTATTGTGGGTAATTATATCATAATTGAAAATTTGAATTGAATATGAAATGCAATGTTAATACTGAAATAATAATATACTTATGGCTAGCTAATTACTATGTAAAAACAAATTTTTATCTATATTTTTTTTATTATTTTCTCCTATTCATTTTGCTATTTTGCATCACGTAGTTTCATTTAATTTCAAAATTTTACCTCGACTGCTCCTATTTATATACCACTCTTTTTCTGAGTAGGGTTCCTGGGCGAAGTCATAATAAAATCAACATCACTATTCAATGTAATTTATTTTATATTATTAATTAAGAAAGGAACAAAAATTGGAATTTAAAATATTGGTTATTCATAAAATGCAGTTGACGCTTTTATTTAGTTATTGGACTCATATAAATATTATATCCAAAAATAAATGATTATCCTCAAAATATGAACTATTCTTACACCATAAACATAGAAATATGGATTTTATTTATATATATCTAAATTTCCACATCACACAACCATCATATATCTTTAACAACTATTCATTGTTTGAGACGGCTATGCAGACTCATTTGCATAAATTTACATAATCGTTTGGAAACGTTATTTTTCTCTGAAAGATGGACATCTGGTTTTAAAACTGTTCAAATATTGTAACGTTTTTTCTTGTTACTCTAAATGGTATTATTGAAATATTTAGAAAATACTGTAGTTTCAATCGATTCGTGAAATGGAGAGGATATTTGAAAATTTTAATCTACTTTATTTCAATCTTAAAAAAATATGTTAACGTATTATAAACTTTGTGCACGTGATAAAACTGAAAATAGTTGTCCTTGTTATTTCGTGGAAAGTTTTATATATATGTGATTAAAGAACATGCAACGTAAAATAAATAATACATGTATCTACAAATTTGGTAGGTGAGTTTTTTACATTTCCTTGTTTATTATTATTATTCAAAATTGTATTATCAGGTGTTTTATTTTAAATGATCATTTAACTTTTATTATTTTCACTATCCAAAATTTGGATCCAAATATATTAATTAAACACATCACAGACCTTTTCTTCTCACCAAGCCGACGCCTTCAATAGTGTCCATCCATGACGCTCTCCCGTCCCAGGTGGCAATCTCCCTTCTTAGTATTATCGGGTGATAATTCTACTACGTGGGTTGACTTTATTTACACACATTTTGTCTCTACACTCATTTAACTTTTCACTACTTTTGTACGTTCTTATATTTTATATATAACACTCATTACTTTAAAATTTTACAAGAAACTGCATCACATTCAATTTACCTCCTTCTTCCCTTGTTACCAACGCTTGACTGTCTCTGCCGCGGTTTTTTTATCCGCCAAAACCTCTTGTCTTAATTATTTTATGATGATACGAGGACTGTCCAATAAATTTTGATTCTATTATACTTATACGAGGACTGCCCAATAAATTTTAATACTTTTATGATTATATTATGCTGATACGAGGACTGTCCAATAAGTTTTAATACCTATATACTTGAACGCGGACAGTCTAATAATTTTTGATTATTTTGTGAAGATACGAGGACTGTCAATAAATTTTAGTTCTTTTAAACTTATACGAGGACTGTCCAATAAATTTTGATACTTTTATGACTATACGAGGACTGTCCAATAAGTTTTGATTATTTTATGCTTATACGAGGATTGTCGAATACGTTTTGATGGTTTTATACTTATACGAGGACAGTACAATAAATTTTGATACTTTTATGATTATACGAGTTCTGTCCAATAAGTTTTGATTATTTTATGCTGATACGAGGACTGCTCAATAAATTTTAATACTAATATGATTAAACGAGGACTGTCCAATACATTTTGATTCTTTTATACTTATACGAGGAGTCTCCAATAAATTTAGATTATTTCATACATATACGAGGACTGCTCAATAAATGTTGATACTTGTATGATTATACGAGGACTGTCCAATAAGTTTTGATTATTTTATGCTGATACGAGGACTGTGAAAGTGAAACTTCTAATGCTAAAAAAAGAGCTAAACAGAAAAAGAAATTGTGAACGTCAAAGTGTAAAACTCTATGCAATAGCTTTACCGCGGCAGTCTCCGAGTGCCACACCTATTTTTTTTTAAATTTGATAGCTTTGTTTTGCTATTTTATTACTTGACTGTTCAATATTCTACAATTTTAGAATTTTAATAATTTTTTATTTCCCGCCTTTAGTGTTCCCTGTGTTTATTCCTTCATTTGATTAATGTTTATCTAATTTTTATCTGTACTGTATCTGTATTAATTAATTATGCGAATAAACTATATATAATCAGAAATTTAGCAGTTTTGACAGACTGAAGTTAATTCTGTGAAAAATATAGATTTATGGATATCGGCAACAAGGGAGTAGGTATATAGGTTCTTCGATAAATTGTTAATTGCTAGTAATGCCAACTGAGAACACTCTATAGTAAGTCAATTTTTTTGAATGAAATCACACTTGAAAATATGTTTTATCTACTTGATTCTGCTCTAAATTATGAATTCGAAAATACTAATAAACTCACCTCAAAACTTATCGTATTTGATGAAATCTGATCAAATTTCCCGTCGTCATTTATCTTTGTGTGAAGGATGAACGTGAGTCAAATTTGATGGAACTTTTCAAGTTTATTTCAGGCTTTGCCGGTCTTACAATATCCCCAAGGGCGAACGATGTATCTATAAAAAGTGCCAAAGTAGCTACCCGGAAATCTAAATGCAAACTACTTCGGACACACGGCCATAAATTTTTTATTTATAGTGTAACAAACCAATAAAAAGAAGAGAACGCGAAGCATCTTTTGTACGTAAAATCGATTGAATATTTGATGCTTGTATTCGAAGAAAAAATAAAAACATTGTTTTATACCATAAGTAAGTTTTATATACATATACACGTGCATATCTTTTACGTGTGTATTATTCCCAATTCGACGAGACGCCTCGACTTCTCCACTGGGAGTTGTTTTAAAAGGCATTGATACGTAAGCCTAAAATTCGAAGCGACTGTCTGCTTGGTATTGGCTTGAAAGTAACAGTGTATTGAACGAAGCAAAATACCTTCCACGATGGAGATAATAAAGTGACGCTCGATTTGTATATTATTTAAGAAAATTACTAACACTAAATCGTTACTCTCATTAGAAATGAAGATAGAACCAGTTATATCTGATGATTACCTGGGAACAATGTTTATATTGTTACACGACGGCACTAAGATTGAATATTTACAAATTTTGTGCAAAAAATTGAAAGTATGATATTGTCCAAAGATATGATACCTACGTTGCAAATTGGTGGTAATTATGGACCAAGTAAACAAATTCAATTATTTGGGCTTCGAAATACTTAAGAGCTTATCGAACGAAACAGGTGAAACAATTATCTAATATCGGGATATTTGTGAGATATCAAGAATGCAAAAATTAATACGTGAGCACAGAAAGTGAGGCGCGTGTCTGTATCAGGACTATACTAACCTTTGTCGCAGAAACTAGAGTAGAAATAAAGAAAAATATGAAAATATAACTGTTATTTATATGAAAATATTATTTTGAATATAATCACTAATTACAAATAAAACAACGTTTAATGTGAAACGTATTTATTCGTATACTGCTTTTGCAAAACTCGTCCATATGTCGATAAGGTATGTATCATATAAAAACATGTAATTAAATAAAAGTAAATATACAGAAATATATATATATATATATATATATATATATATATATATAAATTTCGATTTTCTACTACACCTGTTTTAGTCGAGATTTCAATAATTTCGACTTGTTGGCCTGACCGTTCTTCGAAGGGCAAAACAACTACATTCCTGGCTAATACCACGCAAAATATTGAATTACATCCCCTTCGAAAACCGTGACGTCGATCGGCCATTTTGCCGATACGGACATCTGTGGTGATTCGCAACTGATAGCGGAAGAGCATAGTACACTTACGCGTTTCGACCTTCTTGGGTCTCTTCAAGAGTGCCGTAATGTCTTCCAGTTCAGAATCTCTAATCCGAACTGAAGATTACACCCTCCGACAACCTCTCTTGGTTAGTGTAGTTACACAAGCGAGAAGTAGTCAGTTGGCGCCATCTTCACTTTCCGCTATCAGTTGCGAATCACCACAGATGTCCGTATCGGCGAAATGGCCGATCGACGTCACGGTTTTCGAAGGGGATGTAATTCAATATTTTGCGTGGTATTAGCCAGGAATGTAGTTGTTTTGCCCTTCGAAGAACGGTCAGGCCAACAAGTCGAAATTATTGAAATTTCGACTAAAACAGGTGTAGTAGAAAATCGAAATTTATATTTCATATAGCACCTCGTATTTTATGAAATTATATTCGTTTATATATATATATATATATATATATATATATATATTTACAGGGAGTATCTTACACTTTCTCCCCCTTCAAAAAATATATACAAGTTAAACTAATAAAAAATAAATGACACTTTCAGTTAAATTAATAAACTAATCGGTTCGGCTTATTTATGAAGCTCCGCCGTCTTAACTGACGCGAACTATCAACGCTAGGTGAAACCGACACTTCCTGATTCGAATCGTTCTCAACTAAATTATCCTTATCACTTGCTACAGAATCATTACATACTAAACTATCATTATGTACATTATTTACATTAAAATCAGATCTTGGAATGATCGTGACCGATTCTTCCTCTTTTGAATATTTTGAATTAACAGTTTCAGTTTCGTTACAATTATTTACTTTTAACTGGTCAATGTGACGTTTTCAAATCTATCCATGATTTGTTTTTATAATATAGGTTCTTTCTCCAAGAACTTCTTTGACCACACCTTGGCACCAATTTGGAGTATTAGCCCTAAAAGCGCGTACTAACACCTTATCATTAATTTTAAAATATGTTTGTCTTTTCCCTTTAAAATATTGTTTTTGTATGAATTGTTTATTTTCGACAACCGATTTTGTCGATGGCAACAACAAATCAAATCTGGTGCGCATTGTTCTGCCCAACAAAATTTTAGAAGGAGCTTCCCCTGTAGTTGTATGAGGAGTGTTTCTATAATGAAATAGAAAACATCACGAAAAATTTTAATAGTACTCGTAGCCGTTATATCGTGCATTTGAAAACATTCTATCCATTTTGAGGTTGCGTCCTCAATTACCAAGAAGTTTTTATTAAAAACTGGACCAAAAAAATCGGCATGTAACCTAGTCCATGGTTGTTCAGGCCATTTCTAGGTTGACAAAAATGATTTGGGTGGTTTGCTCGAGTGAAGTGCACAAGTATTGCAATTTTGAGATTGTTCTTCAATCTGTTTGTCAATTGAAGGCCACCAAACATATGATCGTGCAAGTGCCTTCATTTTCACGATACCCATATGAGTACTATGCAATTCTTTTAAAATTGAAGTATGAAATTTCTTTGGAATAATCAACCTGTAACCCCACATTAAACAGTCTTGTTCCATAAAAATTCCATTTTTTTTATAAAATATGGTTGAATTTCACTTGAAGGACAAGTAGAAGGCCATCCCCTTTTAACACAATATATAAATTTACTAAGAATAGGATCCTTCGCCGTTTCTTTTTTTATAGAGTGAACATTCAAAGGAAAATCGGAATCTTCAATATAATTTAAATATGAATAATAAAATTCTGAGCTTAAAAATGAAGTACATTCTTCTTTTTCGGGATTAACGGGAAGTCTGGACAAACAATCTGCAACATTATCTTTACTTTTGACGTAAACTATGTCATACGAAAAAGCTGATAAAATATGAGCCCATCTTTGTATCCGATTGGCTGCAAAAATTGGTGAACCTTTTTTACTGCCAAAAATGGTTAATAAAGGTTTAATGTCAGTGCATAAAATAAATCTTTGTCCATAGAGATATTGAAAAAATTTCTTTACGCCAAAAATATTGGCTAGAGCCTCTTTTTCAATTTGAGAATATTTTATTTCGCTGGATTTTAACAAAGTTGACGCAAAAGCAATTGGCCTTTCCGTTTTATCCTTGTAGACATGAGAGAGAGAGTGGCTCCCAGAACAAACTGAGAAGCATCAACCGTTAGTTTTATTTTTTTTTTCGGGATTGAAATGTGCTAACACCGAAGAAGATGTCAACATAGCCTTAGCTTCTTCGAAACTTTTCGTACACTCAGGCGTCCAATTCCAAGCAAGCAAGCAAGAGTCTTTTTTTAACAAACAATAAAGAGGTTTCGAAATTTGTGATGCATTCTTAATAAATTTACAATAAAAATTTACCATTTCTAAGAAGGATTTGAGCTCCGTAACTGTTTTCGGAACCTTGGCTTTTTTAATAGCAGTAACTCGTTCGTCTAGCGTATGTAATCCAAATTTGTCAATTACATGACCTAAATATTTTACCGAATTTTGAAAAATGTACAATTGTCTTTTTTTACTTTAAGTCCACATTCATGAAGACGTTTAAACACTTTTTCTAAACGCTCCAGATGCTCACGGTCATCTTTACCTGTTACTAAAATATCATCAAGGAAACAGACAACACCCGGAAAAACAAACATTTGTTCCATTATATTTTGAAATATAGCTGGGGCACTCGTTATCCCGTAAGGTAAATGTTTATAAGAGTAAAGTCCCTTCTGTGTAGTTACAGTAACAAGTTCTCTAGAAGCTTCTGTCAACTCCACCTGTTGATAAGCTTCCGAGAGGTCGATTTTTGAAAACTTATCACCACCTTGCAATTGCGAAAAAAGATACTCTATTCTCGGCAAAGGAAAATGTTGAATTAACAAATTTGGGTTTAACGTAACTTTAAAATCTCCGCATATTCTTATACCTCCATTGTTTTTTAAAACTGGAACGATAGGAGTAGCCCATTTTGAAAACTCTGTTGGTACTAAAACATTCATTTTTACTAACCTTTCGATTTCCTGTTCCACTTCGGGTTTTAAAGCGAACGGCACTGGTCTAGGCTTGCAAAATTTCTCCACAGCGCCTTCCTTTAGCTTTAATGAAATTTTAAATTTGTTAAATGTTCCCAATCTGTTATCAAAAATAGCACCATATTTTTTAATCAATGAAGTAACCTGGATAGAAGCATGTATATTTTTACAGCTTTCTAATAAATTTGTATCAGATATATTATTCAAACTTTCGGCTTTCTGAATTTTGCAGATACCCAATTTAAGCATATTTAAACCATTTCTACCAATTAGTGGTGGACCCCCGTCTTTAATTACATAAGTTTTTAATACATAATTTTTATTTTCAAAAACCAAATTGAAATTAACAAATCCCAAGGGTTCAAAAGTAACACCCACATAATCCTTCAATGATAAATCATTCTTTTCTAATTTTTTATTTGAAAAATGTTTTTGGTATAATTTTTCAGATATTGCGGCATGAGCAAAACCAGAATCCGCCTCAAAACTCATTGGTATATTTTCAACAAGCATATTTACATAAACAGGTTTAATATTTCCATTATTATCAACATTGTCGCTTAAATTCCCAAAATTTACCAAATAATTATCAAATTCATCAAAATTCTCCGCAACCGGTTTATTTAAATCCGATAAATTAAAAATTGATTGGTCAGTATCGACTTCATTATCTACTTCCAAATATTTATGTGAAACTTTTTTGCACTGAGTAGCTAAATGGCCTCTCACACCACATTTATGGCAATTACAATTTTTATATGCACAATCATTTACCATGTGATTACTACGACCGCAAACAGTACATTTTATAGAATATTTACGATTACTTACCGTAGGATTTCTGACACTATTCTTACCAGCTAAACCGCTGCTGCCTTGGTCTTTTTGATATCGCTGAAACGGCTAGCTAGAAGAATTGCGTGTGATCTGGCTCTTATTCTTCCTTTGACGATGGAAATTCATCGAGTCGATCGGTTCTCGTTTCACCACCGCACCCAAGCTTTCTCTCAACGCGTGTTCCTTCAAAGAAGATTCTTGGAAATGGCTAATCTAACTACTACACTTTGAAGCTAAACTTTTTACACGTGCTTCCCAATCGCCAACACTTTCACTAAGTTTCCTCCGTGCAGATTACAATTGTAATCTTTCTGCGAAGAACGACTTTACTGGATTTAAATGTTCGTCCAATAATTTAATTAATTCATCGAAAGTTTTTGCATTCGGAAGATCTGGTACACATAAATTCCGCACCAATTTATAACAATTCTCCGATAAAGTATTTAAAAGTATGGCTTTTTTTCGGTTAACGTCATTTATTTCATTTGCAATAAAAAACTGGAATAGTCTTTCTTTAAATACCGAAAAATCCGATCTATCAGGATCAAAAGTATTTAAGGTTCCTAATAACCCAAAACATTGTTGATTATCTTTATCAGCCGGCATTTTTTTACCACTAGCACTTACTTAAAAACAAAAATTTCAGCACTAACTGATAAACTATACTTTCCGATTATGCACACGTGAATTCAAAGAGAAAAACACCTCGTCGCCAACTGTTAAATATATATGAAAATATTAATTTGAATATAATCACTAATTACAAATAAAAAAAACGTATAATGTGAAACGTATTTATTCGTATACTGCTTTTGCAAAACTCGTCTATATATCGATAAGGTATGTATCATATAAAAACATGTAATTAATAAAAAGTAAATATACAGGGAGTATCTTACAATAACGAACAACAAAGGGAACCACACTTAACAATGGAATATGGAACAAAGACAAATTAAGAGAATTAGGAATTCTCAATATCATCAAATAGGTAATAACAAGTCGTCATCAATGGAGAAACGCATTGCACTCACCGTGTGCAACAAGAGATACAAATATGGCTAAAACAAAATCCGGGGAGAATGGTAACGCATTTTCAGGTTACTGGTCTTTCCAAAAATGCCTATTTGAAAACTGCAACCCCGCCAAACGCCATAAATGCATTTCGCAAAGCAGAAATAGTTCCCCTAAATGCTGAAATTCGATGTTTGCTCCTTTGCTCACTACGGATAAACCTCTTGAACAACGAGACCCAGAGGACTGTGAACAAGCAGTAGAAGTGTCACAAATAGACTTAGATGTCGAAGAAACCGGGCCTTCTAGATTAGAAGGCTGAAAAAGAGCAAGAAAGTGAAGAGAACAATAATACAAGAGGACGAGGAAGAGGACGAGGACAATAATAACTCGTACAATGTTGATAGTGACGAAGAATCTGATGCTGCTTGCATATATTGTAATGGGCTATACTCTCAGTCTCGTGCTAGAGAAACTTGAATTCGATGTCAGAAATGCCTGTCGTGGTGCTACTGTGATTGCACTGGAGTACCTAAACAAACTAAATTGTTTGTTTGCGAGATATGTCAGTAGAATTTTTATGTTACATCCTAGTCTGTTACGTTGAATTCCGAGAATATTTATTTTGCTACTTTGTTTTTTAACGATTATGAGAATGTTACCTATTTTTTTGTTGTTTATGAGAATTTTTCGTATTTTGTTACTTTTTGTTCAAATAAAACTACTTTTGAATCGAGTATATTTAATTTCT
Source organism: Galeruca laticollis (assembly GCA_963921935.1). NCBI lineage: Eukaryota > Metazoa > Arthropoda > Insecta > Coleoptera > Chrysomelidae > Galeruca > Galeruca laticollis. Next base: position 152,952,127 of record OY998181.1, on the reverse strand, counting down.
GAGGGGTATGCCATCATAGGTCCTGGCATGCTCTTATGATGGCATACCTTAATAATTTTTTATATTGTTGCCGTGTGAAAAACAATTACTTAATCAGAATCTGAATGACTCACATCAATAGCTGTTATATACAGTCAAAACAGTAAATGTTGCGTTTGCAAATAAGTAAGTTAGAGAGCATTAAAGTTAAATGTGCCAGCATAGGCGACAATCCACCAATATTAGTTCAATTCTATCAAATATAAAATGATTTTTGAGATAAAAGTTTTTGGCGTTTAATGTTTTAATAAATCCAAAATAAAATATAAGTTTTAGATGAAGTCACGTTAGTTCACAACACCAAACACAAAAGTCTGTAAAACTACAAAAAACTGAAGTTTCAAAAAACAGATATCTTTTACCCCGTGCACATTTTCACTTCGCTAAGTTAATTATCGATCGGGCATCTTGTAACAAATGAAATCGCGACCGATGCAGTGCTTAATATATAAAGTTTCGTACATTGCAGGCTCAGACAGGAAAAAAACGCTTATCCGCTAGTTGGCTCGTTACAGGCCAAATTTCAAGCTCAAACATGAATGAAATGAGATTTACACACTTCATGATATCATGTTACGTATTCGATCGAATTAATGCTATTATTGCGTACTCTCATTTGAAAAATATGATATTTTCGAGAAATTCGGTTCCCAGTCTCAAAGAGTAAAAATAAAATGATAAAAAATAAACGGTTTTAAAGATTAAAACTAACTTTTCCTCATCTGTGAGATGCCATGAACAATATTCTATCATAAAATTGTGACTTGTATAGGGGAGACTGTGTGTGGGTAGAAGAGAAAATCAAGTATCAGGTCGCAGGTATCAGAAGCCAAACAATGTTAAAATGCTCATCACATGATAGTTCTTAGCAGCTTCGAGGAAAAAACGAAGGACCACCTGCATTGCGCTGCAGGAGCTTGTTACCCGTATCAGGGGCAGAGGTATAACTTATACATAAATATATGAAAATAAATAAAAGTCAAATATTACAATATATTCTTCACTTTAGTATGTAAGAAAGAGATTATTTACAGGAGCGAAAATGAGAGTGAAATATCTAGAGGTTGGATAAAAAAAACACTCCGCTACATATCAGGAAATATGTTGCCAGTTATGAGTAAACACTCCGCCAAATATATACACGCTGCTAGTTAAGGAAGCACGCAGTTAATGCAACATTCAAGTCCAAATCAACGTTTTACTATTAAAATCATTGTTAGGATGAATATAGTCAATAGCCGGATGGAGAGTCTGAAAACTACACTAATCTATACAAATTTACAATAGTTACAGTTGAAGCCAATCCCGCACTTAGCTTCAACCAATCAAGTAGTGGTTTCAGGTGAATGTAAATTCATAAATTTACATAAAATAATAACACAATAAAACGTTTACAAATCAGTTGTTAACAATATGTATGGCATCAAAACCAGGACATCTTGAAATTAGCTACCAAAGTTCTCCGGCCTTCTTAAACGCACGGTGCTAGATGAATGGATTTCGACTTGGAGACAGTCGGCGGATATTATTGAATAAATTATCCTAATAATAATAAAAAAGGTACTCACAATTAGTTCCAATAATAGGTTATACTATACTTATTAATTATTAGCAATTACAAGCGGCACAATCCTCATATTATAAAGGAAAAACACTACATTTTTTAGAGCACAATGAACAGACGTCACTTATATGACATTTAAAAGAAAAAGTTAAGTTGTTAGCGGGAAAGCGAACTAGACCAGCAAGTGTTTGACGTTTTCACTCAAATATTATCCCACGGGCAGACCGACTATTGTACGAATTTAATGAGAAATTCATAGAGACTGTTGTACCTGGGATCAATTATTTTGAAATAAAGTTTTCTGGGAAAGTTTTGAATTTAATCATATTCTACTTGCATGTCTTCCCTATCTATGAGTGTCATCATAGAATAAATTAAAAAAAAATCATTCGGTACAAGGTACAATAGGCTGTTGTACATGGGACCACATTCTAGTGTACCTTGGATCATTCGAATTCATGAAATAAAAAGTATTTTTTTAAAATTATGACATTTTATAATTACTGAAATTAACATTAAAACTGATCTGACCAGATTGTCTATTAGAAGTTCCAACTTTAGTAGGTCGAGGAAGTAGCATAATTTCATCTTCGCAATGGACAAATGATGTGTTTGTACTTGGCACAACATTTCTAAGAGCTGTGGTTCCCAGAATGCGTTTGTAATATGAAACATTATGGGATCCGGAAAATTCTTCGAAAGCAATTCTTCGAAAACAATTCTTCGAAAACAATTCTTCGAAAATCAATTCTTCGAAAATGCAATTCTTCGAATAAACAATTCTTCGACTAATAATTCTTCGAATAACAATTCTTCGAAGTATCCAAAAGGAATGACTTTGTTCAGAGATATAAATCAGGTATAATTTATCTAATCTCAAGCTTGCAACTGACGATAATCCCTTGGAAATTAGTTTTAATTTAACCCTGTGCAAGTAAATATGGATGCAGAATTTGTTTGTGATATAAATCAGGTATAATTTATCTAATCTCAAGTTTGCAACTGACCTGAGTGGGTATAAAAGGGATTGTTTTCCATAAAATGAAATTAGTTTTAATTTAACCCTGTGCAAGTAAATATGGATGCAGAATTTGTTTGTTCAGAAAAAGGAAAACGTAAATTGTTGTTCGAGGGACATTTTTATTTTAAAGATGTTGAAAAAGGTGAAAAAGTGTATTGGAAGTGCGCATTTTTTGAAAAAAGAAAAACAAACTGTCCAGCGAGAATAATTACTGTCGACGATAAAATCAGTAAAATAACAAAAGAACATAATCATATTGCTGACGCCTCAGAGGTGGAAGCGACCAAAGTGTACGAAAAATTTCGAATCAACTCGAAAATAAGTAATGATCCTCCGCACAGAATTATATCAATTGCTTCGACTACATGTTCCATAACGGCAGCTCCCAAGCTTCCAAGTGTTAGCAGTATGAAACGGAGTATTCGCAATATCAGACAAAAAAATCTACAAGGACCAGCTCTTCCTACTAATAGAAGCGAAATAATATTTTTGGAGGAATATACGAAAACCTACAAAAATGAAAATTTTTTGCTATATGATGCCGGTCCAGTGGACGAGAGAATATTAATTTTTACTACAGAACAAAATCTCCAATTATTGTCTAACAGTAAGCATTGGTATATTGATGGCACATTTAAAACCGTGCCGTTATTATTCCAACAATTACTAACCGTTCACGGACTGCAACACAATTTATCGGTACCTTTAGTTTATGCCCTCTTACCAAAAAAATCAGAACGAATTTATGATCAATTTTTTCAAGAACTTAAAAATTTGAAATCATCTTTAGTGCCTGCAACGATTACCACTGACTTCGAAAAACGCTTAAATTAATGCCTGCAATAGTGCTTTTCCAAGTTGAAAAAGAGGCTGTTTTTTCCACTTCAGTCAATGCATTTTTCTAATGATTCAAAGGAATGGATTAAAAAAACGCTATGAGACTGACAGTGAATTTGCTTTCAAACTAAAAATGTTGTGTGCTATTGCTTTTGTCCCAGTGGATGATATAGTTATGGCTTTTGAACAATTATATGATAGTGAAATATTTCCGTCAGAAGCCGAAAGTGTTATTAATTATTTTGAAGATACGTGGATTGGGCGACCAAATCGAAAACAGCGAAAACCACCACAATATCCATACGAATTGTGGAATCTATATCAAACAGTTTTGGATGATTTACCGAGAACAAATAATTCGGTAGAAGGATGGCATCGAAGTTTTGAAACACAAGTATCAGCAGTTCACCCCAACTTGTGGAAATTTATAAAATGTATAAAAAATGAGCAAAGTCTAAATGAACTTCGTGTAGAACAATATTTGAACCACAAACACCAAGAAAGAAGTACAAAGATTGTAATCAACGAATCAAAACTCTTGTAAATCAGTATGATAAAAATAATATAATAGAATACATTAGAGGTTTAGCTCACAACATATCATATTAATCTATAATATTTTTCTTACCTTGGTATTTGATAGTATTTATGTCATTTATCTGTAATTTTTACTGTAACCTTTTACTGTACTGTAAACTTTTACTGTAATTAATTTATTAATAAAATGTTGACATAATTATAACAAATAAAAAAAGTAGTGTTTTATTTCCAGTTCCTAGGTATTCTCAAAAAAGAAAATGACCTTATAATTCTCATTTATTATTAGTATGTTCCGCATCATACGTTTATATATCATGGGAGAAATATTGATTATTGTCTAATGAAAACTTATCCCAGATTTTAGTAAATCCAAATAATAAAGCTGTCGAAGAATTATTAGTCGAAGAATTGTTTATTCGAAGAATATGGTATTCGAAGAATCGCATTTTCGAAGAATTGATTTTCGAAGAATTGTTTTCGAAGAATTGTTTTCGAAGAATTGCTTTCGAAGAAAATTCCTAGATCCGAAACATTATAGCTATCTTCAAGGACGTCCACGATTTCTGCCACAAAATATCGTACACCCTTTGTTCCTGTCAGTTTTACTAAAACATAGTCTCCTTTTGTTATTTCTTTCTCCCCAACTGGCTGGTTAGTTTCTTCCGCGTCGGGACCTTTTCTTAAATTTGCAAGAAATTCCTCATCACTGTTGGAATCTTCCAAAACCACTTGTAGGTCTTCTTCACTACTAATACTACTTGATGTGTCTACCAGGATTTTCCTTTTTATATTCTTAATTTTTGATTGAGTAATTGACCCTATATTTTTACATAGTTTTTGTTCTTCAATCTCGTTTTTTATAGGTGTATCGGTGAGAACTCTAGTTTTTCCTTTAGTTCTAGCTCTTGCAATTTCTTTTCGAGGGGGTGCCTTTGGAAAAGGTCGCACTACTTTTGGTGAAACGATGTCAGGTTTTGCCACAGTCAATATTGAATCATAAAATTTGTCATTTGTTGCACTCCGGAGGCTGTATCGCGCTAACAAGACATGTAACGAAAAGTGATCGACGACAACTACGACAACAACGATGACATAAGTACACACAGGATTTTTTTTCTAATAACCGTTTTTTCGTGTTGTTCTTGATGAAAAACTCAATGTTTTTTTTTCAAAATGTCAACTTTTTTTGGGCTTAACCAATACTTTTCTCGGATATTAGATGGGTTAGGCGGAAAAGTGATAATGTAATAGCTTGGCAATTCCTTACTGTTTTTTTATCATTATAAATTTTGTTATGACAATGTTGTTTGTTGCTTTATCTTTTTTTCTTTTGAGTTTTGAGGCTTTTCAGCACCCTCGGCTCCTCGTCGCCGTCGTACACTATACGCCTTAAGTACGGCGCGGGCCTGTCTATTATTAAGGTGGGTACAAAACTTCGTATCGTAACTGCGTCGCGCAACAATTGTTTGTTACGCACCGAAGATACGGCGTGTCAACAAATATAGCGTATCAATACATCTTATAAACGCGACATTTTGCCGTTCCGTCTTTATTGTGTACCGCAGACCCGTCCAGACATGCTAATAAGTGGTGCAATATCAGTGCGTATCATTTCTTTGATGCGGCGTCAAAAAACCGACAACCGATGTAACGCCGAGATGTTACTATGTTGTGGTGTTACGGTGTTACGCAACGCCGTTCACACTTGTTACGCGACGGCGTTACGATACGAAGTTTTGTTATATGTCTGTACGCCCCTTAAGACATACAATCACTTAACTATTAGTACACGGAAGTTAAACATAAAAATATCAAATAGAAGAAAAAAATCATACAGTTTTCATTTTACGTAGATCTGTTCACGTATAGGAGTGGGAACAAATCCCCACTAAGTTCCTTTTCGAATATTGTCCGCAACGTCCCTTATTACGTTAAAAATCACCCCAACTCTTAGGTTGCAAATTAAATTTTAAATATAAGCTATTATTTAAGTTATTTCACTAATACTCGCCGAATTGCGTTCAAAGGAAAATGTAGCTTCTAGTATGATATTTAAAATACTTAATTGATCCAGAAATCGTACGAAATAAATGCATTAGGCTGGTGATGGCTTGTAAGAAGGTTGGGATACCGTACCACTATTCTTTTTATAAATAGAAAAAATAACAATTTTATTATTATAACAATAGCTCAAACACTAGTAGTACAAAGAGTCTAGAACGACAAAAACGACTTCTAAAACGAACCTCGACTACAATTGCATTCAATGAAAATACACCAATACCCCATTAACAAAAAAATTAGGGATCGATTAATTCCTCAACTTATCCGAGGTATTTAATGCTGAGAATAATACCTTTACTGCTTTAGACAATGCTGATATAATTGTAAATATAATTTTCAGTTAAAGAAGTTAAAATTGATTGGTTGAAGGCAAAACGCTCTAAGTGGTGGACCTCTTAAAAGAGTAAAGTTACTTTTTAGTTAAAGAAGTTGAAATTGACCGATTGAAGACAAAACGGTCCAAGTGGTCCGTTTTGTCTTTTCGCATTTTATGATAAACAAAACGAAAAGATTTGAAGGTTATATCAACAACTATATGTATATGACAACAGTATGGTTTTCTGAAGGCTAAGTTTCTACACATACAACGCATAGTATCAGTTACTGACAATAATAAACAAAATAAAAGCATTTCATTAACAGTTATATCGAATTTTACATCAATGAATACTAAACATAACATACCTTGATGTCAAACCACACGTCACCATGACAGAACAGAAATCGAATGCTCGAAGTTTACGCGGTTAAAATGGCCATCTAACCGGGAGATGGTGCTAATGGTAATAAGAAATATATGATTGGACCATTATGCCTTCTCTTCCCCTAAGTACCTACGTTTATGGAATTTGGCCAAATGAATGATTTATTGTTTGGCTGGATTTATGAATAAACTATAGATACTTCATACTTTAAAGTGAATTAGCCTATTCATTGCACGTATTTATTACTAAGACATCTTTGGTTAAGGTTTGTTAACCCGAGCATGTGTTAATGCACGACAAAATTGACTAACTCTTACATTTGTCACGCACGCTTAGGCTTTTAGTCTATAGTTAAATTGATAGTTATGGTTCCGCCCCTGGGATGCGATTATCTGATAACTTATTTCAGTTGTTATTTTCTAATGAATACTCTTCAAGGAAAGCGATATTTCGATACATTGAGATAATTAGATACAAGATAAAAAACCATCTTCAAAACTGTGTTGAAATAAAGGTAGAATTTAATTCAAATGAAGCAGTTTACATGATCAGTATAGTTTTCATAATCTTTGGGTTATTCAAAAAGCCTCTAATATGCATAATAGTATAGTTTAATACAATTTTGGTTGCGTATATTTTTTCTCAACGAATGAGCCACCTCTCACTTTTGCGTTCTATTTAAAAAAAACGGAAACAACCAACCCTTTCCATATAAAACTATTTAAAGTAGAACCCCACTTTCGTAGATTTCACTATATCCTGCCGCAAAACCCTGATGTCCTCTTTTAATCCCAATGTCTAGTAAACCGTATCCCTGCTCCTGTTTTAGGTTGAGAGGAATCGAAAGCGCGTTATCCAACGGGTGTTCGCAATGTGTGTCGCAACTAGCAACGTCTGGAAATAGGCGCCCGGCTACGCGGCGCCTGCAGCGTCTTTCCTGGATTATCCCTTTACTTTGATGATACAGTTTCGTATCTGACCTGAAAACAACTTTCGCTTGCTTGAAATAGTAGGCCAATTGGGGAAGACTTTTTTTATTGCTTCGTGTAGGCAATACTATAAGTTTTTATAGTGTTTGTTGAGAGTATTCAGAATTATTTAGGGAGTTAAAATAGGATAAAATGTAATCGGGTTATGTTACCGTTTGGCCGAAAACTCCCAACTGGAACAAGGTATTTTGGTCTTTTAGTGTGTCTCCGGGTTCAAATTTTTTTTTTACAAATAGGTATTGTTATAATAAAAGTTTATACTCAATCACAAGCTGCGGAAACGAAAAGGAGATATAACTTTTCAAAATTAGTAAAATTTATGTTTCTGTTCGACTTTACGGATACAATAAATTATGTTAATTCGTTTTGTTTTTCGGTTCAAATAATATGATTTATGATATTTAACTCACCTTGGATGCGGAAATACGAAACAAACTGCATTAAATCGTTTTTCTTTGATAACGAATTGACATATCGAAAGGGAACAAGAATATATGATTAATGTAAAAATAGCTGCTCTTCTAGATTTTAAATCCAATTTCTCATTAAATATACAGGGTGAAAAGTTCTGATCTAATTTATTGTAGCAACAGGTTGTAAGAGGCGTTCTCTATGAGCAACATGAGAAACATTAACATAATCAATTTTATCGTACCAAAATCCGTAAATCTGCCAATTTTCAAGCCAATATTCCAAGAATCACGATCAAATAGTAAAAAAAGAAAATAAAATTATAACTTTGAACACAACAGTACAAAGTTGCAAAGTCTCTGTAAGAACCACAAAATCAAAACAATGTCCTATCTTATTTAAATTTACTATTAACTCGTCTATGTTTTTATTAATGCTTCTTATGTTCATTTGACAAACAGAAATTGATTTATTTTTACTTCAATTAGATGGCAATTTGGTGTAGTCTGGTAGATTAGACACTATATTTGTGTCAATATATTCAAGGTCAAAGTCTCACAAATATTCATCCATTTATCCACTTTTATAATTGCTTTATTATTGATTTATTGTTTTATTTATGCTCTAAAAAACTATACCTTGTTGTTAAATTATATTCAATATCTATGTTAATAACAAAGTTGTCTATTTTTTCCTACTAGTAATCCTATTACTTCCATTAGTCTCCGAGGCAGTTTCAGATTTAAAATCATACACAAATTGAGAGATAACGAATACAGACAAAGAATGAACTATGAAATTGAGCAAGAACTGGAAGGAGAGGACATAGTAAGGAAAATAAAAAGGCTAAGAATAAAATGGCTGGGACACATATACAGGGTGTCCCGGGACTAATGGGAAAAAAGTCAGAAGCGTATAATCTGAGCCAAAATAATGTTAGTACTTCATATAAACTTTTTCTATGCAGGCCCTCGTTTTCGAGTTATAGGCCTCCAAAGTTTTAATTTTGAATTTGGTTTTTATTTTTTTTACTAGTCATTTGATCTTTATAAAATTTACGGCAAAGCTATAATATACGTGTATGTTTATTTTGGAAAGGTAAACAGTTTTACAGTAGTGCCTTGAAGCCAGGGACGGACTACTCGCAATGGTTAGTGATCCAAAAATTTTGCAGGGATGGCACACCCTGTATGAAATTATCGAAATTGACTTCCTCACACATTAAGCTAACGAAAAGGTACTCTTGTTGGAATTCTACAAAATAAGCCGTTTGGCTAATATTTACAGTTTTATTAATGCACTATGTACCAATTTACGCATTCACCATTTTTATAAGTACACAACGAGGTAAAACGAACTTATTAATCCAAGATTTGCCTACAGTACTACAAAAAAATAATTTAATGATAGCAAGAAGATAAAAAACATTAACGACAAACATTTTTGAGTTATTTTTACGCTTTCCATCAACAACAACACGAAAAAACGGTTTTTAGAAAAAAAATCCTGTGTGTATGTCGTCGTCGTTGTCGTCGGCCACGATACAGCCTCCGGAGTGCAATGAGTCACCAATTTTATGATGGAATATTATTAAGGATATGTCACAAATAAACACTATTGATTTTCAGGTCATCAGAGCCAGTACAGCGGGTGCTATGGTACTTGAAGTACGGCCTTTTGACATTTTTTGAGAAATTTCAGTTTGTTAGCACAATACAGCCTCCGGAGTTCAACAAGGCACCAATTTTATGATTGAATATCATTCAGGACATCTCACTGATGAACCCTATTGATTTTGAGATCCGCAGAGCCAATACAACAGGTGCTACAGTATTTTAAGTACGATATTTTTGTCATTTTTGGAGAAGTTTCAGTTTGTTAGCATGATACAGCCTCAGGAGTATATCCAAGTGACCAATTTTATGATTGGATATTATTCAGAGCGTCTCAGAGATGAACCGTATCGATATTCAGCTCACTAAATCCAGTACAACGGGTGCTTTGGTACTTGAAGTACCAAATTTTTGTCATTTTTGGAGAATTTTCAGTTTGTTAGCACGATATAGCCTCCAGAGAATATACGGTTGATCAATTTTATGATTGAATATTGTTCAAGGTGTCTCACAGATGTGCCCAATTGATTTTCAGTTGACTTGAGCGAGTACGGCTGGTCCTATAAATCCAGATATACTAAATTTTTGGTTGTTTTTGAAAAAATTTCGGTTTGTTAGCACGATACATCCTCCGAAGCGTATACAAGTAACAATTTTATAATAGAATATTGTTTAGGGCCACAGATGCGGAAAAGTTAGTTTCAATCTTTGAAACCGTTTATTTTTTTGTAATACTGTAGGTAAATCTTGGACATCGTATTAATAAGTTAGTTAGGTAAATTGGTACGTAGTACATTAATAAAACTGTAAATATAAGCCAAACGGCTTATTTTGTAGAATTCCAACAAGAGTACCTTTTCGTTAGCTTAATGTGTGAGGAAGTCAATTTCGATAATTTCATACAGGGTGTGCCATCCCTGCAAAATTTTTGGATCACTAACCATTGCGAGTAGTCCGTCCCTGGCTTCAAGGCACTACTGTAAAACTGTTTACCTTTCCAAAATAAACATACACGTATATTATAGCTTTGCCGTAAATTTTATAAAGATCAAATAACTAGTAAAAAAAATAAAAATAAAAACCAAATTCAAAATTAAAACTTTGGAGGCCTACAACTCGAAAACGAGGGCCTGCATAGAAAAAGTTTATATGAAGTACTAACATTATTTTGGCTCAGATTATACGCTCCTGACTTTTTTCCCATTAGTCCCGGGACACCCTGTATAGAGCAGAAGAACAAGAAATAACACTGCAAATGACACAATGGGATCCTTCCATTAGTCTCCGAGGCAGTTTCAGATTTAAAATCATACACCTTCTCAGCTGGAGATGAAGGCGGTCTCTTCTTATTTGGAGCAACAGAAATAGATAAATTGTCCAAGGATTCCGCTTCTGTAGCTTCCTTTAGTTCTTTATATGTAAATTTTCTGCTTTCTACATATAATTTATCTCGAAATAAGTAAGATTAGAGTTGTCCTTCTCTTGCTAATCACAGGTATTAAACCAAAAATTTCCTTTTACCTCGTTCTTCCGGAGTTAAATTTTCTCCAATAGAAATTTTTTTGCCCTTAAAATCTTCACAATTTTTCAATATTGCAAATTTGTCAAGGAATCTAACAACTTTTACAAAAATTTCTTTACCTCCGCTTTTTTCCAATAATATAAACGTTCTCAATATCACTTCCCGTAAGTTGCAAACAAAGGTTAGTGTTCAGTAGGTTCACTACAAATCCCAGTAAATCTCCTTCTTTAAACGAAGAGTTGTAGATAATAATGTTGTTATTATTTGCTGTTCTTGCCAATTGTTTATTTTTTCTTTTACTTCGTTAATATCTTCTTCTATTGAAACAATTTCACTAGTAATATCTGTTAATAAAAGTAACATCTCAAATAGACCATATATTAATTAATAGGAGAAAACAAACATCAATAAAGGATGTGAGAACATACATAGGAGCATGTGCATATTCCGATCACTTTTTTGTTATTACCAAAATAAAACAAAAGATAAAAAAAAAGGGAAAGAAATGCATTAGATGGAACATAACAAAGCTAAGTGAAGAGAAAGTGAGGAAAGAATATGAAACACAGATAGAAGAATTACTAAGCAAAATAGTGAAAAAGGAAGACAACGTTAACGCACAATGGGAAGCTATAAAAAAATCCATTCAAATAACAACGGAAAATCACATAGGCAAAATGGATAGAGATAAAAGAAAATAGTGGTACAATGATAGTTGCCGTGTAGCAGTAGAAAAAAAAGGAAAAAAGACAAAAATGGATAAGAACAAACGAAATAAAGCACAAGCAAGAATACATAAAAAGCAGAAATGAATGTAACAAAATGATAAGAAAATCAAAGCGAGAATGGATGGATAACAATATAAAAAAAAAGAACAAGAAATAAAGAATTGTAATACCAAGAAATTTTATAAAAATATAAATGAACAAAGCCAAACTTAAAGGGCAAAACGAAAGGTATAAAAAAACCAATATGGCAAAGTCATTGAAGAAGAAAATGAATACAAACAAATATGGATAGATCACTTTAGGACTTTACTAGTAGAAAATTCAGATATTGAAGAAGACATTGAAGAAATATCACAAGAAAAAATATTGGAAGAACCTACAAGAGCAGAGATTATGGAGATTATTAGCAACAGCCGAAACGGAAAAGCTCCTGGAAAAGATAATATAAATATGGAACTGATAAAGTACGGAGGTGAGAAGCTTCATGATATAGTATACCAACTTATAATAAAAATATGGAGAGAAGAAAAAATGCCTATATAATGGGAAATAGGCCGGATAATTACAATCCACAAAAAAGGTGACCAGCATGAATGCCAAAACTATAGAGGTATTACATTACTGAATACTGCTTATAAAATACTATCAGCTACAATGAACAGAAGGCTTAGAGACACTACAGGAAATACTATTGGACGATATCAGTGTGAATTCGTAAAAGGAAGATCAGCGGTGGATGCCAGATATACACTGAAGCAGATAATGGAAAAAGCATATGAACATCAAATAGAACTGGAAATGTTATTTGTAGACTTTCGGCAAGCTTTTGATTCAATACATAGAGGCAAACTTTTATCTGCTTTGAAAGAACTAGGCATTAATGATAAATTGAGAAGGTTAATCAAGATGACTATGGAAAACTCAAGACCTACGATAAAATCACAAGGAGGAGAAACTGATGAAATATACATAAATAAGGGTGTAAGACAAGGTGATTCGCTATCTGCAACATGATTTAACCGAACACTTGAATATGCAATGAGACGATACAAAAAAGCAATCTCAGGACGAGCGGAAGACAGATAATTGCCTATGCGGACGATATAGTAATCATATCGAAGACAAGGGATTGTGGAAAACACAATAAGGGAAATCACAAGTGAAGGAAGTAGGATTGGATTAGAAATAAATGCAGATAAAACAAAAATAATGATTTTTGGTGAAATAAATCAAACCAGTGCAATAAAGATCGGAGATTTCGAATTTGAAAAAGTGGAGAAATTCAAATACTTAGGTGTCACAGTAACAAACACTGGTAACAGGAAAAATGAAATAGAAGAAAAAATCATTAATACAATAGGGCTTACCATGCCAATAAAAAACTTTTAAAAAGCAAATTACTCTCAAGACAAACCAAAATCAATATTTATAAAGTGCTAATAAGACCCGTCCTGTTGTATGCTGCTGAAACAATGACACTGACTAAAAAGGAAGAAGAAGAATTGAGAATAATAGAAAGAAAGATAATGAGAACGATATTGGGACCAATCAAATTGAGAGATAACGAATACAGACAAAGAATGAACTATGAAATTGAGCAAGAACTGGAAGGAGAGGACATAGTAAGGAAAATAAAAAGGCTAAGAATGAAATGGCTGGGACACATATATAGAGCAGAAGAACAAGAAATAACACTGCAAATGACACAATGGGATCCTGGAGGAAGAAAACGTAGGGGTAGACCTAGAATAAAATGGCTGGAACAGGTGAAGGAAGATATGACGAGAGCCGGAATTGGAGGATGGAAGGACAAAGTTAAGGATAGGAAACTATGGAGAGCATTGACAGAAAAACTCTAAAAGGAAAAATGGGGATTGTTCCACCCAAAAAAACAATGTATATGGAAAGCGTGAAGCGGCGAAACCCCAGCAGGGGTATCAAGCCATTATATATATATATATATATATATATATATATATATTTATATATATATATATATATTTTTATATATATATATATATATATATCTGTTAATAAATGTTCAAGGTCTATTATGTCTACAGCTATACTCTCTTGAAGCAGTTTATTTTGCTCAGAAATAATAAATTCTTTTAACTCAGTCATAGTAGTCATATAGTATCAAATAAAGATCATTTGATATTTGGCTGCAAGCTTCCTGAATATTTCAAGTTTTTGCTTCTATTTATTAAAATTGCATTATTTCAAGAGATTTTTTGTTCTATTTTTCACTTACTTCACTGTGGAATTACTTTGTTCACACACGGTACAAAATTTAGAATTTCTAGACTGCTTTTTACCGCTATTTACTCAATATATCTGGAGACAGTATTATCCATATTCTTTAAATTTTTAGGTATAGTTAGTAGCAACATTATCCACATACTTTAATGTTTTCCTAATTTATTTAAACAGTAAACGGGTGGGATAAATTTTAAACACACGATGTGGCTACTTACTAATTTATTTAAACACTTAGCTAATCACTAACACTTAATTTATATATACTCAACTAGTCATTTAAATTTAATTTATATGCACACAAACTTAATTAATAATTTATATAAACACTTTACTGATCGATATTTCGGTTTATTTATTCCACGAGATCACTTTATCAACTCCCTAACTCTTCCTGATCGGTCCCTTATATATTAAAGCCTTTTTTACTAGAAAATTCCGCACTGCGGATTACACACACAAAAACAATTGGTTCTGGCATTTTATAGATAAGTCTGGTCACAAAAACAATGTTTAGATAAGATATTCCCAAACAGTAATAAAAAAACCTGCGTATCCGCCATAATTTTAATTTTCATACCTGGCTTAGACAGAGTCGGATTTAGGGTCTACACCAGTGTGCTGATTCGTAACAATACTAATCCTTCTCACTTTAACAGAACAGCACTTCATTGGACACAGTCAGCAAACTCATTATCTTGTCTTTGTCCCTTGAATCCTTAGTTCGTTTGTCGGGTTTCAGTGGTCATATAAAACTTTTTGATATTTTGCCTTATAATCTGCAGAATCTTCATTTGCTAAGAGTTCTTTTGGGTTTAGCTTACAATTAATCACCTCTGTAGCCCTTTTGACGGTTCTCAATAGTATCTCTATCTTGTACTTCCATATTATATCAATTAGTTTTGCCTTCGAGTTGACCAATCTGCACCTTACTCATTGATTCCATTTTGCTATGGATCTTTTGCGGTGTTGGACTTCTCAGCACTAACTACGGTCTTCAATAAATTCTATGTCCTTTAATAGGAACCACGCTCTGCTACCATTTTGCTATAGATCGTTCTGTATAGAATTTTATGAAGAATTAAATGTTTTGAATATTGTTCGAGACTTTTTGGAATAATTAATATTTAGCATAACCTTAATTTGTCTTGTAATAAAATCATGGCAAGATTGATTTCGCACAGGTTCAATATCCACTACAGGAATCTTCTAAATTGAAGGAAATATCTGATGTTCAATGAATGAATGAATCCAATTTAGTTTGTGCACGTGTGAGTCGATATATCTTGATGTGTGTATGCTTGGGTCATGTGACTCACCAGTTTTACTGAAAGTTGTTTGACAACGATGAATGATTACGTTTTCACTTCGTATTGGTAATTATTTATATCAGCGTACCATTCTTATCTACCACGTTATCTACTGAATTCTTTTAAGGGCGTCACGACATCACGTGTCCTTAAGGTCAATGAACATGTTTCACGTGTGCGAACATTACAGCATCGTATATTTTTATTTTGGGAAACGTTCAGGCTAATCAAAGCAATATTTAGTAATTATCATTAGCAATCTGCTAGTGGTAAATGCTGTCCGTTATAGAATAAACGCAATCGTAAAGTTTTAGGAATATCATAAAACTTATTACACAAGAACATCGCATGTTCAGTTGGTAATCTGTTATTTTAGTTTCACATTATAGTTGATTTGGATAGATAAGAATGTATTTTAGTTATATTCTATTTAAACGATGATTGTATATAAGCAAGCATTCACAGAATAGGTAAAAAGTCGAGTAAAATGTGTATAAATTAGAGAGAGAAATCTATCGAACAACATTTTTGAATATATCAGGTCTGTTCCAACTAACACGAAAACCGTACATGTACGATACAATTCCAGTTGACCTGCAGATTAGTGAATTCAATAAGTCTTTGTAATTGACATCAAATTTGCTGCGTTATGAAATTTTACAGTTCAAATACGGTATTCAATTCAATTGGAACAAATATCATTCTACGTCTATCAATAACAGCGTTCTCTCTCAAATAACAAATAAAGATTTTTATACATTCCATGATCAGTTCAAAAAAATGTTAATTAGGTAATCTAGTACAGACCAAATGTCATCACTAACCTTCAGTAGTGTGATTTATAATTCGTATCATCGTCGATCATCATATTCAACTTTGTTTGATCATGAAAATTATTGTGTTTAAAAATCTATTACTTATTCCCAACTCTCTGAAATGAAATTAGACAGATCCTTTGTAGTATGGACAAAAAATATAAGAGTATGGTACACATGACACTGTTTTTCTTAGGATTTGTAATGAACTAGATTAGTGGAGTGGACTGTTGAGTTTGTCGTTTACTACTGCACCTTAGTAGATGTGTTGTTTGTTTCTCTTCGATAAGGTTGTGGAAAGAAGGACCAGTCGTAATACGACAATTTTAAACACGTAAATCACTTTACAACAAAATAGTAACAAGATAGAGCAACAAGAATGTCCACAGCGAGTTGATAGTTGGTTACAGTTTTCTAAAAGATACTAAATGCTCGTGTGGTAGATATGTATAGTTTTCTGCTAATTCTCGAACAAAGTCACAGATATTTGCACGTTTTTATATTTCGTCGTAACGCGAGAGATATTTTAACACTTCAGTTTGATCTAGATATAGTTTACGCACACTGTATGTATCGAACGCGAGGAATTGTCACACTTTTTTATGTCGACCGATCCAGAGTGGATTTAGTTCTCTACTGCCTGATGTTGAGAAACTGACTGTTTGTAAATTGGTTAATTTCTGTAGATATTCGCAAGTTTTTTGGGGGTAGAACTTTCTTTTTCAGACTATAACTCTGTCAGTTGAATGGTGATATTTCTTGACATAAACTTGATTACCCACTTTACCGTGAAGCAATAAATGTTAGTTAATTTATGTCAATCCATAAAACATTCATTTCGAATACTTAATTCCTTATTCATTTGTGAGAGGGTTTGAAATATTGTTCACAGGGCTAATTGAAGGATCGTAGGTCACTCAACGTTATTTGTAGTAACATTTTAATAGTTTTGGAAAGTTTCATAATATCTATTTTATAAAAAGATCATAAGGTTCATATGAACCATGTGAAATTCAATTGTTTGGTCATTTGTTGAGCAGGCACTTAAAACTAAACGTTCTTTTATTAATAGGCGTTTACGACCATTAAAGTAAATAATAAGGGTTTAATGTTACAATAGACGTTCAAACTTGTCCGAGAATTCACAGTAATGTGAAATTTCTTACATATCATCTCACAAAAGTATTCATGCCGACAATTAGATGGTAGTTGCAGAAGACAAAAACGATCGAGCATATAGGCTCAGAACTTTAATAGAAAAAAATGTACGGCCGAATTAAATCTGAATGTGTCAATAGTGGTTACCAAAGAAGTCGTATATTTGGATATTTACACCATTAAAAAATTAGAGCTAATATTAAGGAGTCATTCTTATCTAACACGAAAATAATGATGAGAAAATTGATAATGGACGAACCGTCACAGAACACTGAACTTTCTGTCGTAGGACACTAAAATAACAAAAAGTACGAGAAAATATATACGTCGGGAGACAAAAGTTTGGGATGTTTCAAAAACAAATGAGAAAATAGATAATAGCAACCAAAGAAATAGATAAAAGTTAAAAAAGGAACAATACAAAACAGAAATGGATATGAACCGATCAGTAACTGATGAAATTGAAAGAAACAGATAAGATTGGACAATACTAAAGTGAATACCATCCAAACAAAGAAATTGGAAACGATCACGGAGAAATTGGAGGGACGATACAACAGAGGCGGCAATGGTCAAAATTTTGAAACATGGGGATACATGTTATAGTAGAAAAAAGTAGAAGTTGGAGACAAAGGAGCGAAGACAACTGTAATTCAAATACATCAAGAGAAGACCCAAATTTGAAGGTGACAGGTAAAAATGGAATCATAGTTTGAGATCAGATCACTATTTTCCCATAACCTTTTATCATTTCATTATGAATTTTAGTACAGTATTTCTAATATCCTCATATCATTCTGTGGTTCTTAGTTGCCAGTTTATCTGATCTGCTTCATATAAAAAGACCTCTCCATTGTAGTTAAATATATTGAGGTGAAATATTAATGATAGTCAAATTATAAATAGAATTGTTATAAATAAATACCGATTTTCAATTAAAGAAAAATTATATGATATTTCAATGCTTATACTATAAACTTATCTACGAACCTATTACCCACTCATAATTGTATATCACATACATATAAGTCAATTATTGAAATATTATTTATTTGAGAGATAAAATATCGAAAACAAACTTCTGTAATTTTTATTTTCTTAATTACTATATTTTTTAGACGAACCCTGTATATAATATAACAAATCCAAATAAAGTATCTTTTGAACAATTATTAGAAAAACAAAGTGACATGAATAATATTCTATATAAATTGACAGGTTTATCGATATTTAGGTTAGATGTAAAATGTGACATAACTGCAAACGCGGAAATTATTTGAACGGAGCGATCAAGTGAAAAGAACAAGACACGGATAAGCAGATTTCTAAAAAAATTATTGCTTTTCAAAAAAAGGGAGAATCGAGAAAAACTTGTTGTTGAATGTGAGAACGACGATAAGAAAAAAATTGAATGAAAAATTGAAGATTAAACCGAAAACTATAATTTAAAAGCTTAAATTAATATATTATTACGAAAGACATAGCTGGTAACCAATATAAATGCTTGAATACCAATAATTAAAATACAACCCTAAGATTTACGACAACTTCTACGAGAATCTGGTAAGATAACTTAATTATCACCTCTATCTGACCCTAACGATAACTGGACCTTGCTGGAACCAGAAATTACTTATATGAGAAATAATTCGAATGCGATACATTTAATTTCCACGTCGAATAGAAAATCTGACTCATTTCAACCACCACAAATTTCTTCCTTCCTATTTGAACTGAAATAATTAGAAATTCAAGACATTCATTGCTATTAAATTCATAAAGGTCGTTCATATTCACAAACGTTGAATTTAGAATTTTAGGTTAGGTATAATATTACGATCTGATTTATCATTTCTACGTAGTTGTTTAAACATAATCAATTCCACTGACTCACTAGCTTAATTTAATATTAATCACTAAACAAATTCGTCATAAAAACAAACAATATACCAGTAACTCTTAAACCGTCATCCAGAAATTTCACCATTTTGTGATCTATAGAAAACATACAATTCATACATCGAAACTTAACCTTGGTAGAAAGCTAGAGTTGGGATTGGTTATGAATAACAGTGATATCACGGTTATAGAATTTAATATTTATTTTTCATTTTATTCATAACAATCACATTATTAATAATTGGTTATGAAAATTATTATCTTTTGAATATTACATAATGAATTCTGACTTTTATTTAGATATTTATCTTCATTAATTGTTGAAGAAAAGGAATTTATAACTCTAAAAAATAAATTAATCAATTAAATAATTACATTTAGGGTTCCTTGTTTCTTTCGTGTCTTCAAACCTATAAGTTAGCTGTTACTATAGAACGCTTGTGCCGATCTTACACACTCTGAGATCTAAAGTGAGAAAATAATAAAACTATTACCATTATATTTGATCGAACTTGTATTAGGTATAGAATCATCCTTGAATAAGCAAACCATACGAGTTCTGGCGCCCATTGAAGAAAATAATAATAATAATAACAATAAATTTAGACATAATAAAATAACTCGTGTTAGGGGCTTAATTTAGAAGAATTGAGCAGTGAATGTGCGATAGATATTTCACGACCGTAACCTACCCATGAAGCTCAGTGGGACGTGGATTCGGCAATAAAATATAGATTTCGCTATGTTCGAAAACTGGGGTTTAATTTTCCAGAGCGCCACGGATTTATCGTCAGTTAAAATCCGAAACCACCCTGATGAGATGACACAATCCACTGCACTATATTACTAAAATAATCAGCAACAGATATATTGATGTAAGAAAAAAAATAATATACAATTTGTAGTGGCTTCCTTTTCAGTTCCGAAAATGGGTGACTTGGATTAAAACAGAGAAACAGCCATGTGCCTTACTGATTACAATATATTTCGAAATATGTTACAGTATCAACTCAGAATGCTCAGTGTTCGCAGTAAAAATGTGTCACATAACCAAACATGTATTAATGGGCCAAATGTGACTGTGATTGATATTATGATAAGTTCGTTATTAGAATGACTTACCCCCACATGAAGTACTATTCGTATGACGTCACCTTGATAGTTTACAAGGGCTTATCAAGTAAATATTAAGCCTGATCACTGACTTATTATCTAAACTTATCTGATAGCACTCTACGTAGCTGATGATTTTCAAGACGATTCTCTCAATGAACCGTGCCAGTACGGTGGATAGGTTGAGCGGCTGTTGTCACGACTAACAGCTAGATGAACATAACAAGTGACAAGTGGTGAAGAATAGAGGAGTAAGAACTAGAAAGAACGGAGAAGGAGATGAACTCTAAAACAAACAATATCCGTTAGACCTCTGATTTCACTTCTGTTTAGCTTGAGAAACCATTAGTGGGGCCGAACAAAACAATACTAATCTATATTTAGTTGGAGGGTTCTACGGCTTGGATAGTTCTATGTCGTCTGATAACTAGTTCAAGTGCTCCAGCGGCTATACCAACTCAATGTGGCCCTACAAGTCCTAAAAATCGTAAAGAATAGGCCTAAGCATAACAACGATATTAACACAAGGGGATGTTTACCTGACTCTAGATCCTTTACATACAGAGGGCAATTCTCGTAAAGAAATATACTAAGACTAACATCGTTAGATAAACGGAGACATGAATTACCACAAATCCCTTCACGGATGAACGAAATAAATCGATGTTCGATAATTGTACGGAATCTGCTTGAAGGTTTGTAGAAGCCGGAAAACGAAAAACGAGAAAACAGCAAGTGACACTTATTTGTGACCACAGGCGCGTTCACAGAATAACGTTGGATTATTCGTGGCGACTATTTACTTCCACTTATAAGTCAGTTTACACTTGCTCGAATTAGTAGAGCTAAGGTATTCGAGCTAATATTCGAAAAGGTGAATCAATGACAATGAGAAAGTAATCATACGATAAAATATGGGGAATAAAGTGTAAGACTTGTCGCACTGACACATAATTACTGACATTATTGTGTTAAAACAAGAGAGGATGTCATAGTCCAAAATGAACCCGTAACACTGTTCATTAAACTTCAATTAATAATAATAAAAATAATATAATTCATCATAAATATAAAAATTATAACAAATTTGGCATTCAAAAACATAGCGCATGAATGAGCTCTTATAAAATAAACGGTTTTATGGATTAAAACTAACTTTTCCGCATCTGTGGTCCTGAACAATATTCTATCATAAAATTGTTACTTGTATACATTACGGGGGATATATCGTGCTAACAAACCGAAATTTCTCCAAAAATAACCAAAAATTCAGTATTCCTGGATTTATAGTCAACTGAAAATCAATAGGGTACATCTGTGAGACACCTTGAACAATATTCAATTATAAAATTGATCAATCGTATACTCTCTGGAGGCTGTATCGTGCTAACAAACTGAAAATTCTCCAAAAATGACAAAAATATCGTACTTAAAGTACTGTAACACCTGTTGTATTGGCTTTGGTGAGCTGAAAATCAATAGGGTTCATCAGTGAGATGCCCTGAATAATATTCAATAATTAAATTGGTGACTTCTTGAACTCCGGAGGCTGTATCGTGCTAACAAACTGAAATTTCTCAAAAAATGACAAAATGTCGTACTTCAAGTACCATAGCACCCGTTGTACTGGCTCTGGTGAACTGAAAATCCATAGGGATCATCTGTGACATGTCCTTAACAATATTCAATCATAAAATTGCTGACTTATTGCACTCCGAAGACTGTATCGTGCTAACAAGACATGTAAGGAAAAGTGGCCGACGACAATGTAGTGATCCCTTAAAAGACATTAGAGACAAAAGGACACTAACTTAGAAATAATATTTAAATTCAGGTTAATATTAATCATAGTATTTAGGGAGCATTGGTCGGCTATGGTCAATGTCATTTATCAAGGAAAGCTTGTTTTTGTTATTTTATAAACAGACATGTACAGTATATAGACGGAGGTCGGATGTGTAGTAAAACACAACTATGTTTCCTATATAATGAGTGTGAACGAACCAGGATGATATTATTGTTATTAATACTTTGAATAAGTCGTTTGATATTTATAATCGTGTATTTTTAAATGTATTAAACTTGAACCCAGTGCTTTTATAAATGTGTTATTGTTCATTCTGTTCCCGAATACAGGTTGCTAGGTAAGAGGTTTCCTCCATAATACTATGCCTTTATGGTAAACGTCGAGTATACGAGGGACCCTTACTAAGTAACCACCACAACAACGACGACGACGACGACGACATACACACAGGATTTTTTTTCTAAAAACCGTTTTTTCGTGTTGTTGTTGATGGAAAACGTAAAAATAACTGAAAAATAATTTTCAAAATTCCAACTTTTTTTGGGGTAAACCAATACTTTTTCTAGGTGGAAAAGTAACATTAATATCATAACAATATATAATATCATATACTTTTCTTGAAGCAGCCAATCTGTATAAAACATTATTGCAAAGATTGATCGCATGTGGACCGATATACCAAGGAAGGAGAAGTTTTGAAATCAACTTACATGCCGGTACGGAATCCTTCAGGGACCCCAATCAAATTTAGGATTTTTTGAAAATATTTCAAGTATTTTTTAGAAATAGTGCGCCATAAATCGTGTTAAACGTTTTTAATCAATAATAGTACAAACAGAATGCCGAAAATTACAAATAAAATTGTGTTCGATGAAATAAAACAATATAGTTTGTTTAAATGTTCATATATTTGAACTAATGTTCAATTTAACACTAACACAGCAGCTTTGTCAAAACGAATTGTGTTTACCAAAAACCCTAATAGCTGAAATATAAAAATAAAATTTTATTTATTCGCAAAAAATATTTACCGCAAAGTAATATTATTATAAAATATAAGTATATAAGTATATGTATGTGCTTATGCTTATTCTGGAAAACAGGTGATGCACATAAGAGTTTGCTGTTTTTTCCTGTGAGGTTTACATAAGCACTCTCCACAAAAATTGCACGTTCTATTTTCTTTCTTGTCAGAGTTTCAATGGCATATAGACCACCTAGCCCGTTTTCTGGCAGAGGTATTGATTGTGGAATATGCTGGTCTTCCACTGTCATGTCGCAAACTCGCAGAGCCGATTTCACATACTCCTTGTGGTTTGCGTTTTGGGATGTCTCCTCCATATTGATCCGAGCCAGATCCAGATCATCTTCTAATTTTATAAGAAACAATTGTCGCCGCGACTTAATTTTTTTCCAATCAGGATTTTTCTCAATGTATAGTATGAAAGCATATTTAAGGCTTAAATATATATCATGTTCATAAATATCCTATAGGACCATCGAGCTGTTCTTCGACTACACGGTTACTCCCTAGTTAGATTATCAGCAATGTCAACGCCACCCTCAGTTGCATCATAATCCAAAATGCTTTTGTTGTCTGTACAAATTACATCATTATGCTGGCTCAATATTACATGTACCATCTTATTATTTTTTGGGATGTACGATACGATCGTCAGGTCTTCAGTAAACGTGAACATGGATGACCCTACTGGCCATGAAGTCAGTTTTAGTTGTGGTGTTGTGTCAAAAGTTCTCACGAACAATCCTAAGTGGGTAACGTGAGTTTATTTGACAATAAATGATAAGCCAACTTTGAAAAAAGTTATCCGCCGTTATTCCTCGCCAGCTGTCGAGATAGGATCATACCAAGTTTAACACCATACGGGATCTTTGATTTTTCTCTGCTACACCTTTGCAAGGTTTACCGATATACATCTGGATATTGCATAAATACGACGTTTTAACATCAGCAGCTATCCAAATTTTGATACAATATCGTTCCATGTTGTGATTTAATATATTGCTTGAAATGGAATTTTTCCTGTTCAACAATTGTAATATATTCGTATGATTCAAATGCCTTTCAGCAATTTTCAAGAAACATATCCCGAATATCACTAATTGCTATTGCTGCGAGCTTGTCTATTTTCCTTCATTCAGCCCTATTTGATTTGTCATCGAATCGTAAAAAAATTTATATTTGTTCAAATCTGTCTCAATGTGCAAAAAATGGCCGACGTATGGAGGTATCAATTTCTCTCGTAGATTCTCGATGTTGGAAATTAATATTTCAGAAATTTTTCTAAAAGCAACAGAAGACAGAAGAGGCTGTATTCAGACCAAGTTAGGTTCTATATAAAGACCATGAACACATCACCGCTCATCTAAACAAGATTGTGTCTAAAATTTAGCAATTTTCAATCCAATAGGAGGAATTGTCGAATGACATGGTTATTCTCCTATAGGAAGATGTTTCAAAAGTCTGACAGCTGAAGTTTATCACCCTAGATCAGAAGAAATGCCATGGTTCACGATAAAAAATACATACATGATACAATTCTTATTGTTTGAATTCCGTTGTTTTTATTTTCCTCCGTATCCGATATTTTTAACGATCGTTTCTATTTTATATTAATCAATCAATGAAATGACCCCTCCTAAACAAATATTGATATACTAATGTGATTGTAAACAAAAATAACATGATTATCTGATAATTTTTATTTATAAAACTACTACCAGCTTCAGTAGAATTCTCACTCGAGGAAATCAAATATCTCTGCAACAAAACCTCAGAACTTTCAAGGAGCAATTAAACTTATCCCATCTTGAAGTTGTATTCATTAGGAAACAAAAGATAAACAAATTGGAGAAGAGCCGAAAATCCAGTAATAGTATCAATAAATGTCGAAACTGCTTATTTGGTTCAGTTAAGTACTGCAGATAAAAATGGAAGAGTGAAGTTTAATTATACGAGTGGATGGTTTCATTATTCGTTCAACAAAATGAGAATTTTTTAAGAGCACGGAGTTTCAGAAGGCATTTAAATTAAGTACCTGTCGACAGATTTTACGGAATGAATTGTTAAGTTAATCATAACTTGTAGAATACATTTCCCATTATTTAAACTGTAACATTACTTCTATAATAATTTACAAAAAATTCTTTCAGAACTTGTGTGTGAAAAATCAGTAAATAATAAAAAATTGTGTTAATATTTAACTGACATAAGCATTCTAGCCAAATATCTTAACTAACTAATTATCTACGAATATAGTAATTATAAAATTGCAACTGAGGCTAGCAAAAATATTACAAAATATAATGCAAATCAAAAAGGAAGACGAGAAAGCATAATTATTTAATTGACATATACGAAATAAAATTACTTTTTGCATCCTTTCGAAAAAGGTAAATCTTTTTAAGGCTTATTTCAGAATGAAATAGGACTATTGTAGATAGTAGCATGACGCGACTTCGGAAAAATTTCAATTCAGTTTTTCGTTTTGGCATTCCCTGATGCTAAAATATCCTCCTGTTCCGAAGGTTATATATATATATATATATATATATATATATATATATTGTAACGATGTTACTTTTTAATGTTTTCATTTCCAGCAACCATGCAGTATAAATTTCATTTTATTTAATAATTAAATCGCCTCTCTTTCGAAATTTACCTATGAATATTTATTTTTATATAAATGTACTGCTTTTGAGACATCCGGTATATCCTTTTGTCAAGTTCACTTAAACCAGTCTGCTAATGTGCGCGCATTTTCAAAATTTTAAGGAGGAGACTTCGTAAGTGGGGTAGGAGAATTTAATAAAAGGACGTAGCATACAGGAAAACGGGGCTTTTTCTTTCTGTGCCTGCTTAAAAATTTAATTGTGTTTACACCGCATACTGTGACTGGTTTTTTTTCGTGAACCCGGTAAGTGGATATACATTTTTCTTTTCTCTGTAAATAGCTATTATCATCCAACGCTTAGCCGCTTTTATTTTTACGTTTGAATTCATAGTATTTGTGTACAATTCCGAAGTTAGAACATATAGAGTCACTTTCATCTGAATATTTAATCCCGCTCAACAAGCCGTTGTACTGTTAAAATTTAGTTTCTTTTGCATTTGCTTAGAAAAATCTCGTCTAGATTCGCTGCTGAGCAGGGATCAATTCGAGAGGCCTCTAAGGCAGTTTAATTTACGAGATACGAAATAATCTCAAAAGTATTCGCTGCTGAGCAGGGATACCCGAGAGAGGCTTTCGCATTCTGCTAGTCGTTGTCATTATCTGAGAATTTGATTTCGTACAATAGGCGGTTGTTTGTTAGTAAAATCATAGATATAACCTATAGAGTCTGTTTCATCTGAATATTTAATCCCGCTCAACAAGCCGTTGTACTGGTAAAATTTAGTTTCTTTTGCATTTGCTTAGAAAAATCTCGTCTGGATTCGCTGCTGAGCAGGGATCAATTCGAGAGGCCTCTAAGGCAGTTTTAATTTACGAGATACGAAATAATCTCAAAAGTATTCGCTGCTGAGCAGGGATACCCGAGAGAGGCTTTCGCATTCTGCTAGTCGTTGTCATTATCTGAGAATTTGATTTCGTACAATAGGCGGTTGTTTGTTAGTAAAATCATAGATATAACATATAGAGTCTGTTTCATCTGAATATTTAACCCCGCTCAACAAGCCGTTGTACTGTTAAAATTTAGTTTCTTTTGCATTTGCTTAGAAAAATCTCGTCTAGATTCGCTGCTGAGCAGGGATCAATTCGAGAGGCCTCTAAGGCAGTTTAATTTACGAGATACGAAATAATCTCAAAAGTATTCGCTGCTGAGCAGGGATACCCGAGAGAGGCTTTCGCATTCTGCTAGTAGTTGTCATTATCTGAGAATTTGATTTCGTACAATAGGCGGTTGTTTGTTAGTAAAATCATAGATATAACCTATAGAGTCTGTTTCATCTGAATATTTAATCCCGCTCAACAAGCCGTTGTACTGGTAAAATTTAGTTTCTTTTGCATTTGCTTAGAAAAATCTCGTCTGGATTCGCTGCTGAGCAGGGATCAATTCGAGAGGCCTCTAAGGCAGTTTTGATTTAAGAGATACGAAATAATCTCGAGAGTGTTCGCTGCTGAGCAGGGATACGAAGGAGAGGCTTTCGGATTCTACTGTCAATCTATTTTATCTGAAAAGTTTAGTACGTACAATAGGCTGTTGTTTTGCCAGTAAAACTTTAGTTAGAACATTTAAAGTCTAGTTTATCTGAGTATTTAATCCCGCTGAATAGGCCGTCGTACTGATGAGAAAATTTAGTTCGTTTGCACCTGAGTAGAAAAATCTCGTCTGGATTCGCTGCTGAGCAGGGATCAATTTGAGAGGCCTCTAAGGCAGACTTAATTTAAGGGATATGAAATAATCTCAGAAGTATTCGCTGCTGAGCAGGGGTACCCAAGAGAGGTTTTCGCATTCTGCTAGTAGTTTTCATTATCTGAGAATTTGATCTTGTACGATAGGCCATTGTGTTGATCAGTAAAACCTAGTTTAGTTGAATCTAGTGAAATCGCTAAGAAATTCCGGTGGCTATTGAGATTAACCTAGCCGCCGAGACTAGTTAATTGATTATTTTCTTCCGCTTTATTTAAAAAGGTACACAAATACTAGGAACCGATATAGTACGCTCTGTTAGTGCAACCATAACGCTTTCTCTGTGCATTTTGACTTATTATTACTAGGAACTTTGTACTGTTTTCACCTGCTACGTACTAGTAGAATTCCGCACGTTATTTTCCGCCTCCGTTGTAAAATAGCTAGAATATTTATTGCTTGGTGTGAGTCCGCTTTTGGTTTGATTAGTAACGTAGATATTTAGTAGTAGATTTTGATATCTTTGCAATTTCTCATTTATGTAAAATTCAATTTTATTTGTGGAATTAAAATTGACAATTTCTCCAATAACGAGTAGTTTATTTTGATATTTTTGCAATGTCTCATTTATGTAAAAATTAATTTTATTTGTGGAATTAAAATTAATAATTTCTCCAGTAGCGAGTAGTTTCATTTGTTTGATAGTGGTAAGCAATTAAAGCCTGTTTGCACACTACATATCCGGAAAGGTCCATAACAACAGACCCCTGGAATTACTGAACCTCCATCTGTGGCTACCTTGGTAACTCTCGACGCCGTATTTTTCGAGAGTTCGGTGGAGTAAACCACCCCAAAAATCTGGCGCCCGAGGAAAACTAGGAAGTACCGAAGCCGTGGGTGTCATAGTGACGTCCGCGATTCTTTTTGAGGAAAGAAAGCACGTCACAATATATATATATATATATATATATATATATATATATATATATATATATATATATGTATTGTCGTCGTCTCGTTTTTCGCGCGTGTATGATATGCTTTTTAATTGTTGCTAATTATATGTTTTATATTTACATGTATGTTTATTATGTATAGTGTACATACGGCAAGTATACCTATATGTCCTTCCTGTATATTATTAAACACATATTTGATATTCTTACTTTATATTATAAGTTAGGGCTTAATAGATCAACGAGAACGTCACAAAATTCAAAGAAAAAGAAACTTTCACTCATAGTATATTTATTTAAAAGATTTCTGTGAATTGGCGTAGATAGGGTTGCCTACCTTCCTGCAGATTTTTTCATCCACAGTAAAATCAAACATCTTTGTAATACCTGAAAATTGGGAAAGTAATCGACACACTAGTAGTAAATTTATACAAATAAATATATTTCATTTATTGAACATGCAAAGTGTTAAAATCCTTTTCTTAAATTCAGACCAGCGTGCAATATCTAGTGGATGTGTAGCTTATATAATCTGAAATTGGCTCTTTGACATACAATTATTTAGTGAGGTTATTCTTATGCAAAATTTAAAAAGAAACGAATATTATTTGTTAAATGATTGAAATTAATATGGAAAGATTGAGTTACCTTCAGATTATAAAGAGAATTATTCTATATGAGCTCATATTGTTAATAGGTAAGTTACTCAGTTTATTTCTTATTATCTACAATTTACTATTACAAAATTCATCAAAAAAAACTTTTCTTATCACCAATAACTTAATTTCTATCTCTTTACAGTTATATGCCTTCGATACTTCATTGAGTTGAATGTTTGTAAGTACAGAAAATGTTGTGAGGATATGCACTTTCAAGATTTGATGTTTAATATCTAAATAAATGACTCACAGTTTATTCCTGGTTTTATTGAGGTAAGTTCTGCATCTCATATCTTTTTTCATCTGTTAATTAATCAATTTATCATGTTTTATTACTCGTACTCCAGCTACTCTCCCCGTAATTTTAATATGGTTTCCCATATTTCAGTTCCTTTGTTCATTATTTTTCACAGCCTTCTTTTTACAAAATCATTATGACACAAGATTTTCTACATCTCCCTTTGACGATTCAAAATATAATAACCCATCTATCAAATTCGACACAGGTTTATATAGATCTTTCAAAAAAGCTCACTTCATCTGATGAAGTAAATTGAATTTCCTGCCAATCGCTATGTACCAGGATGATTAAAAAGTTACATATGAAACTATTGAATTAAATAAAAATATGTCCAGCATGAATAAATTCACTGTAGAGTTCATCATCAATATAAATTATCAACACATTCAAAATTTCTCTAACGCTATTATACAATAACTCTTTTAATTTCAAAAGTTATTTTGATTGTCTATTAACTGTTCGGTTCATTTCAAACAATTACACTATTATAATTGAATATTAACACTTACAATTAAAGTTTGATGATTGTTATTGGGTCTCTGAATGTTTTGGAATATTTAATGACTTACATTTATTTGTGAATTCAAATCCATTGTGTGCCACTATGCCCTGACCATATCCTATCATATCCCATCAATTTTCTTGGCTCTTGTTATAATGAAAGTATAATTTCTACCATTTTATTCAAGTATTAATTTTGTGTCTTATTTTTACTTATCTAGATCTACTTATTTTTGTACTCTTACCTCTGGCTACAATCTACTTCTAATTTCCTATCTTATCTCTGTAATGTTTAATATTATTATTTACTACTTATTGTTTTAAATACCATGATTTTTTTTATTAATGAAATCAAGTGACATATTAATATTTCTTAGTTATCTCTCTCTTTAATCCTAGCAGCGTGTGGTTAATATAACCTCACTTGGATTACATCTCATTTTGTTGTGTTTACTGTTCCATTTGAGTTGGGCCAAAATCTTGGATGAGTTCGTTAACGGGCCAAATCGGCACAGTGGAAACAAAATGGCGGCCTGTCAAAATTGAAAAAAAAACTTTTCTTCTCAACACTTCTCTCTAAAACGTACATGAAAACATTTATTTAAGAAAATTCACGAATTTATCAAAAAAAATTGATGTTTTTTTGTTTTTGATTTGATGCAGAAATTTTACTTGAAATAAGCCTGTCCAATTGGTCTTGTGCCATTGGGAGTTTTTATATTAGGAAACTATTAAGTAGCATATTACGTACGAGTGGAAAAATTACGCTCGAAGCGGCGAGTGCGTAATTCCACGTGTACTTAATATACTTACAACTCGTGTTAAGTACTGTACTTTATCTACGCTTCAATAAAAATAACAAATTATTCTAAATATAAATTTTAACACTATTTAAATAATAATTGACGGTTTTAATTAATGTTTTCTAATTTTGACATTTACAGTGACACTTTTTAAAACTCATTGATGTTTTTAAACGTTTTACTTTTCATAACTAGTATGTAGTACTAGTATGTAAGTAAATTTTGCCACTATTTGCGAAAAATACAAAATAATTGCAAGACTAAAACAGAGGCCGTATATATCTGAAGAACATAAATGGTTTTACGAGAACATATTACAGGAAAATGGCATTCCAATTGCCAACACTAGTTAGAAAACTTAATTACAAATTTAGTTGTTGTTACGTTTAGGTATATTATATTTTGGATT
This sequence comes from Galeruca laticollis, assembly GCA_963921935.1. NCBI lineage: Eukaryota > Metazoa > Arthropoda > Insecta > Coleoptera > Chrysomelidae > Galeruca > Galeruca laticollis. The sequence goes on along the minus strand of OY998181.1, from coordinate 152,920,729 downwards.
TTGTAGTTCATGTTAAAAATGTCTCATATTTCAGAATATATCTTTTTGTTCCTTTATGTATCTGTAGGTGTTAAATGAGAATAATTGAGTTAATTTTAATAAAAGTAACTTTATTACACATTCTTATGATGCACAGTGATCGCGTCTCATTTGATCTATCGTGTAAAAATAACATAACAGCCATCAGCACTTTCATAGATACTGTGATAAAATTATATAGAATTTGCGGTAATGCATGAACGTGTAAGTATACTTTATTTTCTAAAGGACTGTGTGTAATTAATTAAAATTTTCAATATTATAAAGTGTACAGACTATACTATACGTGAAAAAATAAAACGTTATAGATATATTTTCAAAGTTGTAACAACAAATTTAAATTCAACAACTTTAGCTAACTTTTTCTCAAAACTACAAAACCTGATATTAACACGTTCATGCTTCAACCTCTTCAATTAATTGTCAATCCATAGTCTAGGGAAGTAGCTTCTATATTACAAAATACTTTCTTGATTACATTTTATAATCCAGTTAATAACATCATCGTCCGTATACTCACTAAACCAATGTTTACGGTGATAAATGATGCCATTGATCTTGATTCAATTTCTCTTCATCTAATACGAAAATCTTCTTGCTTTAAATACTTGCTCTAAAAATGTGCCTTTTATTGTGACTGCCATTCACTTGCCCAAAATCATCTTCACAAGTTGATAATCTTTCTGAGAACCCAGACCAATCTTGCCTCTTCTTAATTCATAAACAGTAATGCTAGTAAACATTTTAATCTTGTATCACTGAGAAATCTGTAGTAATACTGACAAAAAAGTGCGTTTTAAATAGAAAAAATGAATATATAAAAAAACTAAAACATTCATTACAATTAATCAAACTATCTACTTATATCTTACAAAAAATCTGTACTATACGTAATCCTAAATATCTTTCTTGGATTATCAAACTTCCTGAGGACGACACTTAACTTTTCTTCTACGGAAAAACAACACATTTCACGAATTACATAACCGTTTCCTCGGAATCATTTCATGGAAACTTTATACTGATGTTTCTAAGACTTAACAGCTTTTTATCGGCTCTGGTAACACTACAACGTATATCACATTACATGCTGATAGTTTTATACATACTTTCAGAAAATGTAATTTTGTATCGATTCCAAAGCACCAGGTAACCAGATCGGGAGTAGTGAGGCCGATTCGCATAATAAATAAGTTGGAAAACGACGACTCCATAACAGTAATTTCGGTTTTATGAACATTTAAATTACTGAATTTGTCCGATAAATAATATTGTTACGAACTCGCACACCGAAGTACATACTAAGTACGGTCCTGTAACCTTATGTTTACGGAGTTAAAAAATGGCTAGCGCGCCGACTTCTGAGAAGGTCTATTGGGATTTTCTGTAAACATGTTCTCCGAAGGTCTTTTAAGGATTGAGCCGGCATTCGAGAAATATCCTGAAATGCGTTCTTTTTTGTGTAAGCCGCAAATTAGAATTATCTAGAAAAAAGGCACTAATATATAAAGGACCGACCAGCAGCAGTTTTTAGTTTATAAAGTGATCTTGACAAAGAAACAAGAATACACCGAAATAGCGATCAGTAAAGTGTTGATATAAATTAATAATCAAGTTTGTGTGTATATAAATTAAAAGTAGGTGAATAGTTAAGTGTATATAAATTAAGTGTTAGTGAGTAGTTTAAGGTTTAAATAATTTCGTAAGTAGTCATACCGTGTGTTTAAAGTTTATCCCACCCGTTTGCTGTTCAAATATATAAGAAAAACAATACATTGGTGTCAGAAGTGGGATAATATAAAGAAATAGCCACATCAAAATGGCCAAGAGAATAAGTGACCTAAAAGTAACATGGTTGAACGCAGAATTGGAAGATCGTGAGTTGGAAACGTCCGGTAAGAAAAGTGAATTAGTAGAGAGACTTAAAGTTGCACTGGAAAATGACGGCTTTGATCCAGAATCATTTTTATTCAATGACGATGCTTCCACCTTAATCTCGTCAATTTCTGCCATGGAAGAAAAGATTTCTGCTAAAATGGACGAGAAGATTTCAATCATGTAGAACGATATTTCTGCTAACATGGACAAGGTTTCTACTAATATTGATGAGGAGATTTCTGCTATGAACAATGATATTTCTGCTGATATCTTATCATAGAAAAATGACATTGCTGCTGAAATCGAGTATAAAATTTCGTCTCTAAAATCGGATATTGAGAATAAGATGACAACGATGAACGAGAAAATTAAATCAGACATAGAGAATAAGATGACAACGATGGAAAATCGGATGGACGAGAAAATCAAGGAGTTAGAGACAAAGAATGCCGATTTAAGAACACAAGACACTTCAGCAGAAGAAAAGAAGATCGAGATCTGCAAGACACAAATACAAGCCAAGACAGATGATATTGGCAGTTTTACCCGAGTCAAGGCCCCAACGTCCGATCGAAAAATGTCGTGGACCAATTATGTGAAACATTTTGAAGCAGCCGTTAGAGTGAATAATTGGTCCGATAAGGAGAAAGCAGTGTACCTAACTATAGCGCTTCGGGGAGATGCATTAGATGCACTTTAGACGATATTGCTTGAAGAAACGGATAACTTCGAGCAGCTGAAGAAGAGGTTGGACATGCGATATGGTCACGAACATTTGGAACATTTGTACAGATTGCAGCTGAAGAACCGAAGACGGAAACGTGACGAAACCTTTCAAGAGTATGAACTGGATATTGTCCGACTAGTTTAATTTGCTTATCCATCAGCACCAGATAACATGATGGAACGTTTAGGCATCCAGGCCATTATTGACGGCTTATGTGACCACGATATGGAGAAGACGCTTCGATTAGCCCATCCTAAAACATTGGTCGATGCATTGACTGCTGTTCTTGAATATGAAGCAGCCACAATGCTTTTCGGATACAACAAAGGTAGGACCATACAGGAAGAAGGTGACGATGACAGACTTGACCAGATCGTCAACTTGTTGAAAGGTATGGTAGACAAGAAGCCGATGAAAATCAGGTGCTGTAATTGTGGCGAGCTAGAGCATGCATGCAGTTAGTGTAAGCGTCCTACGACTCCTGCAAACCAAGAACCTCTCAAATGCAAAGCAGCTACGAAGGGCTCGCGGTACAACGAAGGTAGGACCATACAGGAAGAAGATGACGATGACAAACTTGACCAGATCGTCAACTTGTTGAAAGGTATGGCAGACAAGAAGCCGAAGAAGATCAAATGCCGGAAGTGTGGCGAGCTAAAGCACGTAGGCAGTCCGTCTAAACGCCCCAAGACTCCTGCAAGCCAAGAACTCCAGTCACAGGGGAAATCGGACAGGGGCGAACATCGAGCTGATGTGAATCACCGACAAGCCGACTCTGTCTAGACGGTCGTGCCCTGTAGACTATTCTCAATGCAACAAGTCGAAATCTAAAGAAGCTGCAGTTTCAAGAACTACTGTAGTCAACGAGGAATGTTCACCAACCAGGATCAGATAAGATCAGGAGAATAATTCTCACCTGAAGATGATCTGGCAATGGAAGTAAGAAAATCGGCGACCTACCTGGCAAGAAGTGTAAATATTTTTACCGAAACTCAAGGCGTATTGGGCTCAGTGGGACTCCCTTGTCCTGGAAGAACGGCTGTTGAAAAGATTCCTTGAAAACGATGATGGTTTCGAGACAACTAGTTATCCCGAGAACAAGAGTAGCTGAAGTACTAAAGAAGTTACACGACAGTCCATCGGGAGGTGATCTGGGAGTGAAGAAAACTCTCCAGCGAATCCGTGAGAGGTTTTATTGGATGAACACCGCCGATGATGTGAAGTACTGGTGTATGAAATGTACCACTTGTGCTACGAGTGATGGACCACATCGCAAGAGAAAGGCACTCATGAAACAGTACAATGTTGGAAGCCATTTCGAAAGGATTGCTTTAGATATCGCTCCTCCAAATTTCATTCTTCTAGGCCTATCAGTTCTGGAGAGGTGGAATTTCAACCCTTTTCTTACCCCTTTAGGGGTGGAATTTCCAAAAATCCTTTCTTAGTGCTCACTTACGTCAGTTGAGGAATATTTCTGCCAAATTTCTTGCTTCTAGGACCGCTAGGCCTAAAAATATGAATTTTAACCCCATTTCATCCCCTTTGTGGGTGGAATTTCCAAAAATTCTTTCTTAGGGCTCACTTACCTCACTCGAGGAATCCCTCTACCAAATTTCATCCTTCTAGGCCTAGCAGTTCGGGAGAGATGGAATTTTAATCCCCTTTCACCCCTCTAGAGATAGAATTTCCAAAAATCGTTTCTTATTGCTCACCTACGTCACCTGAGGAATTTCATTCTTCTGGGCCTAGCGGTTTTGGCTATGCGTTGATAGATCAGTCAGTCAGTCGTCAGTCAGTAAATGTATTGACAATAAATCAATATATATATATATATATATATTATATATATATATATATATATATATATATATATATATATATATATATATATATATGTAATTGACTTGTTATTGATACGTTGCTATTATAGTACAAGAATAGTGTCAATATATAGTAAACTAGAGTCAATACTAAGGGCCTGTTTCACCATCTTACCATCTTCTGACAAGTGTTTGGTAGCTTATACATAAGTTTTGTCATTTTCTTACTTTATGACAAGTGACAAAGACAAAATTTGTGAATAAGCTTTCCGACACTTATCAGGAGGCGGTGAAACTAACTCTCATCCCTTCAAATTATATGTTATTATAGCCGCACAGAATAAACTTGAGATTCTATTTGATTTGCTTAATTTCACGTTATTCTTGTTGAAACCGCTACATCGATCATTCCAAAATAGCTGCTTTGCATGTTAAGCTTCGTTTGAAAAATCCTGAATATTTTAAAGTCATGAATATTCAAAATGCAGTCGACCACTTTCAGTTAATGTAATAGACGAAAGCTGGCGATTTTTAATCTTCATAATCGTCTGCGATACCTTGAAAGAAAATAAAACAAGACTAAGCGTAGTAATTTAATATGAAAAATTATCACTCGCTGGCGATAATATTCGGTTCATTACTAATAATTTACAGAAATTCTAGATCGTTCATCTATCATTCATGTTAACAAAATTACATTTTCAGATTTAAAATGAAAATTTCAAGGCTAGCAGCGCTGAAACCATTTTACGATTTCAGGAATTTTATCGCATTAATTCCAATTTTAAATTTTGCATTGGGTAGAATGGAAAGCGTCCTGAAAAATAGAGGAATTCGCCGTAAGATGATAAATGTGATAAAAGTATATTCAATGAGAACAATGTCATCGGTTAAAATGAAATTTCCGATTATTAGGAGTATTGATACAAAACAAAATATACAGTATTTTGACCTGACAAACAATGTGAAACGATGTTAAAAAATATTATGCATATAGGGAAATAAAAGTACAAATTTATGGGACAATATTAAAAGGTAGAACGCTGTATATACTTAAGGATGCATAATATGTCTTTGGAGGTCATTTCGAACATATATTATAATAATCAAGACGATTACCTACATTGTAGTAAAATAGGATTTTTTGTTGTTGTTTCTTTCCCATAATTAATTTGTAATGTACACGTTTTTCATGTATTTGTAACTCAACCTCTATAGTACCAAACATCAATGATGAAATGTCAGTTTTTGACGAATAAATCACGGCCAACTCACAATTAATATTTAAAATGATTAGATAAGTAGATATCTAATCAACGTTTTGCATAGAAAAATCTGAATAGCTCCAGAAATAATAATTTTAGGTATAGGGAGTGTTAAATAAAAAAATAAGTATGTTTGTGGTACTTTTCGATACTTACATAAAATCGATTTGAAAAAACAGAAAATAATGTATTTTCATTCACCCTGTATGAGATTCATTGAATATTAACTAAATAAATGGTTTTTCAGAATTTTAACTACTACTTGAATGGTTTGGCCATAAGAGATCTTCATCCTGGAATTTAGTTTACATTGTAGAGGGTATTGAACTTGTTGCGATTTTTATGGAAAATTGGTTATAACATTATAAATACTCCGTAGAACACATCATAACCCTATACTATTTTAATAGGGAATGCAAGCAGATTCCAAATACGTAGTGAAATACAGGGTGTTTCATTTAAATAAAGGTAACTTTGATATGGAACACCCTGTAATATTGGAAATACTTTTAGAATGTGAAGACTTATGCTGATTATATTTCCCCAAATTGATATATCTCAAGGACATAGGAGATACTGAACTTTATCACACTAATCAATCACCCTGTATTATATATATATATATATATATATATATATATATATACAGTGTTGGAAACATTACGACGGAACATACGTTAGAAAGAGACAAAATACATATAAATTCAGTGTATCATTCTTTTTCACTAACAGGATATCATAAAGTGGAAAACGTGCAATTACTGTATATGTGTACAGGCGTGGTGGAAGTATACTCCCACCACGGGTAAAGGTATGTCTGTTAGGCACCGCCTTCGAGAGACGTGCAAATACAGTCGTGTAATGTGGACGATTTAGTTTATTAATTGAGAAATAATAAGATTGTACTAAACTGATAGCCTAATGCAATGAACAATAAAAAAAATCAACATTACTTTCGTTTATCGCTTCATGAAAGAAATAATTCAGTAGTAATAATCCAATTCACTATATTAGTTCGGTTAGTATTGGAATAAATAACGTAACATGCGAAATAAAGTTTGTATTATTAATAATATGTGTTTCCAAATATCTCAATTCTTATTTTTCGCTAACAGGATCTCATAAGTGGAAAACCCACAACGCCGGCCTCTTACAAATTCTTTGTAGCTACTAACAGTATTGCCAATTTTCATTGCATATTTATATTAATTGTAAAATGCATTGTTCTAACACGAGAACAAGTTATAAGAAGATTTTAATTATGATAATTCAACAGGTTGTAACAGACCAAGATATAATAAATTCCATCTATTCGTTGAATATTTTATTGTGATGCTGGAAATTGTTCTAGTTTTCAGTTTGAAAGCGGTTAAAACCTTTACTTTTTTTCAGATTTGGCAACGTGAAATTGGTCTCGAAACATCTGCGTTGTTTCGAATGTGCTAGTAAAAAAAATTGGTATCTTTATCGTTGTATGCAAATGAGAACAAATTAAAAAAAACGAAAATAAAAATAAAATCGAATTCTAATGATATAAAAGTAATATTATGATATGTAATAAATTCAAAAATAAAACTTAATTCCCCAATGAGCTTACATCAAATGTTCGAATAAACCTCTGTTTTGAGCTAAGCAGTAACCGAAACGGTTATAAAATTCTTGACGAACACGTATGAGCATTTCAGGTATTACTTGCATACAAATTTGTAAAATTTGTTCCCTTAGTTCATTCAGAGAAGTGGCTCTGTTTTCTTGGAACCCATAAATTCTCGATTTTATATAACCCCAGAAAAATAAATCGTTGGGAGCCAGATCTGGAGATCTCGCAGGCCATCTTATGTTACCATTCGTGGAGATTATCCGATTGGAAAATTGTGTATTTAAAAAATTTATTGCTAGTCAATATTTATATGATGCACAACCGTCATGTTGGAACCAGATATCATTGAAGTTGACACCTAATTGTATAAGGGCAGGAGTAATTTGATTTTCCAGCATGTCCAAATATTTTTTTTCGGTTAAATTGCCGTCAATAAAAAAAGGTCCAATTAAATGTTCACCTAATATTCCAGCCCAAACATTTAACTTTTAGGGATATTGAGTTCTATTATTGTAATGTTTGTGTAGATTTGTCCTTGGCCAATATCGAATAACGGATGAATTATGTGCACCGTGTATGGGAAAAGTCGATTCATCTGTGAACAAAATATTTTTCGAAAAGTTTGCGTCCAATTGTATTCTTTCCATAACTATTTCACAAAATTCCATTCTACGAAATTGATCGTCTGGAAAAATTTCATGGCTCTTTTTCAGTTTGAAACTACGATAATCATTTTTTTTAATACAGTCCGAATCGTTTTCGGATCAACATCAAAATTCTTTGCTAAATGAGTGGACGATTGTAGGGGATTATTTTCCACACTGGCATAAATTAAAATATCTCTTTCTTCTTTTTCGGGTTGGGTTTGACGATTTTGTGTACGCGGTCCATGTTTAGTAGCATTGACACATCCATACTCTTCAACAACATTTTTTATAACCGCTCTCACTTGTTTTTTGCTAATTGGTTGGGCATTTTCGAATGCCACAATAAACAAATTTTCTGCTATTTTTCGATATGAATGACTCTGGTAGTACCATTTTACAATTTGCACTTTATGGTGTACTTGCATACTCATTTTAATAAGATTTGCAAAAGATCGTTACTCATTCGCAAACAAACGTTTAGTGAAGTACCCAGATTGTACAGTTAAACATCTTCAAGAGGCGCACGCGTGATTCGTATTCGTCTGGTATAATAATCTACGCTGGCTTTTAATTCTCTGTCTCATGATTGTCCTTCTCTAATACACTGGTAACGCCATGTGACCATTATAATTTCCATTTGGCTGTGAGAAGTTATCGTTTTACGTTGAAATTAAATGTGACTGATTTCTCTCACATATAAGAAGGAAGTTTTTAAGGGCACACATAATCTAACGCGTGGATTGAAAATTAAAAGAGAGGGGACAGATAAAAATAGAATAATTAGAGATGCAAACGGAATCGTTTTATCAGGAGCGTAGGAAACAGGCGGTTTACATTGAGATGTTTTTAAAAGCAGAAGACAGATGAACAAATATTAGCATACGACTTATTTATCATTTTATGATATCCTGTTAAAGAAAATGGTGATACACTGAATACACTTGTTTTATTACAACATATTGTCGCTTTTGGACTCTGTATTGTTGCCATAGATTATTCCTTATGATGTTAATGAAAATTATTATGCTTATATTCATTAATTGTACCCTCAATATCGACGAATGTGATTTTTTTAGCTATCTTCCAGAGATTTTTTAGTGGTACTTATTTCAAATACCTACTAGGTAGGTTTTAATTTATTGTTCAAATCATATTAGCGTGTACTACCCGAACTGATATAGTGAATTAGTTTATCACTACTAAATTATTTCTTTGTAAATTAATCATGAAGGGATAACCGAATGTTGATTTTTTTATTGTTCATTGCATTAGGCTATCAGTATAGTACAATCTTATTATTTCTCAATCAATACACTAAACTGTTCACATTACACATCTGTATTTCTAACATTAACTTCTTTCATTGCGATCTTTAACATAATGAGTTGTTTATACAACATTTTGCTGTGGTAAAGGGACTAGTAATAGACTGAATGCATTTCTAATTCGTTTATTTAAAACTGCACGCTTCTCTAAGGAGGTGTCTGCCAGACATCCCATTAGACATACAGCATTGCACGTTTTCCACTTTATGATATCCTGTTAGCGAAAAATAGTGATTTACTGAATTTATATGTATTTTGACTCTCTGTAACACATTGGCGGTGAAACGTATTTTCACTCGTAATGTTCCCAACCCTATATATATATATATATATATATATATATATATATACAGTACAGTCAATTACATAAAGTGAAATATTATTAACGGCTATTTTAACAATAGCAAAATTGACAATATTGAAACTAATTAAAAACAAAGGAATACAATTAACAATCAAAATGGGAGATTGAGGAAGACGTATGGATCTCTTGGTCTTAGTGGTTGATTAAGACAAATAACATACAGAATTAATCTGGTTAATCTCAAAAATCTCGAGTAACTTCATCCTAGGATCTTTAAAGCACTTATGTAATCTACACGCATCTGATAAAGAAAAGTTGTGGTTCTCAAAAATAATGTGATTTGCAAAAGCAGATGGTGAAGCAGGCGGGTCAGTATTGTGAAATCTTTTAACAAAACTAAGATGCTCTTCAATTCTAGTGTCTAACAAACGACCAGACTGAACAATATAGACAGTATTGTAGTTACGACAGCTCAATTTATATATACCAGGAGAATGTAACGTCGGAACAGAATCTTTGGTGTTAACCAGAAAAGATCTTAGATTGTTATCGGTCTTAAAGCCAAATTTAATGATATACCTCTTGAAAATATTACCAAACTCATAAGATACAGAGTCAAGGAAATGTAAAGAGTCAACATACTTAGATACATCGTTATTTGAAATGTTATCGTGCAATGTAATAGTGAGAAAAGTCAGTTTAAATTTATTAAAATGTCTAATGTAGATTTTGTTGAATAAAGAAAGTGGAAAATTATTATTGCAATTTGCTTAATAATGTTGATTTCCTTATTGAAGGCTTCTTGTGACAAAGGTAATGAAAAAGTGTAAGAAACTATTGAAGGATGCAATTTTATATGATTGGGGGTGGTTAGAATGAAAATTAATAACTGTGTCTGTTGTGGTTGGTTTAAGATAAATCTGAAAATCCAATTTTCCAGAATTATCATCCCTAGTGATCAACAAATCTAAAAAGAGAATACTGTTCTCAAAAAAGAATAAGATTTAGGAAGTTTAATGTTAGAAATTTTATTAGGTAAGTCTAATGAATTTTTATAGAAAAATTATTACTGAATTTAGTTATGTCTTTAGATGAATTGTTAAGGAAATAAGATAGTTTAGAAGTTGGTGAATTTAAGAAACGAACAGCTGGCCTAATGCGTATATTTTATTTATGGATCTTCGGTAGTTCATAGAGTGACGGCCTGATTGGTGCCATTTGTCGGATATATATTCCAATATTCGCTGTGCTTCATATCATTGTTGGTGTGTCAAAATAGTATATTATGCAATGAGCACAAAATTATGCCCATTTTGCACGAGTATGAAATTTGTAGCACGAACCGAAGGCAAGTGCTGCAATTCATACGAGTGCAAAATGGCCATTTTGTTGCGAGTTGCCTACCATACTTTTTCTATGACAACATATCGTTCACGTTCAATATATGCATACATTGCAAAACCATCCATTTGAAAAAAAGGTTATAAGCGCGTTGATACATACTCTTTGACGTTTCCGGTGATAAATTCAGTGTTGTTACCTTTGCTGCTTCTATTATGTTCGGATGTGTCAAATCTAAGTCAATATCACTATCAGTTTCCATTTTAATTGATAGTTTTTATAGAAAACAACTATGAAATTACTCGTTACCTACTAAAATTTTGACAGAAACGATCTACTGACATTTCATCAATTTGTCGCTGGACGTCACAATTTGACAAGCCGTAGTCGTCGTGATTTTAGAGTGAATCTAGACCTAACACGAAATATTTCATTTCGCATGTGTTGCTTAGCAACTTGCCTAGCAACCGATGCAAAAATGAAATTCTGTACAGAATGTGCTTGTTTATGATTGAAGTTACGGTTATAAAATGAACATTTATCGAGGTTGTCGTAGAAAAAAGTGATTTCGTTGAACATCTTTATGTTATCAAGATTTTAATTTCATTTTTCTTTGCGTTATGGACTTATATTGGCTACATCATAATGGTTCAACACTGTATAACATTTTTAGCCATGTTTTACAGGTTCTTATTTTATTTTAGCCTCAGTGAACGAATTAAAAAGCCATTCTTTTTCCTAAAGCCAACCTTTTTACCGTTCACTACATCCCTATCCACTTGTTCCCACAACCAATTCTCTTTTCTAATGATTGACCCTCCTCTTTCGGTTGTTCCTTCCTCCTAATTTAGGAGTTTGATATTATATTTGCCAACCTCTCTTCTTTTTTTTTCCTATTTCCCTAACAACTACATACTCCATTCTTATAATAAGAGTTGGTATTTATTAATTAAACAAAAAGGTTTTCCTTCCCATTTATATCATGACCCTGATTATATCGGAATTATAGTTCAATTTTTGTTCCTCTACCTACAAATATGGAATGTTTTCTTAATATTTATTTTCTACCACTTCCTTTCCACAATTTTCTCGCATCCCCCCATTTTTTTCTATATGTCACAATAATATTCCAACTCAAATTCTAAGTTTAAAAGATTTTTCTAAGTACACCGTAATTTATCTATAATTTTGCTCCTTTCCACACATCCTTCCCTTCATCACCGTTGTTACTTGGACGTTTGTTACCCCATTAATTATTTTCATTTAGGTGAGATATGTAGATTGTTAGGTGTTTTCTTCCATATACCCAAATATTCTTTGTCGGCTGAAGATGCCCATTGCGAGCCAAAACTAGTTACTTATGGAGGCAATATAGTAAAACTTCAAAATAATAAAAAACTTTGTGACATACTGACTTTGAGTTTTTCATTGATTTTAAGTTTTTATTACTATTTAAGGGTTTTTCTCGTTCACTATACTAATATTTCACTTTTCTTTTCCATCTTCAACTTATATGTTCGCTCTTCGGTTATTTGATTCCCAAACTCTTTTTATTCCAATCTCAAGTAGTTTCTGAGGTGTAGTATTTATAAAATGTTCACTAAATATTTTATTACGTCTTTCATCCAATACCATATAATAATTAAAATTATTATGAAATTTATTTTTCACATGATTTGTTCTGTAACTATATTAATCAAAAATTTGCCTTTAATGTTCATTATAATAAATTTTTCATTACAATATATTCAGCTGTTGATTACTGTATATTGTCCACATCATTTTAATTATGATTTTATGCTTCTTCAACTTCCCCAGTTCCACCATGTGATACACATTACATTATCACATTGTTGTGAAATGAATATGTTAATTTGGCTATAGAAAATGGAATAATTCTATTTCTTCTTGGTAAAGAAAGCATTACGACTTTTTAAAGTTCGCTAACTGCATTTAAAGTTATGCAGTTCGTCACTTCAAATCGAATTTCACGGCACTTCCATTGACATAGTCCGTCATTAAAAAGTAATCAAAATGAAAAACTCGATCCATTGCTCGCATCTCGAATTTCCAGTTTGCTATTCCGATGATTGGTTAATTAAATTCCACTGCAGTTTTGAAAAGTATTTTGCCAGTCGGAGGGCTTTTAATAGAGCTAAAATAATTATCTTTGAACGCCCAAGTCGCTATAATGTAATCGGAGTCGATTACTTAGAAAAATTGAAACGCTGCCATTCACTATTTTCACAGAACTTAAAGATTGAACATTATTTATTTCTGATTGTGAAAGGATTCTAACTTTCATTAAGTCGGCAATTTACGAAATCTCGGAACCTATATGTACGCCAATTCTTTCTAAACATGAGTCGGGGTCTAAACAAATTAAATCGTATAAGAATTTTGTACTTGGTTACCAACAAATTGATAAAAAACTTCTTCTTTTCTTCTTCTCATTTCCTTTTACCCTTTCAGGTGTCGGATAGGGATTCCGATCTCTCTTGTACCCATTTCTTCCACTTGTAATGCGTATTGCCCATGTAAGCCCAAAGGAGACAGAGTTCAATTAAATTAACTGATTTATTTCTAAAAAAATATTATTTACAACGACAAAAATAAACTAATATTCTATATATTTCTCCGGTACGTAAATATTTTGAAGGTCACGCTTCGACGGTCCGTATGCTTTCGTCGATTGATAGGTACTGATAGTCCGAATAGTATGTAGGTGAAACTATAGCGGTGTGTATTTCGACTCCGGCGATATACTCGACGGTGTACGGGACTCTCTACGTCCTGTAGAATGTTCAGTCAGCCAGGGATATGAGCAACCGGCGGATCAATACTCTTTCGGTTTTAGTCTCAAGGTTTGAGAGTATCGTTTGTAGCTAGTCAGTACCCAGCTTAACGAATACTTCTACTTGCAAGGACTGTAGTTATTACGGCGTGTCAATACCACACCAAAATTATACTAACAGTTAAAGCGATCGTTTATAGCCAGTCAGTACCCGGCTTAACGGTGCTTCCCTACGGAGATACTGTAGAGCTTTCAGTGTGTCAGTACCACACCGAAACAGTTTGAACAATCGTTCTCGTTTCCGTCAATACCAGAAACCAACGGCAGTTCTAATGACTTATGTATAGAGTAGGATCAATACTCCGACTTAGTACAACACTCGGCGAAAGATAGTGTTAAGCGTTTAAGGTTGAAGTCAATACCCTCGACATACGCTTCGCACTGGAGGCGGCTGAACTTGGAGGAGTAGGAGTCCGTAAACCAAGTCGTCTTTTCGTCTGTTGGTTCGCATTTTTATATCCATCGTGATGGTAGTGGTGGAAGTATCTTTCCCTTCTACCGTCGATTCTTCGTGCGCATCCTGGCGTGGGGGCTCTGCTGTTCTGGTGGGGTATCTCGTCATCGCGGCGCTAACTGGTTTCTTGAATCGAGTTTTATAGTAATGGATTTATGTCATTACACGCTGTCCTTTGTCTTTAGCCATCTTTCTTATTTTCTCTTTTTGTTCCCAATTACTTTATTTGGTCTTGGTCTCCCCCTTCGTTTCTTAATAGTATTTCCTACATCCATAATTTTTCTTGTTAATCTATCTGCCTTCATTCTTACGATGTGTCCATACCAGTTCAGTTGTTTGTCATTCATTTTTTCTATTATTTTTTCTTGATTTACTATTTTTCTAATGTCTTCGTTCTTCATCCTGTCCCACTTGGTTTTTCCCGCTATTCTTCTTAGTTGTTTTATTTCCATTGCGGTTATTTCAGTCTCATCTTTCTCTCTAATTGTCCAATTTTCTGCTTCATATGTTTTAGTTGGTACTGCTACTTGCTATTGCGTTATATATTTCCATTTTCATATCATTATCAATATTTTTGTGTCCCCATATAGTGTTATTTATCTAGTGCGTAGTAGATTTTTCTTCATTTATTTGCCCTGTTAGTTATCTCTGTATCTATTTTGCCGTCTTCTGTCAGCATACTTCCAAGATATTCGTATCTCGTTACCATTTCTAAAGTTTTGTTGTTATATTTTATTTCTTTATTTTGGTCGTTTTCATTTTATTTATGTTGACCTACTTATTTTTACGTGTTCCATGTTTTTGTATCTAATTATTGTACTCAGAAGTTCTTCTTCAAGTGCCGTCTTCATTCCGAAGGTTGGCAATCATCAAGGCTATTCGTATTTTGGATACCGCTGCTCTAAAAAAGTGACTATTGGTGGCGTTGAACCATTCGCGAAAAATTTTTAACCAAGAATGTCTTCTCCTTCCTATTGATCTTCTTCCACTTATTTTTCCTTGCACAACGAGCTGGAGCAGTTGATATTTGTCCCCCCTAATAACGTGACCCAGGTAGAGCAGCTTCCTTTTTTTTAATAGTCATGACAATTTCCTTGTCTTGTTTTATCCTTCTTAACACTTCGGCATTAGTGACTTTCTGTACCCATGAGATTCTCAAAATCCTGCGATACACCCAGAACTCAAATGCCTCTACTTTCTTTACATCGTTCTTCTTTAATGTCCATGATTCCATGCCATAGTACAGCACTGACAGAACATAGCATCTCATAAGACGCAATTTGAGTTCCAAGCTGAGATCTCGACTGCAGAATACTCGTTTCATCCTCGTGAAAGTACTCCGCGCTTTTTCAATTCAGATTTTTATTTCCTGAGAGCAGTTCGCATTTTCATTGAAAAGAGTTCCCAGATAATTGTATTTTCTCACTCTTTCAATTGGTTGGTTATGTATTAATATATTTCCGATGTTTTGGACCGATTTTGTTATAACCATAAATTTGGTTTTGTTTGTGTTTAGTGACAGTCCATATTCTTCACTAGCTTCCACAACTGCATTAACAAGTTTTTGTAGGTCTTGAAGTGTTTCGGCTATCAGCACACAGAAGTTCACTTTGTCTTTTTATGTCCATCTTGTCCATAATAATGGTTCTTCATAAATTCCCATGCAACGCATTCCCCTATTTTTATCATTACCTATTCTGCTGTTCCAATCTCCCATAATTATTGTCGATTCCTTTTCTTCTCTTGCCCGTTTGTAGTTTTCTGTGAAATTCCAGTACATCTTCAAGTGCTCTTCAACTGGACCATATATTTGTATTATATTTATTATGTCTCCTATGTCGTGTATTTTTATCGATACTGTTATGATTTTTGAATCCTCTGGTTTATATTTTACTACTTTTTTGTTTATTTCTTCTGTAACAATTATTCCGACACCCTCTTTTGCTCTTTGTTCTTGTAGTACTTCTGAGTAATATCATTTGTGTTCACTCCTTTTCCTTTTTTTTGGTTTCGCTAATTTCCACGATCTGTAATTTACATTTTTCCATTTCTTCGCTTATTTGTACCTTTTTTTCTGTTATTCTGTTATTGTATTTATATTCCATATTGCTACTGTTATCTCCTTCTTTTCCTTTACCATTTTTAATTTTGTTGGAGCTATGCTTCTGTTTATTTCAATTTCTTTTCATCTATCTGATGTGTTCCCATTTTCTGTTTTATAGTACTCTCGATTTTCCCCTGTTTATTTTCAAAGTCTTTGTCATTGGTTTCTTCGCTTTTATCTCTTTTATCACATTCTTTCTCTCCATCATTAGTATTCCTTTGGTTCCTGTCTTTTGGTTTAGCTTGTTTGTCCGTTGGCTGTTTATTCATCTGGTATATTATTTTATGTCCTACTTTGTTTGTTTGTTTGAATTCATACGTTTTTCATTGCCTTCTCCTTCTTCATTTCCTCGTCCCGTTTTATTCTCGTCTATTAGTTTTTTGAAGAATGTGCCTGTTTAGTAATTTTCTGGATTTGCTCCAATTCTTTCTACGTTCCATGTGATCTATTGGTTACATTCCTTCCCCCCTTCCCCCCCATTTCTTCGGATTCCTCAAAAATTTGCACACATCTATCTATTATCGGTTTGTCGTTTCTCATGTATGCATTTTTCCTATTTTGTTTAGCCCTTTTCATGTGCGGTATTAGTACTTTCCTACTACTCGGAGTCTGTCTAGAATAATCTCCATTTATCCAGATATTGCTGCCCTTCAACTTTGTTGTCGCACTCAATATTACCATTGTCTTGTCCCACTCTATTAATTTGATTAGTAACGGTCTCTTCCTATCCTGTGTGGATATGAGGCGACTTAGTACATTCCCATCGCTTCCGTCAGGGTGACTATTTTACTAGTCAATCAAACGAGCTCTGTTTCCTTTATTGGGATGGTTATCTTCTGGTGTTCTTCGTCGACGTTAATGTCAAATAAAACTCAGAAATTGTAGCATCTCAGTTTTATTTACATAATATACAACAATCCGTAACAAAACTGTATAATCACTTAAATTTACTTTAGAATTTGCAATACGCACTTGCTAAGGAAAAATATTTTTATTTAAACACTAGGAACTAGAACGCCATCGACGGCTTTCGTGGGAACTATGGAAGAGTTATTGGTATATTTCATTTCAAATGGTTGTTTTAATGATTCTTCCTTGAGTCTATTTACCATATCTCGGTGATGAGCTACATTGCCGTCGATAATTATCAGAGGGCAGGTTGTCATATTTTTTTGTTGTTGTTGCTGATGTTGATTTTTGTCTTTTTTGATCGTGTTTGACAGTATTTTCCTCGTCGTCTGTTGAGTCTTCCGCTGGGTCAAGTTTTTTTAAACGGATTTTTTTCCTTTTTTTTGTGTTGTTGACATGTTTTTTTTCTTGTGTGGTCATCGGACATGTCGGTCAGCGAATCGTAGCTGTTTTCAATCCTAATTTGTGGTTGTTCATTTGAAGATTGTTTTAGTATTCTATTGAACTTTTTCGGAACTTCGAATCCCGGAGGAATGGAATCTTTTACCTCTGATGGCTCTATAATAATTTGGTTTATATTTTGGATTTTAGGGGGATTTGTTGTTGGCCTAGCGTTTGTTTGCTTTCCTTTATTCATTGCCTCATACTGTGAGGTGAATTTATCATTAACCATTTTTTCTTCTTCATCGATTTTATCGGCCCATGACATGTTTGCTGGCTTGTGAATCATTGCTTCGACCGTTGTTGTTGATGGGTTATTGCTAATTTGTGTTTGAGTGTTTTCCTCGTCATCTCTTGTATTCTGGTTGATGTTTGGTCCTATGATATCTTCTTCCATTTTGTTTATCTTATTTATTTTTATTTTTATGGGTGTGGAACTATTTTTGTTTACGTATCCACGGCACACTGATATGGATACTACCAGATTGAAAGATATGTCGCTATTAAGTGAATTTATATTTCCTCCTATACACTTTTTATCGCGGTCGTTTCCTATACAGTTTTCGTTTTGATTGATTTCTAGACACTTTTTATCTATATTATCTACTTTAAGGGTCTCGTCGTCAATATAGACTAAGTGTAAATAATTTTTGTTATTGTTTTTAAGTTCACGCGTTTTGTTTTTAATTCTATTTATATCATCAGAGTAGCTGATTGAATTTAAATTGTCAACTATGTGGGCTGCCCTCGTTCACCGCTTTCACCGGCTTCCGCGTCATCTTTATTGCTTGATAAAACTTCTTCCTCGCTGGAAAGTTTTGATTGTTTTTTTATGTACTTTAAATTTTGACGTACTTTTGTTTCTAGTAGATTTTGGCGATGTTTTAACTGATACTATTGGTTTTTCAACACACACTATTTCGTTATTAATGAGATTCTCTCTGGCAAAAATTTCGGGCTCAATTGCATTAAGACTTTGGATTTTTGCTTTTCGCCTACGGGCGTGTTCAGTTTTGAACGGAATAGTTCCTGGTTTACGTTCTCATCTTTTTGTTAATGAGGTTGTAAAATGCAGGAAGTCATCAATCACGGTTATTTTTTAACTCGAAGGACCAATCGCACATTAGCGATAATAAATAAATATAGGGATATAGTAGGTATGAGGTTGTTTAAATAAATTAAATTCTTGTATTACTTTCATTTGGTATATTACTGGTATGCTACATGTGGTTCAAATTGCGACACAACTAAGAATATTAATGAGTATTTGAATGTACTATAAATGATTTGGTCACATTATGATATTATTAAATGAATGTAAATGTCATGCTAGTAAAAATATTGGGTGGCTATTAAAACGAGAGTACCATTTTGTACGAAGGGTAACTGGGAAGTGGTGAAAAATTGGGTCTTATTCATATTTATGTGTGGGTGAAGAAGTAGGAATTCATGTGATATGGCAGGGAACATTAACGAATGGGAGGCGAGCGTTTAGAATGTAACGGTCAAATACAGCAGTGAAAGATAAACACTGGGTCGGTTTTTTTTGTGCATGAAAAAAGTGTTGTTCGTTACAGATAAAGGAGCTTCGACGATAGTTTTTGTGAAGCGATAAGGCTTAAACAGATGTCGGTTGCTTTGAAATATTAAGTGGAAAAAATTGTAAGGCAATAATTATCTGTGTTTCTTATAAGAACGGGACGTTGAAATGTGTGATTAAAGAAATATTGAATATTAGAGAGGAATTATATTTTCATTTATGATGTGTGCGGGATATATAATTATGATATACAGGGAGAAGTTAAAGTAAAGATTACAGAAGAATTTGATTGTTAATTCAAATTCGTACAGTTCCCGTTGTTGGAGGAGACGGTATGGCTAGTGAATCAATGAGCACTGACTCTATTGATCGCTGTAACTTTATAGAAACAATTTGAAATATAGAAAACACTTCAGTTCACAATGAAATCCAATTATCAAACCAACAGGGATAAGAATGAGCATGGTTTTTGCCCTTTTACCGTTTCGGATCGCGTCGGATCACTTTATCACGTGTTCGAGTACTAGAAACGCAGCCGTAACGATTCACTCGGAGCCTTGAAATTTTCACCTCTCAACTCAAGCGCATCGGTCTACTACTGCTACTCCGAGATGCAGCTGGTTACCCCGCTTAATGGGCCACCCCGTACACTACTTTCGCTTTTTAGATATTTTACGTACGTATTTGATGAAAGATGAATAATATTTAATAAACTCGAAGACAAAATCCTGTATGAACGTTAATGAACAGTACTAGAAAACCCAACTATATTATTTAACGAGCTCTGCTCAACAGAAATATTATAACCATCGGTAGATAAGTGAGCACCGTATCGAGAAATGACCTACTTTCCAGTTATCCTCATTAGTAGATCTAATACTCAATGAAATATCGAATTATCAACTTTGGGTCTTGCCTATTCTATTGCTTGCGTAGGTGAAGTATTTATACCGAGTTGAATAGATGCGAGCTTTTCAGATAATATTTTACGACGATTTTTTACGCGTTCATTCAATCCTCTGTTCAGTTTCTACGGAACAGTGTGTTTGTTTTTGTTAACTCAATTGTGAATATTCTTTTGTTTGAGATTAGTTTGTTATCGACGCTTGCTATATATGTATTGCGAATAAAACGAATGAATTTTGTCAAATGCCAGAATGACAGAAGTTACATTTAAAGTGATGCCTAGCTGATGATTAATAAAATTATTTTTAGCTAGAGCAAGAAGTGATTGACTTAATATATAGGCATGAATAGAAAAAAAAAAAAAATATGATATTACAAATATTAAAGCTTGGATATCGTTAGCCCTATGGGGATATCCTGTATATCTTTTTCACATTTAAGACCAGTATAACTGTGCAATGATATCGGAAACCAAGAATACTATATTTGCTGATCTCTACAATAATTAGTGTTTTAAATGAAACTCACGGTTTCTAGTTTCATTTAAAACAGTAATATGAGCAGATACCACGAAGTAAGGGTAGAGACAGTTAATTTCTATAATAATTATTTAAGAATGTTTAGAAGTCTAGAATTTCTAGTTCTTCAAGGAAATCTGAAAACACTAATCTAGTTCTTGTTTCTTATCACATATATGTAGTACTTCTAGTTCTGTGTTAGGTGTTAATGAATGTTTGGTGGCAAGTAGATGTTCCGCGTGATGGGATTTCTCTGGTTGTTTGAATCTGTATGCTCGTAAGTGTTCACTGTGTCTAATTTCAAAATTTCTAAGAGTTTGACCCAAATACATTCAGGACACTTAAGTCTATATATACCAGACTTTTTTAATTGGGGTATTACTGTCTTTACATTTGGCAACTTTGTACTCACTTTCTGTTTTAAAATAAATTGGGGGATATGTTTTTACTTACTTCTTTCCTCTATTTGGGAAATTTGATAAGCGGAATGGACTGTATATTTCTATATGCTGGTTCCGTTTTGTATTGTTTATCAAAGGTGTTTACAGATAAGTTACTTTCTCTTCAAGCGCTGTGTGAAGGGATTCGATATTTTGAAGTCTTGTAATAGTTGACAATCTTTCTTCACGTAATTCAATAGCTTCAGTTCTTTCGTCTTCCCAGGAGAGGATTAGTTAGCACTGTTCAGCAATGTCCCTTTCTGAATCTATATGTACTTGTTTCTCAACGGCTTTCGATAATAACTGGAGGATTGTGTTTTCTGATGAACTTTTGACTACTATGGGCTTTGATGGAAAAATAGTCGGGAACTTACAACATTTTTCATTTGTCAAAATTGATTGACAATAAACTTTTTTTTTCTCTCTATGACGACGGTTAAGTTGTAGTGAGTTGATAAGATAATTGCTCGCCTACTGCAACACTAAGGTTTGTTCGAACAAACAGTTCACAGACGATTCCCAAATCAGTTAGGAAAATATGTTTCGGATATGAGAGAAGAGGATAAGGTGAAAGCATGCAAGTTCTAAAACAAATGGTTTGTTTTCGAACAGAAATTGTTGTATTTGTTGCTAAAGATATTGTCCTTGGCAAATATACCAGCATCTGTGATGGTTTTGTAATTTTGTATTTCTTCGGTTTGTGGCATGTGGGAATTATATTTCCTAGTAAATTGGTTATTGAATCTGTCATTATTCAGCCTTGATGTATATAACAAAACACAACCAATTTTTCAATTTATACTTATATTAAAATACTATAAATAATTCAGATTCACCCGCCGCTGATGTTTGATTTCATTTTTAGCTTGTTAGACTATAGTGGGTGAAGGGGTTAAAAAAAGAACAGCGAAATTTTTCATTTGACATTAGAAGAGACATAATACGAAGATTAAGAAGGAATCAGTTTGGAGCATCAGAAGCTTGTTAGAGGACCTAAAATAATCTGAGAATATCCGAGGAAAAGTTTAATGATGACAGTTCTAATTTGTAAATTATTCTGATCGTCTTCAATTTATTCTCTTTACCAGCTGTGTAACACTACCAGGGTCGTTTAAAGACCCTTTCGTTACTTGTAATAATAATTATGATTAACCCTTGCCAATGCGTGGATGTTCTAGTTAGTTTCTTTCACTAACACAAAAAGAATCATTACTTTTTAGCGGACTAAGGCTGTTCTTCCCAAAAGAGCTTGAAGTTCGACCTCTGTTTACAATACGAGGATTCATAAAAAAAAGGTAAGAGTAATTTTAAATGAAAGGCCGAGTTCACTTAATAAATATATTCCCTTATAAGTTAGACGAAATTTATAATTAACAAAGTCAGAAATTAATTCCAATTACAGTTGCTAAATTCGAACAAAAGGTTTATAATTTAGAAAAAATGAGTGGGACGAAACTTATTACTTATAATAAACAACAAACAAAACAAAAGAAGAAATTATACAATATATGGAAAGTCGACAGTTTAACTTCTTAGCAATAGGCTCATAAAATACAATTGAGAAAACGATCGATGGAATTACAGTTTGATTTACCTTTTGTAAAATTGAACATAATAAAAATTCATAGACGAAAAACGAAATAACACTTTAGATTATATTTTACTTTTTTAACAAAAATATACTTCGAATTACACCAGATAACAGGAACTCCTGAGGATTCGTTCCCCTCTTTCTATTCGAGTAACTGTGATACCAGCTAAATTCCACTTATAAGTTAAATTAAGATGAATGAACTTAAAACTGCCTGATATTGTCTGATCGACTGAATTTATTTAAAAATTTCCGCCCGGTTTATTTGATATAATAATATACCAACCTTACAACCATTTAAAATAATAATAATTGGTATCTACTCCCTAGTTCTTAATAAAAAGATGCTATACTATTACTGAACTAAACTAAATACCCCGACGATCTGATTGTTAGTTTATATGTAGTCGATAGCGAGAAGCAATGTATCGAAAGGTTGTTAGTTTATACAATATGACGACCCTTAGTCAATTTCCCGATTCTGCATATACACCCCTCAAATAATGGTTGGTCTGTTAATTAAAATTATCAATTTACTCACCGGAGACGAATCTCTTCCTCTCAGACGTGGAGCGTGGTGACCCAAAGAATTATGCACACAAAAAAACAAAACAAATTAAGTTGATTTTTTTCTGTTAACCAATAACAAGGAGCAATCACTTATGCTAGGGATTTGCGCAAAATTCGCGAAAACTCCGCGTGATGTTCAGAACGCCGGCTGGATACGCTCTCATTCTGTTTCAAGTTTTTCATTTACCTCTTCATTAAATTTTTTCAGTTACCTGTCGACTAAACTCCATATGTGGGTCGCTGAATTTGCGATTTTATACATGAGTTATTGTATTTCTCAATTTTTTTGTTTTAAATCATGGTTCTACAATGAAGTGAAATAGTTTACGCTATAATTTCCAATCACCTAATCACCTTGTTTTACGAAAATAAATAAACATTTTTTGTTTAATATAGTTTCGTAACGAAGTAGCCGAAGAAAAATAATTTCATTTTTTTATATGATACAGGTTGTCCCAATTACAATAATCATTTTTATCTTCTTCTTCTAGTGCCTATCCGGTCCGGATGTTGGCGATCATTCTGGCTATTATGATTTTATTTGCTGCTGCACGGAATAGTCCTGTAGTAGTTGTTGAAAACCATGTCCTGAGATTTTTGAGCCATGAATTTCTCCGTCGTCCTGGGCCACGTTTACTAGGGATCTTCCCTTGCAAGATATTTTGTAATAGACTGAACCTTTTCTCATTTCGCATTATATGACCGAAATATTCTAGCTTGCGGATCTTTATCGTTTTTATTAATTCGGTGTCTTTCTGCATTTTTCTGCAGACCTCTACGTTGGACACATGGTCTGTCCATGAGATTCTTAATATTCTACGATAGAGCCACATTTCAAAGCTTTCGAGTTTTTTTGTTGTTGCGTCGGTCAAGGTCCATGATTCGACCCCGTACAGTAAGACGGAGAAAACGTAGCAGCGAAGGAGTCTTATTTTGGTAGTTAACGTCAGAGATCGACTTTTAAAAACTGATGCCATTTTGAGAAATACGGCCCTTGCTTTCTCTATTCTACAGCGGATTTCTTGTGAGTGGTCCCATTGGTCATTGAGTGTAGTTCCTAAATATGTGTATTTACCGACCCTCTCAATTTGTAGCTGATTTAGGGTGAGGTGCTCCTGTGGAATCTGACTTTTGCTGATTACCATGTACTTCGTTTTGTTGACATTTATATCGAGACCGTATTCTAGACTAACTGAATACACTCTGTTCATTAGTTGTTGTAATCCATTGAGGTCTCCAGCCATAATCACTGTATCGTCAGCGTATCTGATGTTGTTTAATCTTTTACCATTTAGTAATATTCCTTCATCTACGTCCTCGAGAGCCTCTCTAAATATGTATTCTGAATAAACATTAAATAATAGAGGGGACAATACGCATCCTTGCCTTACACCTCGTGCGATCTTTATGGCATCTGATTTTTCTCCTTCTACGGACACATATGCTGACTGATCCCAATATAGTCTCGATATTATTTCCAAGTCTCTTCCATCGATCCCAACAGTATTTAATATTTCCACTAGTTTGTGATGTTGTACTCGATCAAAAGCTTTACTGTAGTCTACAAAACAAGCATATACGTCGCAGTTGACGTCTCTACATCTCTGGAATAATACCTGTACACTGAATAGTGCCTCTCTAGTACCTACCGCATCTCGGAAACCGAATTGAGTTTCCGACATATAATCTTCACACTTTTTGTATATTCTTCTGTGAATAATTTCAATAGATGACTCATGAGACTGATAGTTCTATGATCTTCGCATCTCTTTGCTCCTGGTTTCTTTGGTATTATAACAAATTCCGACAGTAGCCAATCTTTCGGTAGTTCGCCTTTTTCATAGATGAGATTGAACATCTCTGTTAGTTGTGTGATTCCAGATTCGTCGAAAAGTTTGAGAATTTCAGATCTAAAGTTGTCTGGTCCAGGAGCTCTTCCATCTTTCATTTGTTGCACCGCTGATTGCACTTCATCGACGGTGATGGTAGGACCTGATTTATCTATTATCTGTGGCCGCTGCGGTCTTGCATCTTTAAATAGTTCTGAGATGTAGTTGCTCCATACCTTTATCTTGTCTTGTTTGTCTATTACTAGATTTCCTTGTTTGTCGGTCAGTTTACATATTGTTCTGGGCTTGATCAACCCAGCCGTTTCTTTAACCTTTTTATACATGTTAAAACTATCATACTTTTCCTGTAGGGCTTCTATTTCCTGGCAATCTTCTTGTAATTTCTTTTCTTTGGCATCCTTGATTTTTCTTTGTATTTGCTTGTGAATTGCTGAATATGCGGGTGTATCTTTCATAAGTCGTCTTTGTTCCATCATATGTAGAATTTCGTCTGTCATCCATGTTTTTCTTTTGATGTTTTGATCTGATTTTAAATATTTTTCACTGACGCTTGTAGCAATGTTTTTATTCTGTCTAATTCAAATTTCACATCATTATTGATATTTGTTTCTTGCAGTTGTTCTGCTAAGTGATGTCTTACTTTTTCCTTCGTGTCCGGGTTTTTTAATTTTCGCATGTCATAACGGTCTTTCTTTGTTGTCTTTTTCACAGCTTTTAGTTTTAGCTTTAAGGTGCCAACTAATGGGTTATGGTCTGACATTATATCTGCCCCAGGATATGTTTTAACAGATGTGAATGCGTTCTGGAATCTCTTATTTACTAACATATAATCAATTTGATTTCTGACTATATGTTCTTTAGAGTCTAGTGGTGATCTCCATGTGTATAACCTTCTTGGTGGTAGTTTAAAAAACGTATTAAGTATTGCCGCTTTTTTGTCTGCTGCGAATATTGCCAATCGATCGCCACGCTCGTTCCTTTCACCTAATCCATGAGGTCCAACATATTCTCCCTCACCTCCGTTGCCTATCTTCGCATTGAAATCGCCCATTATCACCGTTAGGTGGTGTTTGGGAAGTCTACTGTATACATTTGTTATTTCGCTGTAGAATTCTTCAACTTCCTCTATGGTTTTATCAGCTGTGGGAGCATATACCTGTATGATGTTTATCGGAACAGGACTTGCGTTGATTTGTAATAATAAGGTTCTTTCACTTATTGGAGTAAAACTTTTGACGTGTTTTTCTACGTTTTTGTGAACAATAATACCTACTCCATACTGATGAGCATTTGTATTTGTTCCTGAATAGTAGACTTGATGTTCATCTATCAGACATTGCCCTGAACCTGGCCATCTCATCTCACTAATTCCCAAAATTTTTATATTTAATCTGTTCATCTCTTTAATGGCATTATGGACTTTTCCGGCTTGATATAGTGCTTTTACATTCCACGAATCATTTTTATAATTTATTTATACCCATCATTACAGCTGCACATTAACACCCATTTATTTTACAATACGCTTCAATGGAATTTTTCCTGGCATCTTTGTTCTTATATTTTTTGCTCCCTGTGATTCCAAAGCCAATCATATTTTCGATAAAGTTGCAAAAATTGGAAAATAACATGAAATAGTCTTGACCAAGCGAGGTAAAACTCGACTGTTTGATTCACACGCTTCAAGCTTCGAAAATTATAATAAATCATGGCACAAATATATTTTCGCAGATTATTTCATGCTTTAGCGAGAAGGAATTATTAACGTACTGTAGATAGACAACACAAATATTCCTCTCGCGGTAAATCGTTCTGAGTACGTATACTATCAAATCGACAGCCTCATCGACAACCTCAAGATGGCAATGGGATATCCTACACCTGTTAGCTCCATTGTTACTCTGAATACATAAATAGTGACCCTCATATTTTCCATTGTGTTTTCCACATTTTTAGAACCGTTTTAGTAGTAGTATTTGTTTCTGGTGAATGGAGTACACCCTGTAAAAGCTTATTCAGTTGAAGTTTCTTCCTACAATGAAACAATACTTGCCTTCTGAGTTAATCTATCAATAAAACATAGGTTGTTCAGAATCAGATCGTAAATAATGTTGTCCCCTTCAAAATACACGCCTTAGGAAATGATTGATGGAATAGATATGTTTGAAACACAAGTTTGTGCATTAGCTGAATTGCCGATGAAACGGACTTGATGGAAAGAACCGTTGGGGAAAATAAACAAGTTTATTTGATTCAAAGTAAGTACATACCACTCGAGAAATATTTTATGATGACCTCATAAATTTATCAGAAATTTCAAGAGCAAATAACTAATTTCCAAACATTAAAGTTATACTTCACAATTTATATCAGTATTTTTTTGTTGGCTTAGGCAATCTATATTTGTAGCTAGAAAGACATAAAATACAAATACATCACGAAAACAGGAAAAACTGAAAAAATATGATTAAGTTGGGAGATATTATGATTGATTAGTTCTCCACTGTTTGGGAGAAAAACTCAAGAGCGAAAAGTACCGAGTATAGTGGAAAGTATTCTAATATCAACGACATAAGACCTTTTCCTGAAATAAAAAAAACGAAATTGAATATTCATCTTTTCATTGGAGTAATACTCATTTTAGTATTTCTCTGCCAAGAAACATTATTAGAAGAAAATAAAAATAAAACGATTGACACATTTTAAGCAAAAATAAAAACATATTCATTGGTCGATTTCACCCATAGGAAGTATCGACCATTTTGTGAACGGGTAATATCGATCAGTTTCTTGTTATTTTCATCACACTTATTATAAAAGTTTCAGTAATTGGCCATTTAAGGGCTTTTGTAGCAAACTCACGCCATAATTAGTACAAAAATATATAGTTTTTTGTATTTTTGGTCTTATATGGAGACAACATTGCATTGTTTGAAATTTTCATTTATTTTCAATAAAACTAATTGGAAATACAGATATAAGATTCAGAAAATCAAAATACATAATTCATTGGACACTTGTGTCAGTCATTAGCCAAATAAAATATAGTGATTGGCCATATCTCCAACAATAGAGAAACACGTTTTAAAACCTAATGTTCAACATTATTTTTGCAATCAAAGCACACAAGATTGTAATTCGGGAATTTTGGTTTCTTTAGACCTCTCTGAAATGTGATATGTTCTAAGGTATGAATCACATCAGACGCAGATTTTAGATGATGTTATATTAAAAACACAATTATAACATATGCCCTTCTATGTTTGGTTTTTATAAACATTCTTGTCGTCCTTAAGATCTAATTTTACGTTTGATAACATACTTATCTTTGATTCTGCAGTTGACTCATCTTTAAATAACGTTCTTTCAATAAAGTTTAACTTAGAAAAATTTTTCCGTGGGTTGATGATAGAGAACTCTAACTTTCTCCATTAAAGGGCTTTTGTAGATGTATTCTCTTTCATTTCCATCAGGTTCTGCGTTGTTATAGTTTTCATTATCACTTGCATTATCTCCAGGTTGCTTATGGTTATAATTTACAGTTTCTTGTTCGCAGTTTTCATGAATACTACTTTGATTGTTATCTGATGGATCTGATAAAGTTTCGCTATTATATTTTTTCTACTTGCGTGCGGAAAAGTTCACTTTTCCGCACTCAATTTAGTTTTGAAAGTACCACTTTTCCGCACTAGTGCGGAAAAGTAAAAATATCAAAAAAAGTATACACATTTGTCACACAGTAACTTCTATATTGATAATACCAAATTTAGGGGAACGCGTCATGTTCATTATAACAAAGCGGAAAACTAATTATAATTATTAAAGAATTATTATACAAAAGAAATATACGTACAAATTTGGGACACCCAGTATCATAAATATCAATAACTGCTATTAATAATAACATAACAATTAGCATGCCACGTCAGTGTCAGTTATAACAATTAGCGTATATGTCAAATTTAGCCTTTATCGCCCTGCAAATTTAGATGAAAGATATTACCATATGAGACTAGGAATCAAGATACGGATGAATAGGGCAAATCAAGGAAAATGACAAATTCTTATTTGACTTAATTGTAGGTATAGACCTGAATTCACTAATATTAAGATTAAATGATTTGGTATTGATTTAATCACGATATCTTATACGGAGATGACGTATTCAAACGTTATATTATAACTCACTATATAAAACCATATTCTTACTGGTTGAATCGTCATGTTCGCATTTTTGTTTTTTACTGCCGAAGTTGAGTTGCTTATTGCTCAGGACTATTCATTATTAAAGATTACTGGACTACTAGTAAAAATTTAAATATTGGTGCAAACAGCGGTTGTTTTTCGGATGAAGTGTATATAATATATAAAGTTATTCAGCGCGCCATTATGCAAACTTTTGTTTGAAACTTTTATTATATTATTATACATTATTGACAATAGATTTGTGGAAGAATTTGTCCTTTTCAAATAGCTTCTAATGACTTTTGATGAAAAATCATGACGAGAGCAGAAGGACAAAAGCTTTTCCATTGCGTTTCCTATTGTATGATCAACCATTCTTCAGCCCGTGTAATAATATAATGATTTTCCTACCTGTTACGTTGATGCCCTCAATAATCCAGTTTGAACAGGGGGCATTGGAATCACAGAAAATTACTAACACCAGGTTTAGATAGTATTATACCAAGTCCTTCGATTGTGTGCGTTTCTTTTATCTGCCAACGGAAAGGCTCAAATAAACGCTGCAGCTACTCACATTGAAAATCATTAAACCTCATTATTAAAACTATTATGGGACGTTATTCAACTTTGCAAAAGTTTAAGCTTCAAACATTTAACATTCATCTAAACTATATTTATTTTTATGCCGGTTAAAAAATCGCAGCCATTTGGTTGGGTGTCAGTAGGATCTGTATTTGGCAATGTGTTATTTTTATGACTTTAATTAAACTCTGTAGTGGACAGTTTTAATATTTGTGAATTGCCAACGACGGAACGAGCGTGTATTAGAAGCACTGAAAAAATATTTTAAATAAGCCATCACATTCACGCATTGTGCATATGTGCTTTGTATTTTTATTTTGTTCGACCAAAAAATTCACTTTAGCTTGAAAATATTCAAATGGAAAATTTCGTAACAGATTGTTATTTCTAACCTTGGGATATTTTTATTCTCAAGAATATATTTGTACCATTTTTATAATAAAATTTTTTCCTTTCATACTATTTGCTTCATCTTTTTTCTATCTTTTCCACCAGAGCGGTGCCTATTGTATCCTTGCTTGCGACTTTGTTGTTCAATTTTTGGCATGTTGTGGAATCTTTTGCTTCGTCTCCTTTCCTCTATTTGTTTCTGGCGTTTGAATATCCTCGTATGGATTTTCCTCCAAAATTATTCTATCACTATTTTGTTCAGTCAGGATATCAGTTCATCATTCACTATAAGCTCATTGTGTTTTCAAAATTCTTATGTTCCTTCTCCTCTTTTCCACTATTGATATTTAAATTTGTCCAACCGATATTAAATCGATTTTACTATTCGAATAACAATATAGAACATCTGTTTCAAGCAGTGACTATAAAAGTTTTCAAAACGATAAACATTGGATAAACAGGTCCACATGAAACTATTGATGCGGAAAAAATCCTTCGCTTCAAAACAGGAAAGTCGAAAGTTTTTGGTTTCATATAAACACATTATGTTTGCATATCAATCAAAACTTTTTCTGGTTGAATTATTTTATTGCCAAAAGCCTGGAATAAACAATAAAAGTTTCTAATGTGCAATCAGAATATTCATTCGCGAGTGGTCGTT
The DNA here is from genome assembly GCA_963921935.1 of Galeruca laticollis. Classification (NCBI taxonomy): domain Eukaryota; kingdom Metazoa; phylum Arthropoda; class Insecta; order Coleoptera; family Chrysomelidae; genus Galeruca; species Galeruca laticollis. The sequence continues at coordinate 152,889,788 of OY998181.1, read as the reverse complement.
ATTTTGTTTTAAGTACGACATATAATTTTTATCGGTAACTTTGGTTACTTCTCTAATAAATTGTCCTCCTTGAAAACTATTGTTAACTTCTTCTTGATTAAATATAAGAAGTTACGACGACTGGCCGTAAAAAAACATTAAAATTACCATAAAACGAAAGGAATAAATGAAATTTGTGTAATTTATGACTGCATTTTATTACGTTTATGTCAACAATTGAGTAAACATTCAACTTTTATTTATCCACTTATTAGTCCAGTCAAATTGTGTTTTTAGCAGAAAAGTTGTGCGGTAGTCTTGATTTCTTCCATTTTGTATGTTTCTTGGGGTTCTGAATTCTAATAATAGGCTTGCTACTAAAATTTAGAGACGCAACAATTGTAACGAGTTATTTTTGTTAAGCATTTCCGATGGTATTTTAATTTTAATAAGTGGATATAACTCGTTACTTACTTTCCAACTTTGATTTCTGGTACCGTTTCAGTCCCGTAACATTAATTTAAAAATTTATTTCTTCAGTTATTCAAAAGCCATGAATTCCCATCTAAAGAAATATGTAAAATTTATTAAATTCCGCTTTTGAAAATTTAAATTATCGAGGACGTCCGGTATATAAACTATTTTAATTAAAACCAAAGCCGTCCAGTATAGTAGAAATATTTCTTGATGTGAGTAAATCGAGTCAAGTTAATTCCCTCACCATCGTTATTGCCAGACATTTTAGGTAGGAATTAAATTATAAATTCCAAAAACCGAGCGTTTTTGGGGAGCTGAATCTAGATATCTCTCGCTGTCTGCCTGTGGCCGTTTAAAGATTTTGCAATTTGCTACCGCATATCACCAAGTTATTAAATTGACAGTTTTAAAGTCTAGTGTCCGACCGTCCCTTATTTTCTGAGTAAGTGAAAATTTATTTTTGAAAACCGAATAATATATTACGTCGATTTTTAAAAGTTTTATATTTAATTACAGTAAACGATTTAGTAGTTTGGCTATTTAGGAATATAATACCGTATTCTGGCAAGCCGGTTCTTTTGAAGCGATAAAAACAAAATTTATTTACAGTTTTTATCATTGCGTTCTTTCAACCTTCAATACATGGATATAGCATTTTGATTTTAATGTTGCGATTTAGATTGTTATACCTATTGTCCTGTCTCAAATTACCCAAATACATATAAGATAATTGGTTATAGAAAACTGATTGTGGAGCAGAGCAGAGGCTGTTGCAACAAGAAGTCCCATTTTCAGCCGGTAAAAAAACATTGTCTATTTCGACAGTGATCTTTTTTTTTAGGAATTAATTTCTCTGCTATACAATATTAGCTCGCCGATATTTGAAAAACTGAAAACCGACTGTGGGATGGATCAGAGGCTGTTGCCACCAGCCGTATTCCTTTCGGAACGGGCATAGTTTTCTCTAAATTGCCTTGATTAATCTTAGTTCTAAAATTATATATAGTTTTAACTGACCGGCAATTTGAAAAATTGAAAACCGACTGTGGGACTGATCATAGGCTGTTGCCACCAGCCGTCTCCCTTACGGAACGGGCATAGTTTCCTCCAAATTACCTTTGATTTATTTTAGTTCTAAATTATATATAGTTTTAACTGACCGGAAATTTGAAAAATTGAAAACCGACTGTAGAACGGACCAGAGGCTGTTGCCATCAGCCGTCTCCCTTTCGGAACGGGCATCGTTTCCTCTAAATAACCTTTGATTTATTTTAGTTCTAAATTATATATATTTTCAACTGACCGACAGTTTAGAAAATTTAATACTGATTGTGGGGCGGGTCAGAGGCTGTTGCCACCAGTTGTTCCACTCTCAGCCGGTAATAATTTCGTTTTATTTTTATCTATTCTAAAACACAGTTGTTTTATTTTGCATGTATTTGGGTGTGTGTGTGTGTGTGTGTGTGTGTGTGTGTGCGTTTGTCGGGAAATCACTATGTGGCCATATACATTATTTGAACAGTAGTAATGTGGCCATCCTGAATTATGTGGCCATTTTTGGGACCCCATAAGTTAAAAGCAGCTTTAACGCATTCTACACATTATGCCGATTCGAATGGTACCTACTTTATTACATTGACCCCAAAAATGATGTTATAGGTTGTGCCAAAATGTGTGCTAATCGATGAGATGGAAGCGAACATTGTGTGGTCAAAGTAGTTGATCAGCATGTGCTGCCCTCTATAATATCTTTTTTAGGCGAACTCAATTACACGGAATATAACTTACCTTATGGGACAAGTGCAATTATTTGGAAGTTGTGAATATGTTATTTTATTATTTGGTACTGCGCGGTGTTGTCGCTTCAGTATGTTGCTTGTAACTATTGAATATTAAATAAGAAGTCTTTGCGTATTCGAAAAATGCACGCTTCAGCCCAGACACTTTTGTTTATTAGGAATCTATAGAGCATAAATAATCAACTTTAAATGGGTTCATTGAAAATAATATTAATAGAAATATTCTGAGTATAAAATTTAGAATGAAAAGTGTATTGAAAAAATAACTGTAACCATAATTATAATAGTATCTACCAAAATCAATTTTTCCTCACAGTACAGATGTAAGTTATGGCAATGCAACCTTCCAAAACTATCTTTTTTACTTGTCGGTGTTCTCTCTTTTTTAATAACCATCATTTTAGTGTACAAACAGTCCAAGGGATGTAGTCGTTGTTTGACAGTTTCTAGACTAAAATGAATTGCAGTTGAAATATAGACAATTTTTGACGTTGGTATAGCTCTGTCGCTATCTATAAACCAAGTGTTTGTTTATATTAGCTCTTCTCGAAGATTTTAAAAATGAAATTAAACACAGGGTGGTCTGTTTAAAAAGTTTGTTAAATGTTGGGATTAAATTCGGTATTATAAATTTATTTTATTGTGTAATAGTATTATTAATATCAAATTAATCCCAATGAGCAACTAATCAATGCAAAATTATCACAAAGAATTTTTCGAGTAAGTATTATATTACAAACGTATTAACGTCAGTAACCATAATGGGGAGGTGGATAATATTAACAATAGAAGTTGAGCAGACAGTAATAATAAATATTATAGGTACAAATATAAACGACAATCGCTGTAGAACGAGCATTAAAATAACAAAAGAAAAGAGGAAATGTAAAAATAGTGAGGAGATAAAAATAGGTACATGGAATATAACGCCAATGTTAAAGCCAGGGAAAATGAAAATATAACAAAAGAAAATGGGAAATGTAAAAATAGTAATAAGAGGAAAATAGGTACATGGAATATAAGGACAATGTTAAATACAGGGGAAATGAAACAAATGGCAAATCAAATGAAAATATATAAGCTGTAGATAGTAGCCCTACAAGCAATAAGGTGAAAAGAAGAGGGGAATGTGGAAAAGGAATACTATACAGTCTACTATTCAGGAGAAAGGAAGTAGGTAAAAATGGAATGAAAGAATTGAAGACCTAACAAGTTAGGTCACTTCTTGGTCTAGCCAAAAATAACTACTAAACATCAGGTAGGCATCAAATGAAATGAAATTCTGACGATGATATTGATTTATCGAAACAACTGTCAATTTTTTTAGAATTTTCAATAACTTTCATTATATTGTGGAATTAACTAGAAACCGTGAGTTTCATTTAAAACACTAATATGAGCAGATTCCACGAAGTAAGGGTCGAGACAGTTAATTTCATTAAAATTTCATATATTCACTCCCAAATTATAAACCCGTTATTAAGTGTCTGAAAAATATTTATACAATACTTGATTCACATTTCACACCTTTATGGGGTAGTATCTCCCTTATTATTAGCTTTCGGAACAAGTGTATATAAAAAGGTATACTTATTGTTAGATGTTGCTTTAGCAATTAGGTAACATAATTCTGGATCACCTTGTATAAAATAGTAAATAGTAACTTCTTTATAATTGCTTCTTCTTGACTATTTGATTGTGGACAAAAAACTTCACGTCTCTCCAAGTTTATTTAATACAATTATATTTTCACTGATACATTTTTCAGCTTCTGCCTTTTGAGGAACTTTAATTTTTTCTATATTTTGGGAGAAAAATTCTAAGATAGCTTGCTTTTCACTGGAACCCTATGGTCTTTTAATACCTTTACATTTTGTATTTGGAAATTAGGCAACTAATAATTATTTTTCAAATACTCAACGAAAATGGTAATCTCCGCGTGCATTAATATAAAATTACGAATAAAACAAGTTAAAATAAGAAACGTTGAAAAAACACAATATATTTAAAAAAATGGCCACACCACTATAGTATGAATAATGCACATGGCCACATAATGATTTCCCGGCATACGCATAATTACCGTTTTCCGTGTAAACTGCAACGAATGATCCTTTTTTATACATTATGGGATAGCAAGTACAACGACGAACCACTCAGTAAGAGATTTAAAAGAACACTTATTAGTAATTAGGTCGAATAAATAGACACCCTCTTCGGTGTGTTTAATAAGACCCCACAATGTGGGCATTGGTCATAGTTTCTTGTTCCCGACCGACCGCGATCATGTTTACAACGGAAAGCTAATAAAATATAGCTGATGCGGTATCCCAACTGCAAGTTTTGAAAATCAGAAAAATGAACGTATTCAGCACAGTTTAAGTCTGAATCCACATGAGTACGTGATCACGGATCCATTGTAACCACGCATCCAGCACTCTGATTGGTTGGTAGTAGTCACGTGGTTACAACGGATCCGTGATCACGTACTCATGTGGATTCAGACTAAGGGTTACAGAAGTTGGCTCACTTGTTGTCTGCACCTTTGGTCTCTATGCTCCAATTTTACCACTGGTCAACCTGAAATTGTTTCCTGTGCGCATGAAGGTGGAGCGAAGTGATACAATGATTATTTGAAAACTAATTAAACATCCAACCCCTGTGCATAATAAGTGACAAATCTTAGGCGCATCTTGAATTTATTTCCCAGAAGTGGATATGCGTGAAAGAAAAGATTAGAATACTAAAATATAAATTAAATAAATAATGTATATGGAACTATTAAGTGGCCACCTTGATTTGACCCTCATGGATTCATTTTTTTAGGGATTGCTAAAAGACATTTTTAATAATAATAATATAAAAGAGATTGAAGAAAAGAAAGGATTCAACTTGAAATTAACAAACTAAATGAAAATGTTGAAGTCATCTGCAATATTATTATAAATATGAGAAGGCGTTATTAATTATGCATTGACAATACTGGTGGACAAATCGAACATCTTTTATGAGTTATTTCTTTATAATTTTTTTAAATTAATCTTTATTTTCTATTTTGACTTTTTCTCTCTTGATGTGAACCATTTTAATTACTTTATCAGAAAAAATTCAATTATAAAACATATTAGTTGTCGTTTCCATAGCTTTCTTTGATAATGTTATCTTTTTCATATTTACAGTAACTAATAAAACTGAGATTGTCAACATTTAACTCAAAACTAGTACAAGGTAGGGGTAACATATTATATAATGTAAAAATATACAGGGTACCCTATTTAAAAAAAAACGATTAATTTCTGTATTCCCTTAATGCTACTGAACTTTTGATAGCATGTTAACACAATTCAGCTGTAACCAAACAACTAATTTATAATGAATAACACTGTGCATGAAATGAGGGGATCTTGGGTTCGATTGTATGATTTATCCTTATGTTTATATCTATATATATCGTAATTAATTATATTGTAAATGAAACTTTCCAAATTTATGTTCATTTTTATAAATCGACATCTCGTAGTACTAACAAAAAAAAGGAAGACAAGTGAAATTAAACATAAGTATCTAAAGTTCAGCTATCTTTGAAATATCGGACATTAAAATTTTGAAATTGCAAAATAAATACGTTTAGAACATGTTTTAAATTAAAAAAATATTGGTCTATATCTGCTACCAGGTCTAATCAACGACGTTGGTAGTACGTCACCCCTAACTGGGATTTTTGGTGAACTCTCTGGTGTCGCAACAATCAGAAATAGGTAACTTTAACAAACCCAACATCCATGTACTCAGGACCACCGGATTTATGTTCCTTCCGAAGTACGGCATATCTTCACTATACCTCGTACTTTACGACATAGTACCTACGAGTTAGGGCTACTACGTAAGTTAATAGGTAGTAAAACCCAGCTCTATCCAACATATTATCACTTGTGGTAAAAACTTTAAATTTCTAATTTGGATATAAAAATAAATAAAAAAACGCGAACTGCCATATCATATGTAATAAAACCGTCAAAAATGTATACGTTTATAGCATATTTTAAAATAAAAAAGGCATCGCTTTTGTTTCAAGAGTAGAGGATTATTTCCAAGATAGTTTTCAAAAACTGTTAATACATATGATGTCCATTAATTTATAAACACTTAAGTATTGTTATTCTTAGTAAAGGTAGTTGCTAAACGAGTCTTCAAACGATGTGACAACCATGTATGTGTATGGCCCCGTTATGTTAGTAATAACTTAATTTTCTACAAAAAGGGCGACCTTGACATAAAAGTGTATAAGGGAGTGTGTATGGCCGCATTAGGCGATATACCGTAATATATAACCATATCTATCTTTTAGAGGTCTGACCCCCTAAGTCTGTTAGCATCAAAAGTGGCGAAAGAAGGAGTGTTTCTAAATAATTCAAATAGCTATAAGTAGGTAAAAAAATTCCACATATAGTAAATGTGGAAATTTCAATGTCCCCTTAATTCACGTCAGTGTCAAGTGGCCGCACAATGATTTCCCGGTGTGTATGTGTGTGTGTGTGTGTGTGTGTGTGTGAAAGAAAATGGCTAGGAAGCAAGTCCATTAGCCACAGAAATTTTCAATGAGTCCACCTAAATACTAATGTTTACGTCTTTGATGAAATTTACCAGTAGATCTAAAATATGACAGTTATCTGAGCTTAAAAGGTGAGTGAGGTTTAAAGGTAGGGAGTAGTTTTGTTCAACAATTGACTTTATTAAACTGTTTGTTTTGTTAATGTAATTGCTGCATCCAAAGAAAATGTGATTAAGATCAGCATAAGAATTATCGTTGCAGGTACAGGATGATGACTGTACAATAGCCAACTTGGCAAGATGGGCGGGATATCTTCCATGGCTAGTCTTCATTCTAAATATACTTGCTGAATAAAATTTAGGAGTTGTATAATCAAAAATATAGTTTGGAGGTGAGGGTAAGGTAGGGTGAATTTGAAAGTAGGTGTTATTTGAGGATTGTGAAGCGTTTTCCCAGTGTTTTTGCCAGGATACATACATTTTATTTTTTATTGAGCTAATCGCATCTTTTCCAGTATACACATTACAAAAATCTCCATTCAGTACCGAAATATAAAATATAAGACAGTTTTGATGGGGAATTTTTTGATGTAAACTTCCTGAGAGCATCCGTAACAAAAAATATGAGGTAAGATCCACCAGAACGCTGTAATCGGGTGGTTGGTATATCTTCTCAAAAGAAAATTTCGATATTGAATAATTTAGGTAGCCTTATACCAAAAAATCGCCTACAATTTTGGGGAAAATCTTCCAGTATCAGGTGGGTAACATTTATATTTGGATAACTTATTTTTTTTATATTAGAAAACTGTTGGACTTTTACTAAGGAAAACTGTATAGTTTTGTTGTTTTATTATTTTTAGGGAAGAAAACTGTTTGCTTTTGTCGATATTTTTTAAGTGTATTACAATATATTTGATGTGCATTATGTAACATACGAATTCATGATTTTGTTTGAGTCGTTAGTGTCCGTGACTTTTGGATAATGTATCTCTTTTTAATTTTTACTAATGAAAATTGTATGGTTTTATTGTTTTTTATGTATTGTATAAATATTTTACTAATATCCGTTATGTAAAATTGAGAAATAAATTTTGGTTCCACTCTTTATTATTACTACTTACTGTTCATTTGTCGGCGTATCTCATTGTAGTTGAATAAAAATCCTTAGCAAAATAGGCGTATCTCAGTTTTTCAACTTAATATCGAAATATTTATTGAATCTAATAAACTTCAAATATCGTTACCGTATGAAGACTTAAACGCCAAGAAAAAAAATATGTTGGGTCAAAATGTGTAATGATTTAATTATTACAAAATGCTGAATATCTCAAAACTACCCAATATTGACTTACGCCCTTTGGGCTTAGGACGGCAGTATAGTGAGTTTTAGTAGTACTAATTAGCTCGAAGTGTGTATTGTTATGAATACTAAACGTCATTTACTGCATTAATGAGTTTTGCACATATTAAAAATCAAAAATACCTATTTGGACAATTTTCGATAAAGTACTTGTGCATAATAATGATTTTCTATAACCAGAGTAATGCTTTATTGATTTTATACATAGACTATGACATCGAAATTATAAGTTAGAGAGATAAATGACTTCTTGCTATAAGGTAAAAGGACATAGGGAGTTTCGATATGATATCAACTGCACTTAATGACTTTTTGCAATTAATGACTTCTTGCAGTAAGCCGACGATATATCAATCGATAGAGAAAAAATTAGAATTTTCCTGAGGACATACAGGATTGTGAAAAAAGAATTTCGAAATTCTTAGGGAAATAATACTTCTTGGATAGAGGCTAAAAAATTTCTATGTACGTGACTAAACGCTCTCAACATTTTTAGTCCCTCGCATTTTTTCGGAGTCGGATCAATATTGACAACAATACCTCCAGAAACGAAATGAGTATAAGAGCGCCATTGGGTCGGAAAGATGCTTGGCGGGCTTTCTGCGAGAATGTGGTCTCGGTACCTCAAATGTCAAGGCTGCGTCGAATCTTAAGTAAGTCTCCAGACAGTGCTCTTGGCTTTCTGGAAATTGCATCGGGTGTTTTCACGGAAACTTCGGGAGATACCTTGCAGCATTTACAAAATACTCACTTCTCCGGTTGTAAAGCAGTCATTACGACCATGTAGGAGGGATTATCTTCTAGCAAAGGAAATAGTTACCTATTAGCGGAGTATAACGGCAATACGTACGTTTAGACCTTTTAAATCTTCGGCAAAGGACCAAATCTTTCGGGCTCTGCTTCAGCGGGGCTCGGAGGCTATTAGTCCAATCTTAGTGCATATCTTTCGGGCATGTTTGGCAAGCAGATATGCTCCTGAGCAGTGGAGACAAGTAAAATTTGTCGTTATACCCAAGCCCGGTTGTACTACATAGAGCGTGGTTAAGTCCTTTAGGCCCATCGGCCTAGCATCTTTCGTGCTGAAAACACTGTAGAGGCTGGTAGATCGGTATATGAGGGAAAATGTTGGGCTTATGTATCTTTTGCACAATAATCAACATGCGTTCCGGTGAGGCAAGTCAACAGAAAGTGCCTTACACCAACTGGTAATCCAGGTGGAAAAGGTGCTGGAAAATGGCATGTTTGCTCTAGTCGCATTCCTGGATATACAGGGAGCTTTCGACAACATCCCTGTAGAATCAATGTGTAGAGCTGCATGGCATAGAGCCAATGATAAGTCACTAATTTGTGGCTAAAGTGGACGGCGATGGACGTTCAATTGACGAACTAAGATCCCTATTAAACAGTGAGAGTTTTCTAGCAATTGGTTATGCCGATGATATAGTTGTCCTTCTTGTTGTGCTCAGGGACCTAATGCAAAGGGTCCTGAATAAGGTATAGGGGTGATGCAACGATTACGGACTTGCAGTGAATTTAGTGAAGCCTGAGGTAGTTGCTTTCACCTAGAAGACAGGTATAAGACCTGACGGTCTGCACCTTTGTGGAGTACTACTTCTAGTGATTGAACAAGTGAAATATCTGGGAGTAATCCTGGATATGTCAATGAAATGGAAGGATCAACTTGATAGTCGCCTAGGCAAGGGGCCTGTAAGAGTGCCATTGGTCCGAAATGGGGACTAACCCCTAAGACTATTTTAAGGTTCTATAAAGTGATCATGCTACCTATACTCACATACGCGACTCTGGTCTAGTAGCCAAGATTAACCTTCGCAACGGCAAATTGGGGGCAACTGGCTCTATGAAGGCTACACCAACTGCTGCGTTGGAGGTGATTCTTGGGCTTTGGCCTCTTCACCAAGTGATTGAGGCTGAGGCTGGGAGGGTAGTCCTTTGCATGAAAAGTTTGGGATATGTAAGAAGCGAGGATGGGTGCAGGTATGTCGAAAAGCTCAGACTTTGCTTGCGCAGGTACTCCTTCGTAGCCATCTATAGGGTGAAGATATGGAGAAAAGAACTCTGGGAAAGAGAAGGAAATCAACAACATCCAGAGATAATTTGGTACACAGATGGCTAATGCTCCAGCGTTGGGGTGTAGGCTGGAATTTACTCCAGGAATCCAAAGACACAAGTTTGTGTTCCTCGCTCATTGTAGTGCTCTTCAAGGTCTCAGACAATCTAAGCTCCTATTAAGGGGTTGGACTGATGGACATACTAGGTCAGCTGTAGAATTACTAAGGACTAGGTTAAGAAATATAGTAGGACTCCAACAGGGCACTGCTGTCTTAGTAAACACCTAGGTTTAGAGGAAATTCCCCTATGTAGGGCGGCCGATGTTCTCCTAGTGTGTCCACATTGGACTGTACTACGCAGACGAATATTTGGAGTCCTTATTATGGCCCCTGGGTTCGCAAGTCGGCATCCACTAAAGAGGATTGAATACTTTATAGAAGGATTCGGCTTCATGGTGTAACGATGTTACTTTTTAATGTTTTCATTTCCAGCAACCATGCAGTATAAATTTCATTTTATTTAATAATTAAATCGCCTCTCTTTCGAAATTTAACTCTGAGTATTTATTTTATATAAATGTACTACTTCTGAGACATCCGGTATATCCTTTCGTCGAGTTCACTTAAACCAGTCTGCTAATGTGCGCGCATTTTCAAAATTTTAAGGAGGAGACTTCGTAAGTGGGGTAGGAGAATTTAATAAAAGGACGTAGCACACCGGTAAACGGGGCTTTTTCTTTCTTTTCCTGCTTGAAAATTACTTTGTGTTTACGCCTAATCTGTGGCTGGTTTTCGTGAACCAGGTAAGTGGATATAAATTTTTGTTTTTTTTCTGTGAATAGCTATTATCATCCAACGTTTAGCCGCTTTTATTTTAACGTTCGAATTCATAGTATTTGTGTACAATTCCGAAGTTAGAACATATAGTTTTAGATACAACATATAGAGTCACTTTTATCTGAATATTTAATCCCGTCCAACAAGCCGTTGTACTGTTAAAATTTAGTTTCTTTTGCATTTGCTTAGAAAAATCTCGTCTGGATTCGCTGCTGAGCAGGGATCAATTCGGGAGGCCTCTAAGGCAGATTTAATTTAAGAGATACGAAATAATCTCAGAAGTATTCGCTGCTGAGCAGGGGTACCCAGAGAGGTTTTCGCATTCTGCTGGTAGTTGTCATTATCTGAGAATTTGATTTCGTACAATAGGCTGTTGTTTGTTAGTAAAACATATAGAGTCACTTTTATCTGAACATTTAATCCCGTCTAACAAGCCGTTGTACTGTTAAAATTTAGTTTCTATTGCATTTGCTTAGAAAAATCTCGTCTGGATTCGCTACTGAGCAGGGATCAATTCGGGAGGCCTCTACGGCAGATTCAATTTAAGAGATACGAAATAATCTCAGAAGTATTCGCTGCTGAGCAGGGATACCCAAGAGAGGTTTTCGCATTCTGCTGGTAGTTGTCATTATCTGAGAATTTGATTTCGTACAATAGGCTGTTGTTTGTTAGTAAAACATATAGAGTCACTTTTATCTGAATATTTAATCCCGTCCAACAAGCCGTTGTACTGTTAAAATTTAGTTTCTTTTGCATTTGCTTAGAAAAATCTCGTCTGGATTCGCTGCTGAGCAGGGATCAATTCGGGAGGCCTCTACGGCAGATTTAATTTAAGAGATACGAAATAATCTCAGAAGTATTCGCTGCTGAGCAGGGATACCCAAGAGAGGTTTTCGCATTCTGCTGGTAGTTGTCATTATCTGAGAATTTGATTTCGTACAATAGGCTGTTGTTTGTTAGTAAAACATATAGAGTCACTTTTATCTGAATATTTAATCCCGTCCAACAAGCCGTTGTACTGTTAAAATTTAGTTTCTTTTGCATTTGCTTAGAAAAATCTCGTCTGGATTCGCTGCTGAGCAGGGATCAATTCGGGAGGCCTCTAAGGCAGATTTAATTTAAGAGATACGAAATAATCTCCGAAGTATTCGCTGCTGAGCAGGGATACCCAAGAGAGGTTTTCGCATTCTGCTGGTAGTTGTCATTATCTGAGAATTTGATTTCGTACAATAGGCTGTTGTTTGTTAGTAAAACATATAGAGTCACTTTTATCTGAATATTTAATCCCGTCCAACAAGCCGTTGTACTGTTAAAATTTAGTTTCTTTTGCATTTGCTTAGAAAAATCTCGTCTGGATTCGCTGCTGAGCAGGGATCAATTCGGGAGGCCTCTACGGCAGATTTAATTTAAGAGATACGAAATAATCTCAGAAGTATTCGCTGCTGAGCAGGGATACCCAAGAGAGGTTTTCGCATTCTGCTGGTAGTTTTCATTATCTGAGAATTTGATTTCGTACAATAGGCTGTTGTTTGTTAGTAAAATTTTAGATACAACATATAAAGTCTAGTTTATCTGCGTATTTAATCCCGCTGAATAGGCCGTCGTACTGTTAAGAAAATGTAGTTCGTTTGCACCTGTTTAGAAAAATCTCGTCTCTATTCGCTGCTGAGCAGGGATCAATTCGAGAGGCCTCTACGGCAGATTCAATTTAAGAGATACGAAATAATCTCAGAAGTATTCGCTGCTGAGCAGGGGTACCCAAGAGAGGTTTTCGCATTCTGCTAGTAGTTTTCATTATCTGAGAATTTGATCTTGTACGATAGGCCATTGTGTTGATCAGTAAAACCTAGTTTAGTTGAATCTAGTGAAATCGCTAAGAAATTCCGGTGGCTATTGAGATTAACCTAGCCGCCGAGACTACTTAATTGATTATTTTCTTCCGCTTTATTTAAAAGGTACACAAATACTAAGAACCGATATAGTACGCTCTGTTAGTGCAACCATAACGCTTTCTCTGTGCATTTTGACATATTATCACTAGGAACTTTGTATTGTTTTCACCTGCTATGTACTAGTAGAATTCTGCACGTTATTTTCCGCCTCCGTTGTAAAATAGCTAGAATATTTATTGCTTGGTGTCAGTCCGCTTTTGGTTTGATTAGTAACGTAGATCTTTAGTAGTAGAATTTGATATTTTTGCAATCTCTCATTTATGTAAAATTCAATTTTATTTGTGGATTTAAAATTAATAATTTCTCCAGCAGCGAGTAGTTTATTTTGATATCTTTGCAGTTTCTCATTTATGTAAAATTCGATTTCATTTGTGGAATTAAAATTAATAATTTCTCCAGTAGCGAGTAGTTTATTTTGATATTTTTGAAATCTCTCATTTATGTAAAATTCAATTTTATTTGTGGAATTAAAATTAATAATTTCTCCAGTAGCGAGTAGTTTCATTTGTTTGATAGTGGTAAGCAATTAAAGCCTGTTTGCGCACTACGTATCCGGAAAGGTCCATAACAACAGACCCCTGGAATTACTGAACCTCCATCTGTGGCTACCCTGGTAACTCTCGACGCCGTATTTTCGAGAGTTCGGTGGAGTAAACCACCCCAAAAAAAATCTGGCGCCCGAGGAAATCTAGGAATTACCGAAGCCGTGGGTGTCATAGTGACGTCCGTGAGTCTTATAAGGGAAAAAAGCAACGTCACAATGGAGGCATAAGTAGCAAGAATTGCACAATGAGCCCTCCAGCACATAGTAGTAGTAGTAATGTTCAATGTTATTCAATGAAGTCCGAAATTGTACACATTCAGTTACAGAAAAGTTGAAAATCCAACAAAAATTATTGCATTTTGTCATATTATATTTCAATACATATGATTATATTATATGACATTATCATATAAACGAAAATCATCTGAGCCATTGTCATTTAGGCTAAGGTTCTTCGAAAGCGGGAAGTCCTGGTACAGGTTCGAGTTTTTCTATCGTCAGCATCGGGACTTGTTTATCTGGAAAATGAAAAAGGTGTTGAGAAAACCACAAATTGTGATAATATCGTGAGGAGAAATGAGTAATTACGAAATATATTGTGACATTAGACATACCATTCGCATCGAGTAAGTGTCTTCCGGGAGCTCGAAGTTTTCAACAGCTCTTCGCAAGAGGTGCAAATCGAGGAGCAGTGGAGGACAGTCTCTCTACATCAAAAATTGCGTTGGCAGCCTTTTTTACATTTACAAGAAATGTGTAGGAGTATCGAGTCCGGTGCAGGGTTCAAAGTGGTTGGCACTGACACGAGACACCCCTACTCAGTCGTGTCCCTTCGTTGCTCGTCGAGCTTGGTTTGACCGGATAACCACTGCTTGTGCCTGAAAGTAAACTTTCAGTGAATGTTGTTGTACTGTAGCTTTGGAGGGATACTGAGCAATGTAGGTTTTACTTTTATAAGATGATGATAAGAGTTGTCTGTATCTTAAATCGCTGAGGCTAGCATCATGTCCGTTTCCATACAGAGCCATGAGAAACAAGTGTCCGGTTCCGACAATCTCGTTCTGGAATGCATGAGAATCTTTGAAAGCTTCAATAATTGGTTGCGAGTCATTGTTCCTCAGTAGGAGAAATTTCAGTTTACACGTATAGAACAAAGCAGAAGTTGTTTCAAAATCACTCATCGCGTGCAGGAACAATATATGGTCTGATAGGGTTTTGATTATAGAGGATTTGAAACACCTTCCCATTTACTGGTTTAAAAAAAGACATTATTTATATCAGAGCTACACAGGCCAATCAAAATCACCAAAAAGTTTATATCTTCCCTCACCACTATCACATATTCATTTGACGAGACCAACATTAGAGTTATTTTGATAATTAGGATCAGCGTCGTAGCGTCGTACACAGCTTGCTGTGAATCAATTTCTGCATCATCAAATTTTTCCATATATATCAACAGGCTCTTGTATTTGCAGTTTGCAAGAAATCACAAAATCCACAAAATCTCGGCTTAACTTATTTACTATTCACTATAATGTGTCTGCCACTATGCCCGTAATTAACTGCCGTGTGACTGCTAAAATAATAATCAGAACTGAATTTGGAACGTAGTTCTTGCATTTTCCGTTATAATAATCATAACAGTGTCTCCCACTATAACATTTCAACAACCAACTGATAAAACTTGAACGAAAAAGTATTTCGCACTAACTGCGGAAATTGTGAACAAGTCAGCAAACTATCTAGCAAGGCTGTAGCCATAAAATATACAAAATATGAGAGGAGACTCGGATAAGTTTTATCATTAATGTTACTTTATAAAGCCATAAACATCAAAATTGTAGATTCCAGGAACAATGGGGAAACGCGAGGGAAATGAAGAAATATTTAAAACTAGTTCAACAATTATGACAATAACGTGTACAGCGTCGGCTTAGGAACAAAGTCGCTGAAAAACTTTGGAAGTATGCTAATTAGCTTAAATGGTCAGAAGAGGATACTACAGCAGTGGCGTATTTTTTAATACATTCAGGAAGTTTGGAAAGTAAATGCAGTCATTTATATTACAAAAGTATAAAACTGCATTTTGATTTGTGTATATTGAAGTACAGAAGGAAAGTATTAAAACAAGGTATAACTAGTGATGTTTTCTCAAATTTATAATTTTAATAAGTTCTAAGTGCAGACGATCAAAAAGACAAACCAGAAGAATTTTTGGTCAAAAATTGAGAATTTATTCGATAAAGCTATGTCCAATGTCGAAAAATAAATCTAAATTTATTGTTAGCTGGTCAAAGATGAAGAAGTCGATTTGGATTTATTAACAATACTTCAAAATCAGAAGAGATCGATAAAAATACTGTAGCATAGGCCTTTATAAAACAACTAAACATATTTTATTTAGAAGTAGAAGAAGGTTTACACACTTTCATCTTTTGAGAAAATACACCCATCAACCTTCTTCTACTTCTAAAATTCAAGTGTGTACATAGTCTTCAACAGTCCTCCATTAAAAATATTTTATTTAGGTTTTGACATAACTTTCTAACGTCAACAAATTTCAAAAATATTTGTATTGAAATCTGTATTAAAACCAATTAATAAATGTTTCTGAAAATCAAAAGCCTTCCAATTGATCATCTTCATTATACTACAGATATTATTGTTATAAGAAATGTTTTTTGCTTCTAAGTTAATAATCATATGGCTTAGCAAAAGGAAGCTGCATTTTATACATGAAGCAAGCCGCTTTCAAAGTGATATTAGCGACCAAAAAACTCTGCTGTCACCCAAATGTAACAAATCGCTGTCACCACTGTAATAATAATATGGTCACCATATATTTATTCGCTGGGTTTCTGCTGTAATGGTCCTAGACTCTGTGTGTCTGGGTGAGTTGTAAATCTCTATTACCCCAGAAAACACCCTGTTTGCTTCGTCGTATTTCTGCTAACAAGATGGGTTGAGGAAAAATCTTACGTGTAGCTCTTATGGGTATATGTTATGTAGTCATATAAGCATGCTCTACTCGTTGAGAAAATAAACTAATCGATAATGATTTCTTCAGCGAGTTTATTATGAAAAAAAAATAAACAGAAAGACACCAATTGACAGAAGCGTCAGGAATAATTGTATGTAAAGTCTTGTGACTGTAACTAATTAAAACCAATGATAGGATCGGAAGAAAACTTGATAACTATGTTACATTAACGAGAATGAAATGCAGAATGAAATGAAATTTGTTAGTTTGAAAATAATCGCCGCAACATAAATATTTTCGCACACCCTATATATGAAACTTTGAAATTAACAATTTATTATTCAACCTCAAATGTGGTCCCTATCCCTGATTCATACGGAGAGGTATCACTATTGAATACTCGTATGCGATATGAAATAACATAAATTAAATTATACAGATAGTAGGGGAGACCGGGGCTAAATGTCACAAAATTAGGTTCTTAATTTTTTGTGAAACCATTTTTATTCCTAGCAAAGTTATTTCTGGTGCACTTTGTCACTCTGTTATTTGACTATACAAAGTGACTGAAAATGTATTTATAAATAACGCGAATTTATTAATTTTTTTGCAAAACGTAAACTGTTACAAGTGTGACATCTTGCCCCCATTATGGGGCACGTTGTCTCACGGAAAGGGGTGAAAAGTCACGCAGATATCAGGTTAGATTTTATTTAAAAAAGCTCAAAAATACAGATAAAAAGAAACAAATAATATATTATATTATGCTCTATTCCAATTTTATTATTCAGTGTCGTCATCTTCACAGTTCTGACAGACGTACCACGGTGTACCGGGAGTGCACAGTTCATGGGCCCATAGCTTACAGACTGTACATTGAACCCAAACTTCTTTTGGTGAACTATTGGAAAATTATTCCAAGCAGACAAGACAAAAACTTTCTTAATTCTCGTCCTCTGATTCTTCAGGGGACTTCTCTTTAGCACTTTTATGGTTTTTTCCCTTTTTATTTTTATTATTTGACACTCTTATATTTCCTGTTAAATTTTTCTTTACACTTTTCCTCTTAGCAAACTCCGCCTCAAGAGCCTCTTTCTCTGGCGTATCAGTTAGTACAGCCTACTTCCTTTTCTTTCTATTTGACCCTTTATTTCTTGCAGCTGAAATTTAAGGTAACTGTTATTTAAAATGTGTCCTCACCTGATTTTGGTAAAAGTCTTACCTGCTTTGGGCAAGGACCTTATATCTGAGACACTAAATATACTTTCCTTAGGCCCAGAATGCTGAGTATGGTTTGGGATTTTTTCTAAGGATGAGCCACTAGGACCAGGCTGCTGGGTGTCGTGAAGTTCTGTGTTTGCAGGTTCTGACACAGTTGTTTTTTTGTTGCCTATTTAAAGAAAAACAAATTATTGCAGAATAATTTTAAGATACTCAGGTAACGAACTTACTTGTTAACATTTCGTCAACTGTTAGTTCATCAGTTTGGAATGAAATTCCACTGGTCGCAGGCTTTGGATTTTCGAGATCTGGTTCCTGATTTTCTTGGTGCAAGTCTCTCTGGTACTTTACATGGGCTAAATTCTGTTTCATCAAATACATTTTGGTTGAAGGGAAATATTCCTGATACACGAAATCCGGATAGTATATTTTTTGGTGTTGCGGCTAGGGGATAGCTTTGAGCAACTAAAACTGGAATATCATATACCGTCATCGTTTGACCGGGATGATTCATCATCCACGCATCGCAAGCATTATTGTACTGTTTTTTAAACGGACCATAAACTGACCTATCAAGAGGCTGCAACTTGTGCGAGCAGTGGGGAGGAAAAGATAACATAACTATACCACTTTCCTTAGCCAACTCAAGTCCCTTGATAGAAAGATGCGACTGATGATTATCAAGAAGTAACAGACAGGGGTGATTTTTGGAACATTTTGAAAATTTAATGAAATGTCTCAAAAATAGCACAAAATTTTCTTCTATCATCCAGCTACTTCTATTAGCTGTTCCCGCACATCCTGCTGGTCCAGATGTTAGCCAGAATTCTCTAAAATGCACTCTTGGAAATATAAAGAAAGGCGGGATGCTATTTCCCAAAACAGATACGGCACAGGCCACTGTGACGAGGGATCCACGTTCTCCAGAAGTTATGGATCCGACTTGTTTAAATCCTTTTCTGGTCACTACTTTACAAGGCTTCTGAACAGTGGTCACCCCCGTCTCGTCCATATTCCAGATTGAGGATGGATCAAAATTATATTTTTTCATAACCTTTTCCAGATTTGTGAAAAAGCTGTTCACATTTGCTTGGTTAAAATTTGTTGCGCGTGCGAAACTTGTTGGTTCTGGAGTGCGAAGAGATAAATAATTGTTTCTCTTTAAAAATGATGTAAACCATTCGGGTCCAGCCATTTGATCCCTTTTCCAAGGCTATTTTATTGGCAATGGCAAACTGGAATGCAAGCTTTCTAATTTCCTTAGGACAAAGTCCGAAATAAATATTTGCTGATTCGAGTAGGTATGTTTTTAAATCCATTTCCATTTCTCGGCTTAATACCATGTGAGGTTTGCCATATTCCAGGTCTATATTTAACTGATCTTGATTAAGGTCCTCTGCTGAAAGCTTTTTGCAATAGCGCCCCACTGTTTTATAATTTAAATCAAAATTTTTTGCTGGTTGCCTAATAGAAATATTTTCATTTTTTACTTGTAACACCGCTTTCCTTATTGTTTCCTTATCAAAACTCCCTCGATTTGTTCTTTTTCTTTATTCACGCACCATCTAAAAATTAAATCCGATTCAGAGCTTTACTTCTTTTAATATCGGGGTAAAAAGTCACACATGACAACTTGCCCCACAACGTGTGAGACAAGTTACCCCAAACGGTCCTGCCATTTTCTTTCTAAAATAACTATCTAACCTAATTTTATAAATTGATAAATTTATAGTGACTTTTTGGAGAACACCTGGGGGTATCATAAATATAACACGGCATTTTTAAATTCTGGCACTGAGATAAAATATACGGTTTGTATTATTAATCCAAAAAATTACTTACATTGGCTTTTTCCGTAAATTCACTTATAAACATATACACATGCGACTTATACGAATGGCGAATATGGAGGAACTAATTAGCATTGAAATAGTTCCTGGCGTATGAATATGACGACGTTGCCATATTTACTTTGCGCAGGAAAGGGTTTGTGACTTTAAACCCGTGAGACTTTAAGCCCCGGTCTCCCCTATCATAGATGCGGGCTGGCAATGCTAATAATTTCACCAAACTACACAAAAAATCATAATACACATTATAATTTTAAATTTGACTTACCAATTCTCAAACTGGGTGTTCACAAAAAAGCCGACGGCCACGACTCGCGTTTCGAACAAAAAAACTCTTTATAGCGCGTACAGTAGAAGCTCCCTTGTAATCTTCTTTTCCCCCTTTGGAAAAAATTACACTTGATAAGTTAAAACACTACGTCTTAATTATATGATACTTAAACTCTGTGGACTCCCCAAAAACCGCTATCCGCGAACCCCCAAAAAAAATAGACCGCTTCCGACCGCGAGTTTTTACCAAATGCCACTTCATGTATTACATTTTCGTAGCTTCCGCATTTTCCCTATATCAGCTTCGTTTATTTTTTTGTACATGTTAATTCCTGATAAGTGGTCACTTATCGTTCGACGTAATTGTGTAATAGGTTTTCTACCTCGATTAAGAATGATTTTTTATTTGATTCCGCAAAATTTCGTTATTTTGACGCAATTATTATTTCCTGTTAAAATATTCTTTTTTTGCAACAAATTCAGATTGCTTAGCTGATTGTTTTTTTACTTGGTTTGTGTATCAACGTCCGCTGTCTTTAGTTCAAACGTTACAATATAAAAGGTAATTTGGTATACATGGTGATCCTACCCATGTTTCTTACTTTGGTATTTATTACAGTATTGAAACCTCTAATCAAAAGAAAGAAATGCCGTTGAATAAATTAAAAATGGGTAATTTTTCAATTAATTCTTTTATTCAAGTGAAAATATCAAGTAAATATCCTATGATATGGTCACATATTTTTTATTTAAATTAAACCTAGGGATATTATCTACAAAATAAAAAACTGCTTGACAATCATTCGAATGTTCTATGAATGTCCATACATATACGACGTTTGTTAAATGTTTTTAAGTAGACCGTTTTATTTCAATGTATTATAAACGAAATTGAGAGTGAATATTTATAACAATTACCGGGATGGTGCATTCACTGAAATTTATTTCGCAGTGCTTTTTATATTCTGATGAAGGTCAGAAATGATCTAAACGTCAATTTAATATATACATGTAAAAACTACCTCACTAGTTTTAATTAATACAGGACCAAAAATTTCCAAGAAATATAAATAAAAAATATAAACTATAAGATCCAAGAAGAAACGCTCAAATTTCCATATATACTACAGATCGTGTAGGTCCATGGCTAATGTTTCAACACTAGCGGTGAGTTCTCGGAGTTCCATACGAAGCTCTTCTGCGACAATCTACTAAGTTCAACTGCTACTTTCACACGGACTATCCCAATGTCCACTACTTCGATTCATTCCAAAAAATTTTCTGTTCTGCACCTATTTCCAATGTGCACCTTAACAACTTAACCTTTCCATGGCTGGGTTAACGACTTGCCTCCATCCCACCTTGTCATATGTCTTACTTTTCCAAACTCTGATATTAAGTCTTCGTACATTCCTTGTTCTTTTTGGTTTATTGTCCATGTTTCTGAGGCATATATAACTATAGGCCTAATCACAGTCTTGTAAATCCTGATTTTCGCGCTTCTTGATTTATTTTTGCTTTTCAATAATCTATTCAAGGCGTGAATGCAATTATTGCCACGCATTATTCTGTTTTGGATTTCCTCCCCTATATTAGGTTTTCGTGTATTTATTGTTCCAAAGTACTCGAATCTCTCTATTTCTTCAAATTTATATATCTTCCCTTTAACTGTTCCTACTGTTCCCTTTTATAAAGTCTCAATCTGTCCATTCCATGTATTTTGTTCTCATTTCATTGATATATAGCCCTTTTCTTCTGCCTTTTCTGCAATATTTTTATTACCTATCTTATTTCTTCTTTACTTCTCGCTAATATTGCTATCTACATGTTATCTACAAATGCTAAACATTGATTTCTCTTATGACATAAGTCGAGACCTATTCATGCCTGCTTCCTGAATTACTATTTCCAATAACAGACTAAAGAGAATGGATGACAGTGGATAACCTTGTCTTACGCCTTCAGTTACGATGAATTTCTCTGACATACCGTTATTACTTTTCCGCCCAACCTTTCTATATGCGAGAAAAGTATTGGCTTACCCCAAAAAAAGTTGGAATTTTGAAATTTTTTTTTGAGTTATTTTCACGTTTTCCATCAACAACAACCCGAATAAACGGGTTTTAGAAAAAAAATCCTGTGTATGTCGTCGCCGTCGTCGTCGTCGTCGTCGTCGTTGTCGTCGTCGTTGTCGTCGGCCACTTTTCCTTATATGTCTTGTTAGCTCGATACAGCCTCCGGAGTGCAATAAGTCAGCAATTTTATGATTGAATATTGTTAAGGACATGTCACAGATGATCCATATTGATTTTCAATTCATCAGAGCCAGTACCACGGGTGCTATGGTACTTGAAGTACGACATTTTGTATTTTTTTGAGAAATTACAGTTTGTTAACACGATACAGCCTCCGGAGTTCAACAAGTCACCAATTTTACGATATGTTTGTCATTTTTGGAGAAGTTTCAGTTTGTTAACACGATACAGCCTCCGGAGTATATACAAGTGACCAATTTTATGATTGGATATTATTCAGAGCGTCTTAAAGATGAACCCTATTGATATTCAACTCAGTAAAGCCAGTACAACGGGTGATATGGTACTTGAAGTACCAAACTTTCGAAATTTTTGGAGAATTTTCAGATTGTTAGCACGATACAGCCTCCAGAGAGTATGCGATTGATCAATTTTATGATTGAATATTGTTCAAGGTGTCTCATGAATGTACCCTATTGATTATCAGTTGACTAGAGCGAGTACAGGGGGTCCTATAAATCCAGATATACTGAATTTTTGGTTATTTTTGGAGAAATTTCTGTTTGTTAGCACGATACATCCCCCGAAGTGTATACAAGTAACAATTTTATAATAGAATATTGTTCAGGGCCACAGATGCGGAAAAGTTAGTTTTAATCCTTAAAACCGTTTATTTATTCTTACTTTATTTTCAATATTTTGTGGTGTTAGTCGAATCATTCTGATCAGTTTTCCGCTTATTCCTAAGTCTTCCAGAGCTTTGTAGAGCTAATTTCTTTTTACTTTATCGAATGCTTGTTTGAAGTTTTCCAAATTGATAACTCTCAGCCTGTATTTCACTTAGCATGAATATTTGCTCCACTATGCTCCTACCTCGTCTAAATCCACATCTCTACTCGGCGGAGGTTCATTCGAGTGCAGCTCAAAATTTGTTCCTACATTCTCTTCATTATCCAATTCTTCAGCCTCATTTCGTCGCCCATATAAAAGATGTTCGAAGTATGTTTTCCATCGCTCTAAAATTTATTTTTCGCCCAGTAGCATTTCTCCATTTTTATTTTTAACGAATACGGGATTTGAATTGAATCCTTTTTTTTGACTCCTTGATACAGGTTTCTCAGCTCTTTATTTCTGTAATTATCTTCTACATTTTTCAGTAGTCGCTCATTGTAGTCCCTCTTTTTCCTTCCTAACAATCTATTTGTTCTTCAATAAAATTAACTGTCTTAGAGTTTTTAAAATTTTTAAATATATTGTGGAATTACCTAGGAACAGTAAGTTTCATTTAAAACAGTATTTGTTCTTCTCTTTCACTCGCTGTATTTTTCTTCAGCATCGTTTTGTTAGAGGCTTTAATCTTAATTTATTTCTTTTACCTATTTCGTGGTAGCATTCATCACCAAACCACGGTTTCAGTTTCTTTCTTTCGTCTTTACTTGTTTTTTTGCTGCAGTATTAATTATTGTTTTTATTGTTCCCCAATGATGCTCTATATATATATTTCCGTTATGTTATCCATTTCCTCGCTAATTACTGTTTCATATCCTTCTTTCTCCTCATTTGTTAATAACCTTGCAACTATTTTTCTTCTATTCGTTTCCTGTTTTCATTTTTGTTTATTGCTTTAATGTGACTCCCACCACGAAATGATCAGAGTCCAAATCGGGTCCTCTATACGTTCGTATATTGGTGATGCAAAACGTGGTCGATTCGGTTTGTTGTTTTTGCGTCTGCCGTTATCCACGTACCTTTATGAATACTTTTACGCTGAAAATGTGTGCTTTGGATTTTGAGGTTGTGTTCTTTCGTAAAATCTATCAACAATCGGCCATTTTAATTTGTGTTTTCATGCATACTGTATCTTACAATTGTTGGCATATACGTCTCCTCTTTACCTATCTTGGCGTTGGCGTCTCCCAGTACGATTTTTAAATCATACTTGGGGATAGCCTCAAATACTCTGTCAAGATTACTATATAATTCTTCTTTTACTTCTATATCCTTCTCTTCTGATGGTGCATGTATGTTTACAAGTGTAATTTTGTGATACTTTCCTCTCATTCTTGAAGTATACAATCTTTCTGAGATGGGTTCAAAGTTCATGACGATCCATTTTAGTTTTTTCCTAACTATAAAACCAGTCACTGACATTCTGTTTTCACCCCCACTAGTTTCTTGTAATGCTATGATATTAAAATTATATTTTTCAGCTTCCTGGACCAACTCTTTTAATTTTCCTTCTTCATACGACCCTTTGACATTCCATGTTCGAAATTTATTATATTTTATTTGATCTTTAATGCTTTTTCTTTCATTTTGTGTTTTCATGTTCCTATTTCGCGCCAGTTTATTTTCGTTGTTCCATTACATATTACTTTAGTTAGTTTTTTGATTTATACTTTATTATTTCCGGACTATCTTTTTTCCTGTTCCATCCCCATACTTCATTGTTTATAATTAGTTTCTGGAATCCAATCTTGACATATTTCCCGTTAATTTTCTCGCCTTTTGCATGGTTTCTAATTTTTGCTTGGATTTCTCTTGCTTTTTTGGTCATATCATCATTTAAGTAAGCTTTTCTGTGTGTGGTTTTCAACTTTCTTTTATTTTGCATAATCTTGCTCTTATCGTCTCCACTATTAAGTTCAACCAGGCATTTTTAATTCCGTATTTACTGCTACTTTAACCCTTATCTCATTTTCTATAAAATTTTGCATTCCTTCCCGCAATGCTTCCGGTCTATTGGTGTCCATTGGGAGTCCTTGAACTACTATATTTTTTTCCGTTTTTCATTTTTGAGTTTCTCTAGTTGTTCACTGACAGAGTTAACTTGCTTCTTTAGTAGATTAATTTCTTCACTAGCTTGGTCATTGACACTTTTCAACTCTTTTATTTGTTTCATATACTCCTTCTATTCTTCCTCGATTTCCTGTTTGATGTTCTGCATATTTTTTCCTTGTTGGTCTTTTATCTCTTTCATATCGGCTGCTAGTTGGATCATTAATTTCCACATGTCCGACATCACGTTTGCATTTTCATCCTCTTTTTTTTAGCGTTCTCGATATATTTTTTGATCTTCTAAATGTATCTTCTTCCATTTCATCCGGCTTCTTCTTCCAATCATCAGTCTGAGTCTATCATTGTTGGTAATTTTTTATTGTTACTTCAATATTAGAGAGATATTGCCAATTGCAATACCGCATACGATGCGGTATTTATGTTGCGCTATTTTAATAACGCTGTTTCGTATGACACACCAGACTTTCTGGGAAACGTATAAAAATGGACTGTAGATTGAAAGAAAAAATTGCAGTAATTACCACTCTCCTGGTCTTCACTTATAAAGGGCGCCCTTCTGCTGTTTGCGTCTATATCAGTGATGCACAGCGCGAAAACCCTGTAAATGTGTTATCGGTCGTAGACCGTAACAAAATTTTTGTATCGATGTATACTCTATCGATGTCGGTATTAATCTGTTCTACTCCTTCGTCGCCGTGGCAGTACTTCTAAATTGACTATACAACCTGTCCTTGCAAATATGTCATATACATTTTTAATTTGGGAAACAGAAATTAAAAATTATTTTATAGTATTGAACAAACGCTCTACCTAAAATTGATTTGGAAATAAGAGCTATTACCGTCACTGTTATTTAATAACGTAGCGCTGCGCTAGGAAGGAAGTAACATAACCTGTCTTTTTTGTGTACTTATAATTTTTTTTGAAGTTAATAGTATATTACGTAACGTGTGTTGTAAGAAGCATTTTACGCACGAACGGAAAAGTAAGTAATTCCGTGAGTGCGTAAAATACGTTGCAACACGAGTTACGTACTATACTTTACCTACGACCTACTTGTACTTGTATTTATAGTCTTATTAAGGGATTTAATGTAAAAACAAAACGTACATCCTCGATGCCCAGCCAAGTTTTATAAAAGTCGCTCCTCGATGCCCAGCCAAGCATCTTAGAAGTTCACCCTCGATGCCCAGCCAAGTTTCGTAAAAGTTCATCCTAAGTAGTATTTATTTTTATTAAAAATGTATGTAGAATTAAAGGAATCGCATAAAATAGCGTACACACCTCTCGACTAAAATGAACATTAATCCCTTAGGTGGATTACTTACCCCATGAATAAAATACCACCCGCGGGATTAAATGGGCCACATTAGTCGCTTGATATATAATATACTATTGTTTACTAATATGAGATACATTCAAACAGCTAGAAGATGCGGAATTATTGCAATATGGTAATCCCTCACTTACATATTTGAGAACAAAATTGGCAATAGTCTTATAATAACCGATTCAAAAGTAGCATTGGAAACTAATAGGAACTTAAAAATTATATAATCAGGTAAAAAATTCCCTTCTATAGAATATTAAAAACGACCTATACCTATTAAGTAATTCTGATACCAAAATAACGTTCATCTGGGTAAAAGGACATGCTGGCATTAAAGGGAATGAAATTGTAGATAGCCTTGCCAAAAAGGCAGTTTTGGAAAACAAGTTTTTTGATTTTTATAACACACTTGACCTATTGCCGTCACTTAAAAGACAAATCACTCACAGTTGGAATAGTGTATGGCAGGAATACGTAAAAGAGTCTAAAAACCCATACACACTTATACATCCAGAAATACCCAAAACAATACCACATATTCAAGAATACAATACAAATAAATACTACACTATGATAGTAACTAGAATGAAACTAAACCATGGTATCTTTCCTTCGCACCTTGCTAAAATAGGAATTATAGGCTCTTCTATATGTTCATGTGACAATAGTTCAATAGCTGATCTTAACCATTAAATTTTTTCCTGTAGAAATCACCAATATCAAATAAATATATTTCTAAATTTTCTCAATAATCACAATATTTTTTTACCGACAAATTTAACTCATCTATTAAGTTTAAACGAAAAACCTATTGTAGACGCCTTAGTTGAGCTAATTAAAAGTCCACAAATTTCAATATAAAGTTGAACATTGAAATTAAATAAGAACTAAGTTTTCTACGGCCAAATTTCACACACACACATGCGGATTTATTGAAACGGAACCAATTATCATATAATTCCAAATAACTCTTAGTATTAAAAGCAATCTCATATCTCATAAATGTTATCTACCATTTATATATATATATATATATATATATATATATATATATATATATATATATAGTTTTTCTTTTTTTTTGGTTCTTGGTCTTTTTTATTTACTTATATATTGTTATTTTATATTCTTGGGATTGAGGACCATTTTTAAAGACATTTAACTAGTAGTTAATACATTTTTATTTTACGTTTCGGTCTTCCATGACCTTCATCAGAAATAAAATTTTTTGTTAAAACTTCGACAGAACGTTCATTTGATTATTTAATATATTTTATAGATGTTTTAGGATGCATCACATAATAGAATACAACTCACACCACAAAACAAAACGAACATTTTAAAAATATGACATTCATTGATTAAAATTTGTATTGGAATATTCCAATACAAATTTTAATCAATGAATGTCATATTTTTAAAATGTTCGTTTTGTTTTGTGGTGTGAGTTGTATTCTATTATGTGATGCATCCTAAAACATCTATAAAATATATTAAATAATCAAATGAACGTTCTGTCGAAGTTTTAACAAAAAATTTTATTTCTGATGAAGGTCATGGAAGACCGAAACGTAAAATAAAAATGTATTAACTACTAGTTAAATGTCTTTAAAAATGGTCCTCAATCCCAAGAATATAAAATAACAATATATATATATATATATATAATAAAATTCAGCGTCCAATATCTAAGTAATAAATTTTGAATAAAATCTGCGTCTATTGACAGTTGCTAAGTGGTTGCTATGGAAGCCGTGCGATTTACTTTACAGCCGTGCGTTTTATTTTACCGTGCGTAATAGAAGTCTTACATTGATTGCCGACTGTGTGTTTTTGACTACTTACAGGGGTGGTCGTAGGAAAAACAATTTTATGTTTAAAAGGGATGGTATTGCTAAGTTGACATAGGCTCTTGGAATCGCTCAAACAATTTATACTTTCACTCGTAGTTCTGTTATAGTTTAGTGTTAGTATTATAAGATATGAAAGTAAGTATGCACATTGCTTTATCTCCTTCGCATATTTTATTGGTACTTTTAGGAGTTACTGGGCTTTGCATAATTTTAGAAAGAGTTGCATAACACATACTAAACATCTAATAAAAGCGATGATAAACGAAAACCTAACATTAGAAAACCGATGCGTTTTCTTTTGAGAACTGCGCAGGACAATTATGTGCGGTATTTACAATACCACTCCACGGTACGTAACCGTAAATTACACGAAGCGCTAACGTTATTAGCGTTAGAGACGTAAAGAAGTGAATCGCGCATTCAATAGACGTCAAAATACCGGATGCGTAATTACCGCAAAGCATTTTTTATCAAGCAATATCACTATTCATCGTTACTTTGGAACGGTTCAGATCTTTGTTCCCAGCTCGATTATTTTCTGCTGCAAGTTTCTGTTTTTACAACAGATTCTTTGTTTTTCACATTATCGTTATAATAAATTTATATAAATATTTTTGGTTTCGTACTTACAGTTTACTAAATTATGTTATTTTGATATCACCTGATTCCCTGTACAATATCACACGCAATGGTCCTTGTATTATGTTTAAAGTACTCGTAACAGCCCGATATTTGGGAAATATCACAAAGCGGTTTTAAAACGACTTTTTCGATATGTAGAGTTGGGCTATATATTAGACTAGGACATATGAAAACTAATCAAATTGTGGAAAACGAAAAATGTGTACATTTCAATTGCAGAGGCGATACTTTCAATCTGTAATACGTTTGTTATTCTTGTTAGAATCACCATAAAAATACGGTTTATTGGTCTACCGGTTGCTATCCATATAAACGATAGACGCTATTAACAATCGAAGCACATTAAATTGTCTTTCAAACTGCATTCACCTTTTTTCATCTGATAAATAGTTTCTAAACAAATATAGAGTCAAAAGTTTACAGTGGGCAGATTTCTATACATATAATTTTTTGTAATCACCCTAATAATGTAATAACTCTGTATCGATTCAAAATTTTTTGTCGTTTTACTGAGACGTAAATTAATTATAGACCTGGTTAACAGGTAACAGTGATTGATGTCCGGCTTCATCGAATGGAGTAAACAAATTTAATGTAATTAAAGCACAAACTCGGCAAGGCCAGCCCGTCAATATCAAACAACTTTAAAGATTAATTTTCTTGTTTTCATTCCGCTCCATTAATGGAGTAAAATAATTGCGTGTATTTGTAGCTGGAAATTGCCCGCCACGACTACTCACTGTCATTTACATAGGTATCTATTTATCTGCGGTGTGAACGTCAAGAGAAAACTTGACATGTTTGCTTTCGTATATATTTGGATAACTACGCAATTGCTTGAGGTTTAAGTATATTCTCCTTTGATATGTATTGATGTGAGAAAATACTTGGAATGATCGATTTTCATTATTTTTGTATTTCCTCTATCAAGCTTCTAACCCGAATTTCTGTGAATGGAAAGAATTAGCGTGTTATAGCGCATTTTAAAGGGATTTTCCTTCCCTATCCAATATAGAGCTTCAGTTATTTAGAAGTGGATTCATAACATATCAATTTTGTGAGGAACAAATAATTGGAATATCAATATTAAACGAATTGAATTAATAAGAAAAAACAAGAATACGTACAGAACTATCAATTTTATGATTAAACGATGAAATGATACAATTTAATTTGTTTAAAACTTCATTCAAAACGTTTAGAGAAAGCTACTGTGTTAGTGAAATGCGTCAACCAGTTTAAATTGAACATTAGTTCAAATAAATGAAGTTTTAAACAAATTATATTGTTTTATTTCATCATTTAGAATGGATCTTCATCAAGTAAAAGCTTCACCTATTCAATATTTTATGATTAGTATCCTGATTAAAACAACATCGAGAGAAAATGGATACACATTTATAATTGACGGTGAACTTCAGAGTGAATTTAAGGTAAATCAGTTGAGCAAAGTGACTCTTTAATTGAAAATAACCGAAAAACAACAAGTGTTCGTGATAACATTAGGGAAGACTGGGGATGGTTGGTACATTTTTTAGAAAAAAGTTTTTTTTCCAAATTATTTTAACCTTCATAAACCCGTGGTCAAAAACTTACATTAAATACCGAGTGGGGTCCAAATGTACCCCACCATTTTTTTGGCTTATTATTATTTTTTTAATGTTATAATTAGGGAATATTAAAAATAAAACACATTCTGCTTATAAAAAAATATATTTTTACATAAAAAAGTTGTCAGCATTGATAAATGCATTGTAAGCACACTTTGAAAAAATATTATGAAATGATTAGAAATATTAAAAACAAAAATAATTGTGAAAAAAGAAAAAGCATTTTAGTGACATTTTAAATAATGATTTATCACACTTGTTACAAACTGTTATATTTTTTGAATGTTCTGCACATACGAACTGATTACACCGAATACAAAATTTTCGAGATTTCCGGTCTTTACTTCTGTCGCATAAGAAACATCGCTGCTTTCTGCCAATAACGAGAACAGGTTGTTCATTCCTTATGTTTAATTCTGGCAAAATGGTTAACATGGATTGTTTTATATTGGAATGTAACGACTTCTCATTTTGGTATCTACGAATTATG
Source organism: Galeruca laticollis (assembly GCA_963921935.1). Lineage (NCBI taxonomy): Eukaryota > Metazoa > Arthropoda > Insecta > Coleoptera > Chrysomelidae > Galeruca > Galeruca laticollis. Next base: position 152,858,914 of record OY998181.1, on the reverse strand, counting down.
TTTTTTCTAATTAATTCCAACTCCAACAAAAACATTCTTCTCCTATCCGAGCAACTTTTTTTCCAATCTGGATTTTTCAACATCCAAAGTTTATAGGCGTTAATGCCACCAATGTCCAGCAGATGAAAAAATATTGCCATCGGCCACCGATTACTTTTTCTTTGCGTCGTGAATTCATTCGCTAATTTATCCGTCGTGTCCACTGCACCTTTTGTTTTATTGTATTGTAAGATAATGTCTGGTTTGTAATTAGTTTTTTCTCCACTTATTTTATCATCGTTATGTTCTGACGATAAAAGAACAACTTCCGCGTTTTTTTTGGTACGTAGGAAACTAAGTTTTTATTTTCCATAAAAGCAAACATGCTTGAAAAGTCCTTCTTATATCTTGCTGGAAGTAGTTCTTTTGGAATATAAGGTTTATTTTTACGCAGTGTACCACACAAGGTAAGGTTTTTATCTAAAAACTTATTAGCTAACTCAATACTGGTGAAAAAGTTATCAGTAGTTATTCCATATCCTGAAGATAATTGTATACCATTGTCCTTGGCCTTTCTCAGGTTTGTTTCCTACTTTACCTAAAATTATTATTCTGTAATAAAAATGTACATTTTTTTTATGAAAAAACTTACCTAAATAAGGTTGCATATTCGCTCTCTATGCTGAACTACTATCAGCCAGTACCCAAATTTTTAAGCCGTACTTGTCCGGCTTACTCTTCATGTAAATCCGAAAAGGAGCCTTGCCTCGGAATGGGACTAACTGCTTATCCACGCACAAGTGTTCAGATGGATTAAACGATTTCTTGCAATTTGTTACAAAACCATTAAAAACATCTCTAATTGGGGCAAATTTATCAGTGCGATTTCTATCTTCTCTTGTTTCAAAATTGTCGAATCTTAGAAAGCACATAATCTGTTGAAATCTGTTGCGAGACAAGGCAGATGATACTAGAGGCCGACATAAAGTTGGATCTTGACTCCATAATACACATATTGACTCTTTAGCAGCGTGCCAGTACTGTCAGTATCCATATTAGTTACTTATTATAAATCGTTATAATTATCCATTGTCCTGATATTCAAAACTCTATTCAACACGACCTGGATGAATTATTAAAATGGTGCAAGGAGTAGAGCATACCATTTAACTTTAACAAGTGTTGTGTTTTGCAGTGCGGTTACAACAATCCATGTGCCACATATTATCTTGAATCAGATCCTATGAATTCAGCTCCGGAAGTCAGTGATTTGGGTGTCATAATTAATACAGAACTGGGTTGGTCCTCGCAGACTACAAAAGCGGTTAACAGGGAAAACTCAGCTATGTACTTGATTATCTAAGGCATTTCCAAGAATGAGTCCAGGTTTGTTCTTGAGGATATACAAAAGTTACGTCCGACCTCACTTAGAATTTGCTATCTCCGTTTGGTATCCACACCTCAGACGTGATATGAACCTTATAAAGGGAGTTCAGCGTAGAGCTACAAAATTGCCACTGAATTCTTCTCACTTAAACTATGAAACAAGGCTCGGGCTGACAACACTAACTAAGAGAAGAGAGAGGGGTGATGTCATTACAACATTTAGGATTCTAACAGATGACTTTTGGGACACTTCTAACTTTTTGACATTAAATGAAGACAACAGGTTAAGAGGTCACAATTGTAAATTGAGAAAGGAATCTTTTAGATCTAGTGTTAGGCAAGACTGTCTAGTAAATACAGTATTCGATAAATGGAACAATAATTCGAGTAGTGACATCGTATCAGCTCCTTCTCTGAATTGCTTAAATGGGCCGGACAGGTGTACTTGATCTGGTGTTTTACTTGATTAGTGTTTTATAATTCTATAGTGCTACTATCTTTTTAAATCTCAATTTATTTTAAGCTAAGTTCGTGAAATTAGTTCTGCTAACCTATTAGTAATTTGATTTTGTAATTGAGCCGTATAAGCTTTGCTTTGGCTCATAATCACTGTGTAATAATAATAATAAAATAACGATGAACGGGAAAATCAAGGAGTTAGAGGGAAAGATGTCTGATTTAAGAACTCAAGACACGCCAGCGGAAGAAAAGAAGACCGAGCAAACAAAACCTCGCAAGCCATAAACACACCCTAAGTTAGAAGGCATTGGCAGTTTTATCCGACTCAAGGCTCCAACGTTCGATTGAAGACTGTCGTAGACCAATTATGTGAAACAGTTTAAAGTAGCCGCTAGAGTGAATAATTGGTCCGATAGGAAGAAGGCAGTAAACCTAACCATCGCACTTCGGGGATAGGCCTTAGATGTACTTCATACGATACCGTTGAAGATACTGATGACTTCGAGCAGTTCAAGGAGTAGTTGGACATGCGATATGGTCACAAAAATCTGGAACATTTGTACCGATTTCAGATGAAGAACCGAAGGCGGAATCGTGACGAAACCCTTCAAAAGTATGAACTGGATATGGCCCGACTAGTTCGATTTGCTTTTCCATCAGCACCAGAGATCATATTGGAATATTTGGGCATCCAGGCCTCTATTGGTGGCTTATGTGATCACGATATGGATAGGACGCTTCGATTAGCCCATCCCAAAATATTAAAATATTGGCCGATGCATTGACTGTTGCTTTTGAATATGAAGCAGCAACGATGGCTTCGGGATACAGCAAAGGTCGGGCCATGCAGGAAGAAGGTGACGATGACAGACTTGACCAGATCGTCAACTTGTTGAAAGGTATGGCAGACAAGAAGCCAAAAAAGATCAACTGCTGGAAGTGTGGCGAGCTAGAGCACGTACGCAGCCCGTCCAAGCGCCTCAGGACTCCTGCAAACCAAGAATTCCAGTCACAGGGGAAATAAGGCAGGGGCGAACACCGAGCTGATGTGAATCACCGAAGCGCCGACACTCTGCCTAGACGGTCAAGCCCTGTAGACTATTCTCACTGCAACAAGTTGAAATCTGAGGAAATTGTAGTTTCAAGAGTGATGGTAGTTAAGAAGAATGATCACCCACCAGGATCAGAGAAGATCAGGAGAATGATCCTCACCTAAAGAAGAAGCGGCAATGGAACGAAGAAAATCGGCGACCTACCTGGCTAGAAGTGTCAAGATTTTCAACAACACTCAATGCACTGGGACTCCCTTGTCCTGAAAGGAAGCTTGTTGAAAAGAATCCTTGAGAACGATGATGGTTCCGAGAAGAGAAGATAGATAGTTAATCCGAGAACGAGAGTAGCAGAGGTACTGAGAAAGTTACAGGAGGTCATCTGGGAGTGAAGAAAATCATTCAGCGAGTCCGTGAAAGGTTTTATTGGATGAACAGCTCCGACGATGTGAAGGACCGGTGTAAGATATGTACGACTTGTGCTACGAGTAATGGACCACATCGCAAAAATAGGCATCCATGAAACAATGTAATGTTGGAAACCTTTTTGAAAGGATTGCTTTAGACATCGCTGGACCATTTCCGACGACAGAGAATGGTGGTAAATACATATTGGTAGTAATGGATTATTTCACAAAGTGGGTGAAAATTTACGCGATCCCGAATCATGAGGCCACAACTGTCGCGGGTGTACTGGTGAAATAATTTATCAGCCGATATGGTGTGCCCTTAGAAGTACACAACTATTAAGAAAGAAATTTTGAGAGCCAGGTATTCCAGGAAATGTGTGTCAAGCTGATAGTGAAGAAGACCAGGACAACAGCATTCATCCACAGTCAGATGAAATGGTCGAAAGAATGAACAAGACCATTGGAAAATAGCTGTCCAAAGTAGTTTCCACCCACCAGAGAGATTTGGACCAGTATATTTCCCTATTGCGTTGGCTTATAGATCGGCCATAAATGAGTCCACTGGTGAAACACCTCCGAAAATTCTATTTTGACGTGAAACGAGGCTTCCTTGTGACCTGGAGTTTGGCTATCGGCCTGGCGAAGACATGACAGGAGAAGCTAACGTGATCCAATTGAGAAGAAGGATAGACGATGTGTACGAATTGGTTCGAACGAATTTTCAAGTTGCCAGTGACAGAATGAATAAACGGTACCATACGCAGGCCACAAGAGGCAGTTTCAAGGAAGGTCACAAAGTATGGTTACACAACCCGACAAGAAGAAAAGTATTTTCTCCAAAATTATAGAAATCGTGGGAAGGTCCATACTTAATCAAGAAGAGGATCAACGACGTCATCTATCATATAAGCGAGATCCCCAATGGAAAACCGAGAGTAGTTCACCAAAACCGACCAGCGCCATTCGAAGGAGATCATGACAACGAGGAAGGTGTGAACCATCTACAATAAGAGTCTGACCCTGCCTTCGAAGAATTTATGGGCGCATACGGAGGTACCACGAAAGCTAGATACGGAGTCTCTACAGAACAAAGAAAAGATTTGTTCACGCTCCCGGAAGATTACTCACTAGCACATAACATCTCCGCCAGTAACAAACACGCACGAGTGTTGGCAACCGTCCTTTGAAAGAAGTTTGAACAATTAGATAAATTTGAAGATCAGATGCCAGCCCTTAGCAAGGCACTAAGACTCAAACACAATTCGCGGTACGTCTTCTACCGGGTAACTAAAAACGAATTACCAGATCTGTCCACCTACCGGTATGTGTGGGAAGCACTACGAAGCCTTTGAGATCATGTGGTGGGATCCTAATCCTTCGTGGAGGAACTAGCAATCCCCAGAATAGAGAGCAACCATTTGGATTGGCGAGTCATCAGGAACATGAAAGAGGTGATCTTCCAAGATACCGGTGTCCACATATTAATTTGTAGCTATATCCCTCGTTATCGGTACTCGGTGAAGACGATGCCCTGTTATTTTCATACGACCGGAAAGTGCAGACATGGGTCCAGTTGCCGATTTAAACATCTAGTTCCGGCTACACAGAAGTTCCAGGAGGAACTTCCTTTTAAGGAGGGGGTAATGTTACGAAATAGCACACTGGTGTAGTCCCTGAATCCGACTCTGTCTAAGCTATGTATGAAAGTTAAAATATTGGCCAATGCGCAGGGATTTCTCCAAATTGTTTACCATAATTTTTTGTGACTATTCTCATCTAGACACTTTTAGTAAGGTCCAATGTTTTTGTGAGCCGCAATCTAGAAGGATCCAGAAAAATGGCACTTAATATAGGTATAAGAGATACTACCTACCAACGGAGTTAGTTTAGCTGGCATACCGTGTATATAAGCTCGTCGTAATAAAAAATTATAAATAAATAAGAAAAACATTACAATATATTTATAATATAAAAATCATTTGTAAGAAAATTACTTCATCTACTACATCAACGACATTAACCCAACAGCAAAAGAATTCCAATACAAATTTTCAGTTGGAATTCGTCTATTCATTGAACTTCAAATTAAAAAAAAACTCTCTAGTTACACCAATCTATATCAAAAGGTTATCCTTTCACCCAACATAATTCTAATAGAAGATAATTATCGTTTCCTGTTTGCCACTCTGCTATTTGGTTCTTTTATTTCAAAGGAGCCTTCAAGTTCCTTCTGGCATTTTATTTAGAATGACATTTCCCGCTGCGGGTTTACGGTTCGGTGACTTCTTTGTGGGATCAAAAGACGCCTACCGAAAATTGTGCTATTTAATTTGTAATAATTCACAATGTAACATCTCGATTAACAGAACATCGCGAACTTTCTGTTGTGGAGCTTGAAATACGCAATTCGTTGTAACGTAACAAATATTTATTAACAATACCGAACTGCTATGTTCTATATTTAGACGATTGTTTTGTGAACAAATTTATTGAAATTTATAAATAAATGCCAAAAAAACCGCATCACCCCACAATTTATTGTAACACAAGTTTTCGTAAGATACAATCACAATAGGAATAAGAAATGCAATACAATAATAAATACAAAATTAATAATAAAGAAAAATCAATGAGACGGTTGAGGCTGGTGGAGTGTTACCAGTTTGTTAATATAGGGTTCCAATTTCGTTAACATCAATCGCAGATCGCCACGTTCAGTGATGTGTAGTCTGTTCCTCTTCTTTGACAGCAAATCAGCTACTGCACTTAATGCACGCTCAGCCATATAGGACGAAGGAAATGCAATTAACAACTTCTGTACTATTGTCCACAATCCAGGATAGAGAACTGGTATTGGTTTTTGAAGCCAGAACTCTTGATATCCACGTTTGAATTTTACTTTCAGTTCTTCGTTAGTTGTGAGTTCTAATAGCTCCTCTTCCAAATTTGATGAGCCTTCAGTATCTGTGTTTGCGAAAGGATCTGTAACCCAACTTGGTATTTCCATGTTCAAAATATCTTGGAAACGCTCTGTAAAATCAACATGAAGAACTTCCAAGTGGTGGCAGTAAGTAAGTAAGTCTTACGGTTTTGCAGACACTGTTGATAATGTGGGAAAATGGTTGTACTCACCTCTACCAAGATTTATTTTTAATATAAGAAGTTTTCCTGCAAAAGCAGCTATGAGGTTTTTAGTTTCAATTAAATTTAAATCATCACCTTGCAATTGTAGATTAACTTGATTAAATACTTTAAACAGGTCCGTCAAATAAGCGATGTCATTTTTTGACGTAATCAGGTTTCGCGCAATTGTTCGTTTTCTTCGAGAAATTCCAACACTGAGTCAAATAGATTGAAAAAACGAATCAGACAAACACCTTTAGAGAGCCAACGTACTTCTGTGTGCAGCAGCAAGCGATTGTAGTCTTCATCATTTTCATTGCAAAGCTTATGAAACAAACGGTCATTCAATGAATTGCTTCTAATGATATTGATTGCTTTAATAATGTTATTGAGGGACGCATGCAGACCTTCATTTAATTTTTTTGCAACCAAATTCTGACGGTGAATAATACAATGTACAGCGAGTACATTTGGCACTGCTTTTATCAAATATGCTATAAAACCCTTATGACGCCCGGTCATTGCTGGAGCACCATCAGTAGCAGCAGACAAAATATTGCTAATAGGAATTTCTTTCTCTTTAAAAAATTCTTGCATGATATTAAATATAGAATGTCCCTTTGTATCAGATTCCAAATTCTTAGCAAATAATAACTCTTGATGAGTTTTTTCTTCTTTTATAAATCGTACGTATAATCAGAGTAGAGCTTCGTTACTTGGTAGAGTTGATTCATCGAGTTGAATGGAAAATTTGCAAGTCTTTAGGTAATCGCATAATGATATTTCAACGTTATTTGCCATTTCATCTATTCTTCTTTGCACTGAATTATTACTGAGAGGAATTTTTTTAATGTTATCAAATGGTGTCTTATGATGGAGAATAGTTTTTAATATCTCTTCGACTGCCGGCAAAATTAACTCCTCGCCAATGGTGTGTGATTTTCCTGACTTTCCGATTAACAATAAAACGTTATATGAGGCTCGTAGCCCATCATTGTCTCGTTTAGAAGACGATGCAAAAATGTTTGATATAGTTGGCTGTTTTAAATATTGTTTTTCGAGTTCTTGAAAATAGAATATATCTTTGTTCTTCTTATCAGGATGCATTTTATGTAAATGCTCTTGTAGCCTAGAAGGTTTCATAGCTTCATTTGAAAAAACTTTTCGGCAAATTAAAGGTAATGATTTGTTTGTAGAAGATTCCGCAAATCCATATTTTAAATATTCAATACTGTATAGCCGGCACTTCTTTTTTAATTTAGAAGTAGATTCAGCCATTTTCATACAAAATTAAATTCGCAATAGATTTATAGATAGTAATGTTTATAAAATGACACACCACGCTCGATTATTTACTACGGCAGAGCTTATGATTCACGACTATATATCGCGGCCAAGCACATACAACTAACTAACAAAAAATTCGTAGAGCTGTTGCTTTTATACATTTCATTTCGTGCATGATTCAACTTGTCTGTGTGCGAACATGTCGAAACATGTTATTTTGTATGAACATCGCGCGTTCGCTTATCAACGTGCGAGGACAAGTCATATACTTCTATTCTGAATTATTAATGCTAATTTAAAACTGCGTATTAACCCTTATTGAATCATTTTTATTTCACCATTTCTTTGACTGCTTATTATTTGCTTCTGAATCCGTTACCGCCCCCCTAAAAGGCTGCAGCACCCACAGGGGGGCGGTATCGCCCCCGTTGGGAACCAATGATTAGCTGAATGCATTCCACTACTCTTCTGGGCATGCTTTCAATGTGATGATCATTTGCATCTTAAGAGATTTCATTCCGATCTGCTTGTACGGCATTGCGTAGCTATATTAGTAGTAAACATAATTTTCTACATATTATATCCCAAACATGCTCTATTCCAACCCACCGCCCCCATCTAATAACCCAATTCTATACACTTTTTAAAATATGTCTCCCAGACACAAAAATTCCAAAAATTCTAACAAATTACAAACTCTTGTCACCGGAGATATCCCACATCCACTAAAATAATATCAATCTCTCTACTTCAAAAATTTCCGACACCCAGCCAACCCAATATCATATATATCTGCGGCATAGCGTGGTTGGTCGTCTAACAAGAGACGGCAAAACCTTCCAATTCTAGACACTTTTTGTCACCCCATCCTATACATTTTTAGAACCTCGCTGCTACCAAATATAAACCCTCGTTGCTAGTGGAGATAAAATCTCCTTCGGGCCATTTTCTAGCGAAAAGCCCGCCCCAACGTTCTCAATCCTAGACACCTTTCAAAAATTTTTTCCAGACACCTTTTTTTCTGTCCTAGACACTTTTCCACTAATCTACTGTTTCTCAGCCAACCCTCCAAAAACACCCAACTCAATTTATGAACACTGCAGTACGACCCCCAACTTCAGCCCTGCAGAGGAAACTAATCATATTTCAGGACAACCAAACAAAAATCAATTCCCAACTTTTTAAATAAAAATCCGCTTCAAACACAAATCTTTTCGAACTCTCCTCACTCTCTCTCTCTCTCTCTCTCTCTCACTCACTCACTCAACACTTTCATATTTTAGTTGAGACCCAAGCATCACACCCTTTAGTTTATGATAACATCAAATATCTTAAGTTTAGTCTTTACTGATATTTTGTTGTTGCTAATAATGAAATTAACACATAATTCAATGATAGATAGAGCATTTTCAGTTCCTATGAACAAATGTAATTTTGATAGAGAGATTAATACAATTAGACAAATAGCAACATCCAACGGTTATCCATTACATATGATAAATAAGCTAATTAATAAAAAAGAGGAAAAAGTGGCATTACAACTAATATTTCCTGAACAAACTGAAGAAATAAAAACTTATAAAACCATCACATATGCAGGAAATATTTCTAATAATATTTCAAAGATAATATCTATAGCAAGGAATACAACAATGTCTTTTAAAGCAGAAAGTAACGTAAGTACAAAATTATTAAATGTAAAAACAAAAATACCACCATTAAAGAAATCAGGTAAATATAAACTCAAATGTCCAGAATGTAATGCTGTCTATGTGGGTCAGACCCTTAGAAATTTTGAAAATCCGATACCGTGAACACTTACGAACATACAAATTAAAACAACCAGATAAATCCCATTACGCAAAACATCTACTTGACACCAATCATTCATTGACACCTAACACAGAACTAGAAGTACTACTTATTTGTGATCAGAAACAAGAACTGGATTTCCTAGAAGACACTTGAGAAACCCACAATATGAAGTCGTCAATGAACAGATAAATCTAGGGAGTTCTCCTCTATTAAACCGTCTTCTTAAGTGATAATTGTAAAGATCAGCAGATATAGTTTTCCTGGTTTTCTATATCATTGCACAGTTATACTGATCTTAATTGGAAAAATGATATCCAGGATATTACCATAGGGCTAATAATATCTAAGCTTCAATATTTGTTATATCACATCTTCTTCTTTTTTCTGTTTACATATATTAAGTCAATCACAAGGTAGGTCACTTCTTGGTCTAGCCAATAATAACTACTAAACATCAGGTAGGCATCAAAATGAAATGTAACTTCTGTCATTCTGACGATGATATTCAGTTATCGAAACAATTATTAATGTTTTAGAATTTTCAACATTCTTCATTATATTATGGAATTAGCTAGAAACATTTTAATTTAAAACACTGTTGCTAATAATGGTGAAGTTTCATCATTTTCTTCATTCTCTTGTTGATTTTTAGTTTCTTGTGTTTATCAATGGTCAAGAAAGAAGAGAAAATTGATTGGAGCAATTAGATTTCTATAAAAGTGTGAAGCCAAATATGTGCCGAATGCTCTGTCATTATATTATCTACCTTATCTAACGATATGCCTTATAACCGAAGAACTGGAAGGTGTCATTTTGTGATTCCATTTTGAATTAATATAGGAATAATTTTTTAACATGTTATACCATTCAAAATAGATGAAGAGTTTTAAAGTTTAATGGGAACGTACGATGCTAAACAACTTTAGTAGTTGATACCAATGACACAAACATTTTTTTCTTTCTAATGAAGATTAGACTCACTCAGGCTGATATTTCGGCTTTCTCAGTTACTAATACTTGCAGCTGTTCTGAGTCTAGGAAAGTTAACGGCTCAGTAACCGCTTTAAAAGGAAATGAATATCATCATAATATTTAACAAGCTCTAAGTCAAATATCGACTCTCTTTTACATTGAGTCATCAACATCATATTCAGATTCTTAAGTAGTATTTCTCTAGGATCATATGAGTCCTATAGTATTTTCTTTACATTATGTATGTTGCCAAATATTCTATCCATGATTTTGTTGACATATTGCTGTTTGGAGAATCAATTATATTTTTGTCATCTTTCTCGATAAGGAAGTATTGAGTAAGTAATCGTGTTTTTGGTAAATTAATTCGATTAAATCGAGCTCATACAAGTTCTGTAGCATTACTATTAATTTACAAAATATTTAATGAAGCTAGAAACGTCCAGAAAATGGACAGGTGATACACACATTTGTCTTGCCTGTCAATTGTTCATTTATTATATTAATACGATTGTGAAGTTGATAAACATATTATTAGAAATTTTTAATATTCCTCATGCTGTAACTCAGTGAAAAAACTCAGACTCGAAGTAAGGACTACGTGCATCACAAACTTTAAAGCTTTAACACGGATTACAAAAAACGAGAACAGATATTTTTTGAACACTACAACAAACGTGATGTTCTTGAAGTAGAAGAAAAGTTAGAAAATAAATCCAATTTACGAACTCCGAAGTTGTGGGTAATAAATTTTGCCAAAAGCTATGAAAACGGTTTTCCAACACCTTAGTACACAAGTGAAAAGCAGGAGCATACATAGAATAGTGAATAGTGAAAATCGAGATGCAACTGACTAACCACATCGTGTGGGAATAAATTTCCTTTGAAGTAAATTTAACCTAAAATGACCATAATTATATCCTATATTTCATTGATTAACAATAACAAATATGCCTGTAAATTCATCGATTTAAACTCATATTTTCTTTCCCCTGGTATTGTTATTTCATTATTCGTTCAAATCCATATTTATCACTATTGATAGTACTGAAATCAATTAATGTAATACTTATTAGAACTTATAACAGTGAAAACCCACTCAACAGAAACTGACAAAATAGATATAAAATATACAACAAAGCAGAATCCCAAGAGAAATGGCAAGTGAAAATAATATCAATATACAAAAAGAGAGATACAGGAAACTACAGGAGAATCACATTACTGAGCACATTCAGAAAGCGTTTGAGAAATGAACCTGAAAATTTAACTGAGATTGATAGCAAGGATTTAGAGGGATTAGGGGAACAACAGTTGAGAATATAAAGACTTTAAGGTGTTTAACGAAAAGAGGAAAATATATCACGGCGATAGTTATTGCGACATTGCAGGCTTGTAAAATTTTATATTACAGTCTGAGAAAAGTGAAGAGGAAAAACTTTCAGTTTGTAATATTTATAATTAATCAAAAGTTGAAATACGCTCAATAAATAAGTTCCAAAACTTTACCAATATATAAGATGTTGCAACATTAGTGAATTATTACAGAATGAAAATATATAAAATAATGTCAGATTCTACTAATGGTGTCTATCCTGAAAATGTATGAACTTAAAACTGCGCAGTCTGAACTAACTCAAACAATAGACTAGTTATCGCGAAATTTTTTCAATACACCTATTCATTGTTAAAATGGAACTTGTCCATCCCTGGGAGAAGTTTTATAAGGGACAATAAAACAGAAGAATTTTCTTGTTGTGAAAACTTTTCTTGCTGTTCTTCCTTCTTCCTGATATTTTGAAAACGATGTCGATACCTATACACTATTATGAGGATGCAGATGGTGATCACAATGAATACAGGGGTCGGCCAGAAGTGTGCAACGTCGGGAGCATTTTCTTCATAAGAGATAGATAGTAGGAGTTGCTGTCCATCGTGTATTCGTTGGAGTTCATCTAGAATACTTTTTTTTACTTTAAATGCTTCAGTTTTCGCCCGAGAATAATGCGCAACTATATGAATGTTTGACTGGTTCTTTGGATATAGTTTCTTAAGTTTTGCAGTAATTTTCTTCAGGCGTGTGAAATTCACATCCTAACGGTACTTCGAACAGGTAAACACCATGTACAACTTGAATGTTGTTGGTCAAACAATGAGTTGATATGCTTAATGACAACGACAAGAAGAAGGATTGGAAAATGTAGAATAAACACAAACATATGCATCCATTGAAATAGTATCAATTCTCTTCATTGATATTATATAATAATTGATTTCTATTATAGTGTTGAAGCATTATGTTGACAATAGCCTTAATTTCTCCTATTTTCATAATACTGTTATTTAGAGTGTTAATACGAGAATAAGAAACTGCATTTTTAATAACTGTATCATTCATTGTTAAGACAGATTTGGTTGATTTGGGGTGTTCTGTATTTGAATAAATATATCAAATTCAAAAATCCAGTCCAGTCCAGTCATCCAAAACCGTGTTTAATTACTCTACTTCTTTAGCTATTAATTTTTGATTATTATTGAAACGACGATGTGATTTTATTGATATTGCCAATTAAGTCAGTAGTTAATGAAATTTGTTTATTAAACTTCGAAATAATTTTCCTTTCATTATTTTGAAGACATTTTATGGCTCTATCATACCTTTCGGCGACTGATTGATCAATATTTCCGGAAATTGTTTTTAGGATACTACCGAGGCAGTTAATTGAACCTCGTTTGATTATACGTGAAAGATACATCGTTTGAAATTTTCGTTGCGCCAATTCTAATTGATATTGAACTCCATTATAGATATTTTTAAGGTTGTTCTAATGCAAAGTTTTGCTTTTTGGCTTAAGGATAGTATTAGTTATATTCTTATAGTATTTAATTCTGAAACTAAAGGGGTTGGGTGATAATAAAGAATAAGGTAATGTTGACTAATTTGGATCTTTGCTGGGCCCAGGTTCAGGGGAAGTATCCCTGAATTGTCTTCCAATTTCTGGATTTTGATTTCCTGATATATTGTCGTTGTCAATATGTGATAAATTTCATTTATTAGTGTTTGGTTTATGTTTAATGTTCTTTTTATGGACTGTAGTTATTGCTACTTTGTTATTAGAATTCACCGTTCTGGGTGTAAATCTTGAAAGAAGTTTGTTTCTTTTTTCAGTAGTTTTTGTGAAACTTTTAGTGCTGTGTTTTTTTATTTATATTTCGAATTACCTTTTGTTTTTTGAATATCTTTTTGATTAAGTTGTTCATATACTAATCCAGTTTTTTCACGGTCTTGTTCTGTATAATTATTCAGTAACGTTTGATTTATATCTATATCGGAAGGGACTTGAGTGTCTAGATGTCCATTTAAAGTATCAATAGGTTTTTGCTTAGTTGTATTATGAATTTGAATATTGTATTGTAACTGTCTTTTTTCGTCACGTGGACTAGTAGATGGTTCTATTACTTTTTCTTCTGCCATCTCGAATTATTCTTTGAGCTTCCCCTCTCTTCGCTCGTGGAAGTCCTCGAGCTGATTGTCTAATTGGCTTAGCATTACCAGTATCGATTTTGTGTTTGACGGCTAATGTTCTGCCAGTCTTCCTACTTTTGGTTTGAATTAGTCTCGATACTGCAAGAGAAATTCTCTCATTCTATTTTTTTCAGCTCGATCCAAAGATTGACCAGCTACTGATAACATTTGTTCGAATCTGGCATTAGAATTGACAGTGGTCGTTGTTTGACGAACTATAGACGTCACTGGTACGCAGAATCCAATCTTGGCTTCCTTCTTGATGGTAATTGGGTAATCGTTCACGTTTATCAATCGAACAGGGATCTCCTCCGCCGACGTAACCAATCATTTTCCAATTAGTACTCCTTTGCCAACCTCCTCGTCGTGGTTCCTTGAGTCCATCATAACCGGTGTACCTTCCTTCATGATTCCCTGTTGCCGTGCTACTATTATGGTTTCGCTTCGTGCAGGTACAACGGTATCTTCCTGTACAGCTGCCAACACCGCGCTGCCTACATGTGGATGAAGGAATACCTCCTCAGAATCCACTTGAATGGTTCTGTTTCTAAAGTCCAATTAGAAACCATGTACATTCATTACGTCCATTCCCAGAATCACGTCTTCTTCTATGTCGGCTACGATTACCGTATGCGTGAACTTTTCTGCGCCAATTCCCAATTGGATTTGTGTTTCCCCGTGAACGTTGGCACTCTTGCCTGTGGCGGTCCGCAGTCTCAGTCTCGTTGGTAGAAGCTTCTTGAGGTTTATTATATCTGGTCGTATAATGGTTCTAGTTGCTCCAGTATCAACCAGCAGAGCATATTTCTTGCCATTTACTTCGCCATCCACATATACACTATCGTTGCGACATATGAGCGAAGCTATCAGTATGAGAGGGTCTTTAGAACGATCATGGGTCGGTGCTGCCCTCTAGTAGCCGACCCGTTCTAGTTTTCCTGTGACTGGGGGTTCTTGGTTTGCAGGAGTCTTGGGGCGCTTACACGAACTACGTAAATGTCCTAGCTCGCTACAATTCCAGCATCTGATCTTTCTCGGCTTCTTGTCCATCATACCTTTGATCAAGCTGATGATCTGGTCATACTTGTCCTCGTCGCTCTCTTCTTGAATGATCCTAACTTTGTTGTAACCCGAAGCCTTCGTTGCTGCTTCATACTCAAGAGCAACTGTCAATGCGGCCTCTGCATATCGGAGTCACGTAAGCCGCCAATAAAGCCCTGGATGCCCAAACATTCCAATATGTTCTCTGGTGCTGATGGATAAGCAAATCGAACGATCCAGTTCATACTTTTGAAGGGTTTCCTCACGATTCCGCCTCCAGTTCTCCAGTTAGAATCGGTACAAATGTTCCAGATTTTCGTGACCATATCGCATGTCCAACTACTCCTTGAGCTGCTCGAAGTCATCAGTTTCTTCAACGGTATCGTATGAAGTACATCTAAGGCCTATCCCCGAAGTGCGATGGTTAGGTTTACTGCCTTCTTCCTATCGGACCAATTATTCACTCTAGCGGCTACTTTAAACTGTTTCACATAATTGGTCTTCGACACTCTTCCATCGAACGTTGGAGCCTTGACTCGAATAAAACTGCCACTGTCTTCTAACTTAGGGTGTGTTTCTGGCTTGCAAGGCTTTGTTTGCTCGGTCTTCTTTTCTTCCGCTGGCGTGCCTTGAGTTCTTATATCAGTCATCTTTCTTTCTAACTCCTTGATTTTCTCGTTCATCGTTATTTTATTATTATTATTATTATTATTAATATTATTATTATTATTATTATTATTATTATTATTATTATTATTATTATTATTATTATTACACAGTGATTACGAGCAAAAGCAAAGCTTATACGGCTCAATTACAAAATCAAATTACTTAGGTAATAATAGGTTAGCCGAACTAATTTCACAAACTTAGCTTAAAATAAATTGAGATTTAAAAAGATAGTAGCACTATAGAATTATAGAACACTAATCAAGTACAACACCAGATCAAGTACACCTGTCCAGCCCATTGAAGCAATTCAGAGAAGGAGCTGTTACGATGTCACTACTTGAATTATTGTTCTATTTATCAAATACTTTATTTACTAGAAAGTCTTGCCTAACACTAGATCTAAAAGCTCGCCACAATTCCGGCATTTGATCTTCTTCGGCTTCTTGTCTGCCATAACTTTCAGCAAGTTGATCTGGTCAAGTTTGTCATCGTCATCTTCTTCCTGCATGTTCCTACCTTTGTTGCACCGCGAGCTCTTCGTGGCTGCTTTGCATTTAAGAGTTTCTTGGTTTGCAGGAGTCGTAGGATGCTTAAACAAACTGCGTGCATGCTCTAGCTCGCCACAATTACAACACCTGATTTTCTTCGGCTTCTTGTCTACCATACCTTTCAACAAGTTGACGATCTGGTCAAGTCTGTCATTGTCACCTTTTTCCCGTATGGTCCTACCTTTGTTGTATGTATCCGGAAGCCATCGTGGCTGCTTCATATTCAAGAGCAGCTGTCAATGCGCCAACTAATGTTTTGGGATGGGATAAACGAAGCGTCATTAATAAAGACCTCGATGCCCACACATTGCATCATGTTCTCTGGTACTGACGGATAAGCGAATCCAACTAGTCGGGCAATATCCAGTTCATACTCTTCAAGGATTTTGTCACGTTTCCGCCTTCGGTTCTTCACCTGGGACTGGTACACATGTTCTAGATATTCGTGACCGTAACGCATGTCCAACCGCTTCTTCAGCTGCTCGAAGTCATCCGTTTCGTCACGCGGTATCGTCTGAAGTACATCTAAGACATCTCCCAGAAGCGCTGTAGTCGGTTCACTGCTTTTTCCTTATCGGACCAATTATTCACTCTAGCGGCTGCTTCAAACTGTTTCACATAATTGGTCCACGACATTTTTCCATCGAACGTTGGGGCCTTAACTCGGGTGAAACTGCCAATGTCTTCTAACTTAGGATGTGTCTTGCAAGGTTTCGTTGGCTCGGTCTTCTTTTCTTCCGCTGGCGTGTCTTGAGTTCTTATATCTGTCATCTTTTTTTCTAACTCCTTGATTTTCTCGTCCATCATTGTCATCTTATTCTTGATCTTCTCGTCCATCGTTGTAATCTTATTCTCAATAATCTCGTTGATCGTTGTAATCTTATTCTCGATTTTCTCGTCCATCGTTGACATTTTTTTCTCGATTTTATCGTCCATCGTTGACATCTTATTCTCGATTTCAAATTTTATTGATGAAATTTCATTTTCAACGTCAGCGGCAATGTCGTTATTCATGAATAAGATACCGGCAAATATATCGTTCTTCAAAACAGTAATCATGTCTGTCGTTCTTCATAGCAGAAATATCGTTTTTCACATTCGTTGAAATTTTCTCTTCCATGGCAGAAATATCGTTCTTCATAACAGAAATCTTTTCATCCATGTTCTCTTCCATGGCAGAAATATTAGCAGAAATTGACTTGATTAAGGTGGAAGCGTCGTCAGTAAATAAAACTTTCTGGATCAAAGCCGTCATTTTTCAGTGCCACTTTAAGTCTTTCTACTAATTCACTTTTCTCAACGGACGTTTCCAACTCACGATCTTCCAGTTCTGCTTTTAAATCAGTCACTCTCAAGTCACATATACTCTTGGCCATCTATACGTAGCAATTTATTTATATTACCCCACACCTGAGACCAATGTAGTGTTTTATTATTTATTAAAACGTTTTGATTACGGGTAGGATAAATTTACAAATACACTCGGTAGGTTCACTTACTTAATTTATTTATTCACTACACTATTCACTAATTATATACACAGTATATTCACTTAATCTAATTTATATAAACACTTCACTACTTAAACTATTTACTTGTTCGCTGTTTATATCATGAGATCACTTTATCAACTAAACTAACTCTCACTGGCCGAACCTTTATATATTAGTGCCTCTTTTACTAGATAATTCTAGATTGCGGTTTACACAAAAACAATTGGCTCTCTGGCATTTTGTAGATAAGACTGGTCACAAAAACAATGTCTAGATAAGATAGTTACAATCGTTCGTAAACAGTTCTCAGAAATCCCTGCGCATCCGCCATAATTTTAACTTTCATACATGGCTTAAACAGCGTCGGATTCAGGGTCTACACTAGTGTGTTATTTCGTAACAATACTCTATCAATCTTGCACTATCCAATTTTGAAAAGAGTATTCATTTCTTATATCTATTCGGATTCAGAATCGGATCGAAGTGAACATTTTCGTCATAATTTTCGGTATAACAATCGTTTTCACTTCCATTATATTCGTATATTTCGAGGTTTGCGTTATAATATTCTCGATCATCGATTTCTTCACAATTGAAGAGTTCTTGAGAGGTCCAGTTTCTCTGGGGAGTTTGTTCATGAAAATTATTTGTAGAATTTTGGCGTGCAATAAGAAGGGTACTTGAAATAGTCATTGGGGTAGATTTTGGATTTCTGTTGACCGTACTCATTTTTGTAAGTCTCGATTGAGGTATACTCTTACTTGCCCAAACATTATCTGTTCTTTGGGGTTTGCTAAAAATTTATTGATTCGTTAAATATCGTTGTTGTCGTAATTGTCTTATATTTATATTGATTAGACTTTGACGAAATGGTCTCTGTTGAGTTGATTGCCATTGTGGCCTAAGAGAGGGTTGAAAATATGTAGACAGTTGAAGAAGATGTGGCTGAAGTCTGACGGAAAATTGATTTGATTATTTAACACGTTTTATAAATAATGGATATTATTTTCTTCTTGAATGTACTGCATAGCAGTAGCTTGAATGGTAGGTCGCATAGTTGTAAGGATAGAGCCTTAAGGCTCCTTAAGACCTGCGAGAAAGGTAGTTGAAGCCTGTTGTTGAAAGAATTGTTTTTTGTTTTGAATAATGACAGGATCAATTATTGAGGTTGTTCATTAAAGTTTTGCCTTAAATTAACTAAATCTCTCGTCAAATGAATTTTAATTTCTTTTATTACCGAATTTTCGAATTAAAATTGTTTTTAATTCGTTCCAATCATTGTAGCCATATATCAAAATAATGTTTTCACTTTACCAGTAATTTTTGAAACAATACCTTGTAGTCACAAAATATTTTGAATGTAATTTTCGTTACCAGGTATCCTATCAAAATAATATTTCAATAAAATCATACAATTCACTAAGTTTTCCATAAAAATTTTGTAAAACGTCATCGTCAATGTCAAATTGTGGAAGAGCCATTTTTTTTTTGTTTTTATTTGAATTATTTAAATTTAAATTACTTTCACTCATACTGAAATTTTATAATAAGGTTGTTAATAATTCTGCAGATAAATCACTCAATGGATTATTAGCAGATTAATAAAACATAAGTCGTTACAGAATAAGGACGACGATTAGTTTTATTCCCCAAAAGAGCAGGTAATCACTGTTGGAGGATCTGGCTGGATGAAAACATCAAATGTTAATCCTCCAGGAATACTTCATTGTAGAACCTGGATGCTGGTTGGAGTTTCAAACGCTGTTGAACCAAGAATGCACTTTTTCTCACGTTTACACTTTTGGAAAGTTATTTATTTATGTTCACTGTATATATTTTTTCTAAAAGTTCGAATCGGTAAAAAACGATTTAAAACAATGAGTTTTTGCCAAAAGGACTCTTTCGCGATCCTATGTAACGTGAATTTCGTTCACCACTCGTAATATTTCTCGTCGATGAAAGAGTAACGTAAATTTCGTTTACCACTCGTAACATCGAATAATACTTCTTGTCGATGGTTGTCGAATTTTAAGTTTTCGGATGAGTTCGTTTTCATTAGGATATTTAAGCCAATGCGCGCTGAGGTTCGGCCCTTATTTCTTTAACTAAATATACTTTTTTTTGTGTTCTGTCATCCTATCGTATCGAAGTGCATTCATATGAATGGTGAGTAGTTTCGCTTAAA
Source organism: Galeruca laticollis (assembly GCA_963921935.1). NCBI lineage: Eukaryota > Metazoa > Arthropoda > Insecta > Coleoptera > Chrysomelidae > Galeruca > Galeruca laticollis. Next base: position 152,838,969 of record OY998181.1, on the reverse strand, counting down.
ATGTATAATATTTGTTCGCTTATTGTTTCTTACAGTGTACTTAATAGTTTCAAATTAATTTTTCTTTAAAACATTCAGTACCAGTTATATATATTTTATTTTGGTTCTTTATATCTTTTTTTATAACAATGGAATTTTACGTTGAAAAACCATTAAAATAAAATTAAATGAATTAGTAACTTTTCTTATGATTTTTATTGTGCTTTTTATTTCTAAAATAAATAAATTTTCTTAAAATATTGTAAAATACAGGATATATGAACCACGCCCATTAAACAAGAAACATAACAAGTCTTTTTTGTGATGTTCTTTTTAGAGACTTTTCGTGATGTTTATATAAAACGTTAATAAGATATCTCCTAGATGTCTTAGTTTTATTACCAACTCTATTAACATCCATGTCATGTAAATAAAACATATTTTTGATGTACACAGTAATACTTGAATTCGTAGTTACATACACATCCTATGAACTTCTTTTTAGTAACTTCCTATAGGAAACATTCATACGGTGTTAATTTGTATACTTCTCACTAATGTCACATACAGCACGTTACTGTAATATTACAAATTAACATGTTTCTAAGATGATCACACGTTGCAGTTACTTTGACATATTTCGAAATAATTTTTAGTAACTTCCTCCGATTACGTCTGTACGACGTTAGTTCATGAAACTCTCAGTAATATCTCATATTAAACATCACAGCAACATAAAAAAAAAAGAAAATAGAAGGGGACTGATTAACGAAACATACAGTAGTTATCTGTAGAAACTGGAAACGAAGTATTCGGTGAACAAATATGACAAGCATGAAATGGCGGATGGTTTTCAGTTATGTAGTAAAGTTATATTTTATTTGCAGGAAGCACATATTTTGCAAGAAGTACTTGAATAAAAAGGTCTTCGTTTTCGTTAGTTCCTACTAAGCTACAGTTTTTATACTTAGTTATAATGGACGAACAACAATTGTTATCGGTAAGTACCTATTCCAAAATCATAATTAAGACTTAATACTCATTCAATACTTTAATCGGCTATTATACATTGAAATCCCATGTGACGGAATTGTACACTAACATTTTACTACAAAATAAGGGTTATTTTAATTTTTAAAATATTTTAGTTACCTAGTAAGTATATTTTGATAACGATTCACAATATTTCAAATCCTAGATATGCATTATACCCTACAAAAAACTTGATATTGCAATAGGGTAGATATTATTATTAATAATAAAACATGATCATATGGTAATTATGTAGAGGGGAGTATGTTCGCAGATATTTAAATCTAGAAGAAAACATTTTCAATGTTCAAGATGTTTCAGAAGCTACTTACAGAAATAAAATAAAAAACAAATAGTTGTTAATTATGTAATGAAAGGGGAGTAATTATTTCAGACAGTCTGATACAAACATTGTATTAAACAGTACAAAAAATATTGAATCAAGTATCTCTAGTTTTAGTTTTTTTAGTAGTTGTCTTAGCCATCAATATAGCTTTGCAGGTTTAGAAAATTTTAACATTATTACTAACAATTCTTGTGAACAATTAGAGACTGTTTAAGACTTTAGAAACAGAAATTTCTGTTAAAAAGCTCATTTCCATTTGAAAATTCACTGAACACAATAAATAAGCTGTATTTGTCCCTTACAATGGTACCTATATTGATCTAGTTGGAGAATATGTAACTTATGATACTGAATGCTCCAGTCAACAAACAGCATGCAATTATTTATTATTGTAGAAACACAGCTATTGGATACTCATTTGGATACAATTAATTATAAACTCATTTAACTTGATAATGTGTTCATATCTCTTCTTCATAAGTATTTTTTTTGTATACAGTGTATTAATAATGCTCAGTTTTCATTAAGTTACAATTCCACGATGTTAATATACAATTTGTTCCAGGATGAAAATAACAAGATGAGAATAGTATATTATTTTATACAGAAAAGAAGTATGAATTTTCATAGCACACCTGAATTTACCTGCCAAATGGAGTTAGTCATGGAATAGAAGGTAAATCATGAAAAGTCACTTCTTGAAATAAAATATATTATTATTCCTTTGAAGAACCCCGCATGTATCTTATGGAAAATGGGTCCCAGTCAATAGGCTGAAAATCAAGTTTGATGTAGTTTATGATGATCGATCAAAGGTCTCCATGGGCACAATTTGATCTAAAGTAATTGTTTTATTAGCTGTTGTTCAGAACACCTTCAAATATTTCACAGATAAGGATTTTGAAGTGTACGTTATGGAATGGTTTAGGCACTCGAAAAAAGTAACCGTAAGTAAACTATAAAATTTTCTTTTATCAGATTGGATTTCTGTTGATGTAACGTAATGTTTCATTAAATTTTTATGGTGTAAAATTTTTATTAGTTTCAATATAATCAAAAAACTATTCTAATAAATTTTCTGTAAACTAGCTGTAATGTATGTGTATCCGTTAAACTTTATTAAGTCAGTTTCAAAGTATGTTACATTATGGCAACTACAGATTAATATACCCTTTTTTATTTCTTGCTTTCACTGAATGTGTTCAATAGTTTCCACTTTCCAGACTTGTTATGTAATATGCTTACACAATTTTATTTTTTTTTAGGTTGGATTGCTGGACAAGATATTTTTTTTTCTAATTTTGTACGTTTTTTTCAAATTTACTGTACTGTTCATTAATAGTGAATAAACGTTTTAAATCCTTTATTATTTTTTTGCTATTTTATTTTAAATGTACAGGATGAACAACTAAGAACAACTGTAGGCCACATCTCAGAAAAGAATCATGGTACAACTTTCAAAAAAATTACCTTTAGGTAAGAGATCCTGAAAAGTTACTGGAAAATTTTTTACAGTCTCTAAAATATCTGCTAGGGGTGGAATAACACTCGAGAACATAATACTCCAAAAAAACATACTTAAGGTGTCCTAAAAATACAATTTTTGAAATCTTGATGAGATTATGAATAAATTTAATTAAGGAGATTTTTGCCATTATTCTTCAAATAATGGGTGGAGAAGGTTCAAACTTATGAACAAATGTATCACTTTTTCGTTTTTTAACCGATATTAATGATTTTAGCTGCATTTAAAAGTTTTTCTGTTTAATAAGATTGATAACAAAATTGGATACTTTTGTATCCACTCGGAAATTTAAAATGTAAATTGAAGCATTTTTTTATATTTGATATTATAAATCTTATATCTTGGAATAGATTCCTATTTTTTAACCCCTTTCCATCAGAATTTAAAAAATGCCTCATTACATTTGAAATTTCCGAGAAACATAGGAAAAATTGTGGACTTTTTCACAAAGCGTTGACAAAATTGTCCAATTTTGTTATTTTTGTTAAGCATTTCTTATTAAAAAGGAAAAACTCTTTCAAATGAAGCCAAAAATATGGATGTCGATTAAAAAAAAGTGTTCGACATTTTTTGTTTGGGTTGAACCTTCCCCCACCCCTTACTTGAAGAATACAGACAAAAAGTCCCTAACTACATTTTTTCATAATCTCAACAATATATCAAACATTGTATTTCTAAGATACGTTTAGTATGTCTTTTTTGGAGATAATCACAGTATTATGTTTTTAAGTGTTCATTCCATCCCATAGGAGATATTTTAGGAACTAAAAAATATTTTTCAGGGTCATTTTCCTGAAGGTATTTTTTTAAAGTTGTACTATGACCAATTTTTGAAATATGGCGGACAGCCGGCGTTCTTAGTTGTTCACCTTGTATTTGCTGATTAGGCACAGAAACATCTATAGGATGTCATCCAGAATGTTTGAGGTATATTATTTAGAGGTTTATGTAATGTCCATACAACATCTACGAGAATACACTGTATTGTTTTTGAAATGTCGCATTTAGATCATTGATAAGATGTTATTTTTTAGACATTGCATTAACATCGACAAGATGTTAAAAGGCATTTTAGAATGTAACAGAAATATTGTTTTTAGTTCGTTCCTTTTGAGGAAGTTCTAGTAACATCACAGTAATGTAAAAAGGCAGAGCTTTAACATCGCTGAGAAGTTGAAACATCACAAATGTTAACAGCCACAAGCTGGCCATAAGCGGTTGTATAGATGTGCATGTGATGAAAACAAGAGAAAAAAAAGGAAGAACATTATCACAATGTGATGTTGAATTAACATAACTGTAATATTTATTTGCATAGTGGGCGTTGATAATATAATTTCATAATGTTGTACTTATGTCACTTGTACCTACTGTAATTTCAATCTCCAGATATCCTGTATTTAACTGAATTCAAGAACTATATCTGATTCAAGTGTCTTTTCTAGCACTTTTTCTTACCGGCCTAAAATTCATTTTACCGACCTAAACCTTCGTACCGACCTAAGCCTTTTCACCGGCTGAAATTCTACCAGTTGAACTCTACCGGCTGGGACAACGGCTCTACTCAAAACCGACTTGACTTGACTTGACGCAGCCAGCTGATTGGTTCCCGATTCCTTTGGACGTCATCACATTCATCGTTGGAAATGAAAAAAAAACAAGGAAAGTACTAACGTCCATAATCGTAAACATTATCGATTATTTCCAACTACAGTTCATGGAATGATTAACTTAATTGTTTTGTACCACATGTAAAGGAATATCTTCTTCATAAAATTTTTAATTCATGTTTAATTTTCCTTTAGAATCTAATTTTTTTATATAACATTTTCAAAATTTCCTCTCAGTTTCTAATTTTTCTAAATACTAAATCAAGTTGTAAAATTTAATAACATTTCTAAATATTAAATAAAGTTGTTCATTTTTTATAACCTTCCAACTTCTTGTTTTGTTGACTGGGATTAGTTGATGTGAGGTAACTTATAGACTAGTAGGACTCAAGCTGGCGCCCACTGATCTTTCCGTCTCGTAACGTAAAAATAAGTAGGATTACCCCAGAACCGGTAAGACCTACTCCACTAGTATATAACCCACGCCTGAGTAGCTCTTGGACGAATTGGCCGTTGGACCTACTGACTGCGCCAATTATATTTTCGTTTTAGAAAACTGAACTTTGAAAAACAAAAATTACAAATATATCACGTGAACTTTTACAGCATAAGTGAATTGCAGAATGAAAATATATAAAATATTGTCAGATTCTACTGATGATGTCTATTCCGAGAATTTATAAACTTAAAACTGAGCACCATCGGGGTTTTTCTCAAACAATACACTACTTATTGAAACAATGTAACATTTTTATATAATGCACCTATTCACTGTTACAATGTAACATGCACGATTCATCCTGATTATTTAAATTCAAATTTGGATACCGCACAATTGGATTTGAAGTAGATATATCACATCATTTTGTAAACTTTCTCAAAATAAGGACACAAACAATATTATTACATAAAGTATGTAAATAAATGTCTGGAGTTTGAATGAAATTCACTTAAGGGAGAATCGAGTACCCGTGAGTATACACAGCAGCTGTAAATATATTATTTATCGTGAAAAATTCCGGTTATAGAATAAACTAGACAAAACCTCTATGCCACCCACTTTCTTCCATGCTTTTCAGTAAGAAATCTTAAGAATGTCTATAGGGAATCAAAATAGTGAGATTTTGGGACAGAACGAACGTAGACCTTGTATATTTAATATAAGGATGATGCCGTAGAATAAGGTGGAAGGAGAATAACCGACCTGAGAAGAAAGGAAACAATAAAAAAGGTCCTCTACCTTTCTTTTTCTATTTTTCTATGCACTTTGTATGTTGTTGAAAACATATCTATAATTATCCACGCATGTAAGCTTTTTTAGTAAAAAGAGTTTAGCATGAAAACTCTATATGAAGAACATACTGAAAGATATTTCCCTTGAAATGATCAAGGATGTATTTTCGATGAGATTGTTGGAATTTTTAATTGGTTTTTTGTGATAAGAAATTCTAGAGTTTTGATTGTGTCGTTTGAAGAGAATTGCTCACAATGTAAATTTTTTATTATTTTAGATCAGGTCCACATTTTTTATCCTTAAAAATCAAAACTTCAACTTATTATTTCATGGGAATATAACTAGGTTGACGCTAGATGATAAAAAATCAACGTAATAAACCCCAGAACGTAATATGTTGAATTTTTTTCCTTATTTCTTGCCCTCAATATACTTAACTTATTCTTTAAATTATGTCGAACTTCTCATGTTCCAGTCATTGACCTTACACTCAAAAATATTTTACCAAAAAAAGAGTTTATAAAAAGTTATGAAGGATATTGTTAATATAATCAGTCTTATTATTTTTCTCGTGAAATACTTTACTTCAAACCTTGAATAAATGTTGTCATAATTCCTTGATAATTTATCGAAAATGTATGAAAGCGAATATCACTACACGCGATCAATCATGCTGGCTTATGTTCACAGTGAGGTATTCAAGTTCATTCATGTGAATACAGGATGATTCATTATTCTAAATAATAAACCGATACAAATTTGAATTAACGGGTGACAAATTATCTATTCATAAGTTCATTAAATGTGTTAGGGAAAAATAACCTCATCTTTCCTAAGGTTAAAGTGGAAAGACCATATCACGATTTTGCGTTTGCTTTTATCAGAGAAAGGTGAAGAAATAAGAAAAATGGATGAATGAAAATGAAACAAAAGTTGAACTTATTTTTACTGTCTAATTTTTGTACGCTGAACTTGAATCTTTGCAAAAATTTTCTGATAAAATTACAATCAGTTTATGTTCATTATGGTCTTGCCTTTCTGTATCTGTGTCTCTAAGAATTTGAAAGGTGGGTTAACCCACGGCACTTAGGCCTTAATTGCTTCCTTCTGAGGATCAGCCTTCCTTTTAGCTCGTCATTCAGCATACTCGTTCGAAGTAGGCGATGACGTCGCCTGAAGTAATCTCCACCATAGTGGCGTGTTTTAAGGCTCGACAAATACAGAAAATCTAAATTGAGAGAGTGTTGGACATTCGCAAAGAATGTGTTCGACAGTCTCATATTCTTGTTCACGTCCTCTACAAAGTAGAGTGTCAGACAGACCCATTCTGTAGAGGATCTGCCTGTTCATAAACTTTTTTTTTGGCCACTTTGCTGTCCGGATGCTGTAACAGTTTCTTGGCAAGCATGCAGCCTTCTGGGTCATGCCATCTACCCTTAAACTTATTAAGGGAGTGTTCCGTTAATAGGTCAACTGTCGCTGATGCTGATAGATCAATGAAAGTACCGGGTCCCAAAATTTTTGGGAGGCTGTTTTCCTGTCTAGCAAGTCAACAATACGGTTCCCTTTCGATTTCCTATGGCATTTGATCCAGCCTTAAGGGCCCACGTTGTTGTTACAGGCTTCGATTAAAGCTATGTGACATTTGAATACTAGGCCACATGTAGTACGTGGTCTTCTCAGGGCTAGTAGTGTTTTTCTACTAACCATGAGGATGTACATAGTATATCCCGTCGTGTTCCTTTTGGTAATCCCTTTTGCAGCGATGCAGATAGCAGTGAGCTGTTTTAGAGCAACACTTGAATTGCAGCCCATCGCCCATTTTATGTTTATTGATTCAAGGGTCTGGAATAAGCTCCACATCCTGAGTCTACATTGGTTTTAGACCCATGCGGATTTAGACCCTTGCAGATTGCGCCTTCTTCTAATGGGTCTTATGCGTTATTTTCAATGATTAACTTGTAGTGCCTATGAGAGACATATCGCGTTGGAATCGAGTCCGTACTGCAATAGAGAAATCTATCTGAGAGCCTCACACCACAAGTTACGTCTCAATTTAGCGGATCCTACATCAGGTGTATACCGGTAGAGCGTAGACGTGTCATGGTCATCAAAACAATCTCTTTGATGTGTATGACCAAGGATCACTTCCAGAGCTCTAGTTGGGGTTGTTTTTATCCCTCCTGTTGTGTTGAGACATGCAGTTCTCTGAATTTGATCTAGTTTACGGACGACTGTCAGCTGGTTTGCTTTAACTCTCAACTCCCCAGGCAATCGCACCGTACGTTCGCATAGGTCTAATGATGGCAGTGTAGACCCAGACAGTGACCTTGGGCGACATTCCCCAGGTACGGCCGATGGTTCTGCGACACTACTCATGAGAAATATATGCTTTTTTTACTCTGTTTTCTGGATGAGAGTTCTACGTTGACTTACTGTGGAAGGTAACCCCTAAGTATTTCACCTCTCAAGGAAAGTTAAGTATTTATGAGCTTTGGGGTTTGTTGTAAACATTATGCAACACGAAATACACTGAAATTTATTAGTGTAAAGTTCTTATCATAGATGTCGTCTGCGACAAGCATCTGAGGTTACATCATGCGCAGAGCAAAAGATAGCTTGCAGCAGTGTAACATGAAACGTGGTAAGAAAGAGATCTCTCGCGTACGAACGCGCTGTAACGCTGCACCATAATTTAAATTATTAAATTTATCGGGCAAGTACCCATAAACAACAAACCATTTCAACAGTGTAGTTGCTATGTAAATATACTAGTGTAAAATAGAACAGCGTAAATAGTTGTAAATAAATTGTCTATAGAAGGAAATCCATTCATTGTAAAACAGTCCACAAACCCAATTAGTGATATTTGCGCAATCAAATTGTATATATCAAACAGGGCTTAATTTTTCACAAGCTTCCTTTTTTCGCGAGAAGAATCGTCTCAAATCATTTTTTTCGGATTTATTGACAGTGAATGGTCTTTGCTACATTGTTCTATGATATTGAGGGCCTCTTGCATTAGAGCGGAGATTATCTCCTCTGCATCAGCTATTGTGTAGAAGTTGCTGTCATCGAGGGAGCTGTCCAAGGAGTCTAAGACCATGTTCCACAGTAGTGGCGGAAGTACTGCTACCTGTTGGCAACCTTTTACAACAAAGCATCTGATGGTTACATCGTCTACGCTGATTTGTATTGCTCTTTTTGAGAGCATGTTATATATCCAGCCAGTACGTTTGTTATTTTAGGAAAACTGGTTTTGTGGAACGCACCTACTATGTCTATGAATACACCCAGCGACCTCTCGATGCGGCCCACCACGAGATGAAGAACCGAATCGGTAGAGTTCCCTGGTGTATATGCACGTTAATTTGGATGCAGTGGATTTTGTGTTATCACTACATCTCTTATATATCGTTTGCACAGCCTCTCCAAGTCCTTCCTAGAAATCGATGGAAGGCGAATGGGTCGATACGCTTTTGAAATGGAATAGTCCATTCCTCCTGGTTTTGGTATGAACACAACTTTAACGTATCTCCAACTTTTTGGAATATACCTCAGTGCCTATGAGGATCTGAAGATTCCCATCAGGTGCGGCATTAAAGCATCCTTGCCCCACTGAAGTAGAGCTGGATAAATGCCGTCCGTTCCTGGACGATTAAAGGGAGAGATACTTGAGATGGCTGACCTCAGTTTCTCTAGGCTGACGATCTGTCGCGATATACGTTAGTTGTCGTCTGTTCCTTCAGGTTGGTGGTTTTTGTGCCATCTTCTTTGGTTTATATACCGATATGACGGTAGGGATCCCTGGAGAGGGCTTTTTGGAGTTTAGCTGCTTGCGGAAAATCTTTGATTTCCTCGCAGTAGATTTTCCATGCTACTCTTTGTTTTTGCCTAATGCCTCTTTTATACTCCTTGAGGTGTTCCAATCCTCTTCGAGTCTGGTACTTTCTGCCGTGTTGAAAGATTTACTCGCCGTCCTCCTGAGCTGATCAATCCCATTGCACCACCATGGAGTGGAGGCTCCATTAAGATCGATCCGCCTGACGGGGTAAGCCATATTATAGGCATTGATTACGGAGTTTTGAATGATTTCAGAATAAATTTCCAAATCTCCTTTTTTGTTAGACACCATGTCCTCGACTCCTCGCAAAGCCCCTTTCAAACAGTGAATATATTTTGCCCGGTTGATCCTGTCTTTACTCCAATGTATGATTGATCACTTATACAGTGTGTTAAAAAAGTAGCTCAACGTTTTAATACCTGGATATTTGATAGTTCTTATGGGAATGTGGTAAAAAAACACCAGAAAGGACTTTTAGATATTCAATCCAAGCTTTCGAATAAATGTTTATCCATTTTCAAGTACTACTGAAAATTATTGGTAAAAATTTGTTTTTGTTTTCATTAAACATTGAATTGATTTATAAGGTGTTATTTATATGCAATTACTGTATTATGTCGTTTATAGATTTCGGAAAGTTTGGGTGTCGCAGATTTCATATATGCTCAATATATATAAATTTGAGAGTTATTATTTGGCGTCGTAATATCACTTGTATTTTTGATTTTATATTAAGTCATTAATAATGTAATTTTGTATCAAATAAAATATGTCTCAAAAGATTTGGAGGATATGAGTTATCATAGAAAAGCTTGCAAATTATTTATAGATTTTGATGGTGAAATATGGGATTTAAAATTTGTGGAACACTATTCTTCATCTGTTTGATTTTTGTATTACATGGATTATATGATTGGTAATTTATATATCTTCCAGAACGTATGGGTTTTTATACCAGTCTATCAAAATTCCATTGTCATTATGTCTAATAGATTTAGTGTCCAGAAAAATTGTTCTGTATGTTCCCATTCTATTGTAAATTGTATAATATGAAGATCTATTAAATATATATGAGAAGCTATTACAATAATATATTATATTATTTATTTCATTACATGGAAGAGATAATATTATATTATCTAGGTATTTTTGAATGAACAACTTAAATGGTGAAACAGATATAACAAAGTCTAAAATATTTGAGCGAATGAAACGACGAGTACTGAGTTGACAACTGGTTTCTAAAAAAGGTTGCACTTGTTATGCGTAAGTAGATAAAACTGTTTGTTACAATACTTGCAATTAATTGAAACAAATGAGTTAAAATTACCCTTATAATAAGGGCGTACAATTATATTTTATAAATGTTATAAATGTTCAATTAAAAATTATCAACTAAATGATATTCTGTCAAAAATGATGTTGTATACGTGCGACGAATAAAAATTTATATCAGAAATAAAAACTTTTAACGAAATTGGATTACTAAAGAATATATGATGTTTCTTTTATTTGTTATATTTAAATATTATTTATTGAATATTTAATTTGTTTAAAATATGGACATTTTTAATTGACACATATTTTTAGTTAAACGAATAACGCTTGTCATAGTTTTTCTAATTGATATATAATTATTATACTTTCAATTAATGATTTTCAGTTATTAAGGTAATTGCAGATGTATTATTTTATTAGATCGCTCCATTTTCGGTCATAATAGGATCCTCGTGTTAAATATGCAATCTTTAACAATCAATTTTTTAAAATTAAGTGCCGCGAGGAATGAAAAAAATCCTACATTTATTAATTTTCTAAGATATTTTATGAAAACTTATTTTCATGGGAACATCCTTAACGTTACTCCCGTCTGTAGTTTTTATGGCAACGTTTATTCTTTCTCATTAAGAAATTTGCTGTATCATTTAGTTTGATTAGAGTTAAAATAGAACGTATGTCTCAATTAAATAGCAATTTATCATTATACAGCGTCATCCCCAAAGTCCGCATCAAATGGGAAACTTTTTTATTACGGGTTTTTCGATGACTATTTCACTAGAGTAAATTGATAACTGACAAAATTTGAAGGTTTTGAACTGGCAATTTTTTGTCTTGTCGCGGCAATTTTTTGACGTTTAATATATCAAATCTATGTGTATAAAATTCTATCACTCTGTGATAAAATTCAATATAAAATCTTTGTTAGTGGTTTCTCAGGAAACTAAGTTGTTTATTTATTTATTTAACTGTCTAAAAATTATTAAAACTGTTTCAAAAATTTAAATAAGTATTATTAACATGAATAATATAGGATTTGGAACTAATTCAATAAATGAAATGGAGAGTATAATTAAGCAAAGTATACCGCGAAATACAATGAAGACAGAAAAGTCTGCGTGGGAACAGTTTAGAATGTTTCTGGACGCACGTAATTATACGTTAGAAAATGATACTTCTGAACAAGTTATAGCAAAAATTCTTAAAGATTATGGTTTTAACATGAAAAAAGAGATGGAACTGATTATACTGAAGCTAGTGTGAAAACACTTTGGAATACGACTGCTCAAATGGTTCAGGAAAAATATTTTCTAGAATTTAACATCAAAATTGATCCATTTAAAGATATTACCTATAAATTTGCTAGATTGACCAGGTATACAGAACGTAAAAAGCTTCAGGCTGAACCTGAAACCAGAAAAAGAAGTTCTAACGCGTTTACTAAAGAAGAATTAATGGAAATGGTAGAAAGCTATTCTGAAGATAATCCTGATGAGTTACAAAAAAAGTTTTTTCATTTATGTTCGTTCGAATTAGCATGGCGTGGAAATGAAGCTGCTAATTGTGATATTAATAACTTTAAAAAAGAATATAATAATAAAGGTTATTTTACTGGCAGGGTAGAATATAATCCAATCTTTTCCAAAACGACACAAGGAGGATCAAAAGCTTTATCTGGCAGTAAGTGGCTGGTAAGAAATAATGCTAACAACAATTTGTGTCCCGTTCGTTTATTTTAAAAAATTATTGAAAAAAGAGAATCCAATCCTTATCTAACAACAACAAGATTATTTTTAACAGTACATCTAAATTGGGAGAAAGGAATATGGTACAAAAATTCACCATTGGGAATTAATACAATTTCAAAGTGGACGAAAATATCGGCAGAATCAATTGGTATAGACACAAAAAAAATAAAAATAACCAATCATTCACATAGAGCTTCTGCAATATCTGCATTAGCAAAAGAATAAGTTGGTGAACAAGAAGTAATTAAGCTTACAGGACATTCTTCTGCCCAATCTTTGAAACCATATTTAAAATTAAATGAAGAACACCATTTCCAACTTATAGAGAAGCTTCGAGAAAATAAAAATGAAGAAAAGGAATCCTCAGTTTCTAACTTAAATTCATCACAGGTTATGATGCAAAATAATCCCCAAAATAATGCTACAACGTACAATTATAATAATTGTACTTTTTACATAAATAAGTATTTTTTTTTCATAATGTTATTATTTTTTTGGCTTTGTATAATTGAAGTTTGCAATAAATAAAACGTTTAAACATATGATTTTTTAGTTTTTCTCTCGTGAAATAGTCATGTCGAATACCACTCAATTAAAAATTTTGTAAGGTAAAATTTTTCTCTTGTCGTATTCAAGTTTGTTGCTTTTAGGTGATTTTGCTCATGACATTTAATCCAAAACCACTCGCCTGACGGCTCGTGGTTTTGTTAAAAATGTCATTCGCAAAATTGCCAAGCAACAAACTTTCATGACAATCGTGAAATTTTGCCGACAACATTGTCACTCTCGTGGTATTATATATGAAAAGTTATTCTTCATAAAAGTTTGAGCATCTCCTAAAATAAAAATTGCATCAACAAAATGTGGTGAAACACTCGTAATATATGAGGTGCATTTGAAAATTTTATTTTGAGTCAAGAGTAAGTGCCCGTATTTCCTTAAATATAAAAAAAAATATTTGAAAAAGATGTTCATCATTAAGAAATAAATCAAGTTTTAAAGTCATGGCGATCTAGGAGAAATTTTAATTTTTACCAATTTTTTTAAAATGGTGGTGGCTATAAGAAAAATATATGCTCTAAATGATAATTAAACGACATCTTGTATACAGCAGTTTATTTAAATGTGCTTGTAATTTACAAATTGCCCAATTATTGTGCTAATTATGGTTAATTTTCTTATTCTTAGGAAAACCTTTTTGGTGCAAAGTTCTTTTGATTTTTTGTTGACACCAAAAATTGCTCAAAACGAGTCAGTATCTTAACAAGGATATCATTTTTAATAATATGGAAGCACTAAACATCAAAATTAAATTACATCTCAGTATGATGTCTATCCCGCAACATGCACAGTTCGGTTGTTCTTACAACATCGTTGACTACACTCGTAATGTACTCTGGTTTTATGGCCCTCACACAATTAGTAATTACAGTTTTTAAATGTTCTCTGTCCCTAAAATGATAGTATTTGTAAACCTCGTTCTTCAATAATCCTCAACAGAAAAAATCCATTGGGGTTATGTCCGGTGAGCGTGCTGGCATGGGATATTCTGAATAACGTCCTATCCATTTTCCATTAAATGTTTCATTTAGAAATTTTCGAATTGCTGCACTACAATGAACAGTCGCCCCATCTAACTGACACCAAATTTTTTGTTTATATCTATGTGGCATTTAATTTGTAAATGGAAACAAATCTTGTTGCAAAAATTGCAAATGACGGTTTCCAGTAAGATTCTCAGCAAAAAAGAAGGGACCAATCATAGTATTATTTAACAGTCCACATAAGACATTTACCTTAAATGATTATTGGTCCTGGCAATCTATGGTGAAATTAGGATTTTCTGTAGCCCACCACCTACAGTTCTGTGAATTTACTGTTCCATTAGCTGAAAATGTTGCTTCATCAGCCCATAAAATATTTAGTGGAACCGTGAATTTTCTTCGTATTCTCCTTGATACCATGCGGAAACTCAAACCTCGAAATAAAATCCATTTCCTTTAAAGTATTAATAAATTTTGGTTTGAAAGCTTTGAACTTATTTTCCTTTAAGATTTTTTGTACGGTAGTATCAATAGATGTTGTAATCTGTTTAATTGATGTCTTACCACTTTCGACTAACGTTAAACACATTTCCTCTTCTGTCTCTGTAGAAACCTTTGCATGTGCGTGAGGCTTTTTAAAGTTGTTATTAATACTGCTCGTTTCTTTAAATTTATTCAAAATACGTGTAACTGTAGTGTGATTTACATTGCGATTGGCATGTCTGTCATTAAAAATGTCTTCTTTTGTGAGCATATTGATATTATTTACAAAATATTTATTATCAAATGGTAATAAAATAAATAATAACAACAACTGTGTAATAAGTTTTTAACAAAGTTTTGACATGAATTGTTTTGATGTTCACGCATTTTATGGTAAACATTAATTTGTTTTCCACAGCCAAGCCAACTTACCACAATTATTTTTCAATCGAAGATTCTCACCAACAAGGGGTGATCAATCTGTGCTGAGATAATAGTTTAATTTTGATGTTTAGTGCCTAAATATTATTGAAATTTATACTCTTGTTAAGGTACTGACTTGTTTTGAGCAATTGTTTGTGCCAACAAAAAATCAGAAGAACATTGCACCAAAAGTTTTGAAGTTTTTTCTAATGAATGAAAAAATTGACCATAATTAGTACAATAATTGGGTAATTTGTAATTTACCAGCTCTTTTAAATAAACTGTTGTATACAAGATGTCGTTTAATTATCATTCAAAGCAAATCTTTTTTCTTATAGCCACCATTTTAAAAAAATTGGTAAAAATCGAAATTTCTTCTAGATGGCTATGACATCAATTATTGAGGTATTCTTTAATGATGAACAACTTTTTCAAATAATTTCTTTTTAATATTTACTGAAATACGGGCACTCTACTCTTGACTCAAATTCAAATTTTAGAATGCCCCTCGTATATTACGCGTCTTTTGCCACATTTTGTTGTGCATTTTTAGTTTTAGGGGATGCACAAACTTTTATGAAGATTAACTTTTTATCAAAAATCCCATAATAAAGAAGTTTCCCATTTGGTGCGGACTTTGGGGATGACACTGTACTTTTGTTCGTTTAAATTAAAAATATATACCTAAATAAATGGTCAAATATTAAAATTTACTGGAAGTCTTATTTTCACCAGAAGTAGTTGCCCACAATAAAATTAACTGATTTCTTTTTTGTTCTAGGTAAGTTGGAAATGTAGCAATTGACAGAAGAGTTGCGTGAGTAAAATTCCGTTAATTTTTTTTGGCTTGGGTAGGTTCGTTATACGGCCAGCCTAGGATGTGAACATATGTCTCTTTAATTAGTTTTCAAACACAATCAAATATGAAAAACAGAGATAAATATTGATACATAATTTACGTTCAGAAGTGCAGTATTATTTATAGTCTGAATACAAATAAATGACAGACAACACTTCCAAATGGTTCTATCAAGATTACAAAACCTCAGATCTATTATAATTTGATATTAGTTGTATTTTGAAACCGAATCAAACTTTAATTACACTGCTAAAATCTCATTTGGCAAATATGTTCTACCTACTGAAAAATTTCACATTCTTTTTGAAAATTATACAACTATTCCAAAACTTTGGTATGCAAGAACTTGAAGGTATATATTATATAACAAGGTTAGAAAATCGATAAGAGTAGAGCATTGAGTATCGATTTCTCTTTTCTAATCGAGTAACAGACAATATTTTCTCTTAGATCAGTGTTTTTGATTATAATTGAACTTCTTCCATTTGCATAGACATTCAACTATATTAATAATCTTAATCTGACAAAGTTAGTGTCGGAATTAATAATTTATTATATACAAATTTACAAGGTTGATACAAAGTTATGAATATTTGAAATTCGATGGTTTCAGATTGGAAGGTAAATAAGAACTTAATGATTTGGGAACATTATGTTTCGACTTGATGAGTACACTTGAGTCGTATAACAACTAAGTAACGATATGTTAGATTTAGTATCTCCGTCTGTTTGAATTTGAGTGAAGTTACTGGAATGAGTGTTGAACTCGATTGAGTATTGAGCTCGAAAACTAATTAAGGAACGACGTGTTTGACTTAATAGAGGTGAAACGATGTGTTTCGACTTGATTTACACTTAGAACTTGAGTTTCGACTTCGTTGCACAACTTAAGGTACTGATTCACTATTCAACTCACTCGTTCATAATGTAACCGATAACTTACTAACCGATTGCGTAACTATGTGATAACTGCTTAACTAAGTGTGAATGCTTCTTGAATGAGTGTTGAACTCACTTCGTTGATTGAGCGATGAGCTCGTAACTGATTTGAATAATGAAAAACTGATTTCTTCACGTTGTAAGACGTGTTGAATAGAAATCAGCAAGGGGCGTGTTTCCACGTGTATTGGGGTGACTAAAAAGAAATAACCATTTCCTATTGGCCAGTATCATTTGGCTTGCCGGACCTTTGATAAGAATCAACATTGGATGCCTCCAATTTATATTGAACACTCAAAAGGTGAGACCTTCCAATTGTAACCTTTTACTCAGAAAGGTAATTCAAACGTTTATTACAAACTCTCCGATCATCTACCATAAAATTTCACATACAACGTGATAATAAGTCTTATAAGAAAGTTGCCATTTTAGTTTTTCTCCGAGTAATAACATTTTAGGGCCTACATAACACAATAAATAATAATTTGAAACGTGACATTTTCCTAAATTTTTGACTATAGAATTTAAAACACAATGCGATAATATGTCTTTCACGAATTTCAAAATGTGTTATTTCCTTTGCTCTAACAATGTTACTTTACAATAATAGTGTGAAACGTGATATTTTCTAAATATTCAGCAAAGCTACAAATAATGAATTACCTTTTGAATGTCCAAAAATGCCGAAATTTACATATACGTTAACGCCTTTTTCACAATGCTACGAATAAACTGAAAATACGCCTTGAAATGTAAAACAGTGGCGAAAAGAAGGAGTTTAATATCTACAAATATTCTACACGTTTTTAAAAAGTATTGTAATCTATATAATTCAAGATTTCCTTATCTTGAACAATCAGAAAGTATGAATCAAAATTGAATTAAATCTGAACGAAATAAGTTATTATTCATGGGTGTTTTAATAACCCTTTTTTGCACTTGGGATAATAAATGGAACGGAAGGTTGTAGTTTACTTAGCTCGAAGGACCGTGTAGTTATATGTAGTTCACTGTAGTATTCGTAGGATTATGGCGGTTTTTTAAATCAAACTCTAATGTCACTTTCACTTGTATATTGACGAAAAGTACATTTTTCTTTTATTTGCTTGAACAATTAAGAATTCACTTGATTTTTACGCGGTGAATGAAGTTAGTTTGCACATATTATGAAGATTTATGAGATGATTACGGTTTAAGAACACATGTTTGTTCCCGCTATGAACATGCCGGGTGCTCTTCTAAAAAATGAGTACCTTTGTGTGCCCCGTTTGATGATGAAAAGAGACTGGATGTAGGTTATATGTCGTATTTATATCTTTGTTGACGTAGGGTCCACTTGGTCGGGTCTAACCAATGGGATACGAGTATTTTAAACGTAACGTTGTTGACAAAACAATTTTTTTGTACGACCATCTATGTGGTTTGCAATACCATAGTTTATAATTTCGTACTTTCATGGCGAAAGTGTTTCCGATTTAAGTTCTATATAACTTTCTATTTTGGATTTTGAGTATTCTATGTGTGTTATCGCTAAATGTTTAGCAATTGGTTCTGTCTAGGTGGGTTTCTTCTCTCCAAACTTTCCAACAGTAGGAAAGGGGGGAAAGGCCATGCCTTGTTATTTATTTCTTTTTATTTTTCCGTATAGTTACGTAATGTATTTTAAATACACACACATACACATTTTTGGCCACGTTAAAATTTTTTTTCTTAGTAGATTTCTGTCCCTCACTGTGTATTTTTTTTAAAACAATATCTCGCAATAGCATTCCCATGACGGAATTTTTGGAGGTTTTCGCTTCCCTGTTAAAAAAAGATCTCCGTGATTTTGTTTTTTTGTTAAGGACTAGTTCTTTAACAGGCGTGATGCTAGTCTTGTGACATCTTTAAGTGGAAAACTGAATTTCAGAGGTGTTTCATGATGTGCCATCATTCCATAACGTATCGTACCTACGGGACGCCGTTTTTCCGAAAGGGTGGTTTGATGACTTGTCAAGTTATCGCACTGGAAGGATGTGTCGCATGGGCATTGCATCACGGTGTTATAAATCCAGAGATCCAGTCATTTTTTCTCTTTGGAAATTTCCATTTTAGTTGTGGCGTTTCTACATAACGCTGGGTTTGTTAATTACCCGAGCTTGCTCAAAAATTTCTTCGTTTTTTATTTTTTATTTTCTTTTCTCTTTTGATTTTGTTAATTCTTTTGTTTCCATTTGCAAGGAATGTAGTTGTTGGAAGATCATGTCTACACTTCGGTAGTTGTAGAGATGTGAAGTTGATTGTGGGGAATAAATAACCACGACGCGATTAACATCTCTCGCGAGGTTTTTCCTGCATGATTGATGCTCTCATCCATCTATAACTCTGAGTTGGTCTTGCTCACCTAATACTTCTTCCTTATATATTTTTGGTTACTTTAGTTTTTTCTTTTCATGTTTGTGTACCTGAGATCTTAACCACCCTATATCACATTTAGTGATTATTTTTTCTAGACGAAGAATATAGTTATTCTCTTGTCATATCGTTGAGATGTTATCATTTCATATTTTGGTAGAGGCTACCCCTCTAATTTAATCTTTTGGTTATTTTTGAATCTCAGAACGGTACCAATAACTGATATCGTTCAATTTTTGATTAATTTTTGTTAATAGGAATGAGCTCCTATTATAATTGCTTACTGCATTTTGTTTAAATTTTGTTTGAGCATAATTGCGTTTAACTTGCAATTATTGTTATTGATAATAGGCATAAGCACCTATTATATTTTTTTTACTTTTGTTAGTTTTCAAAATGAATTGAAGTTAGAAAGCAACAATTCTTGGACTTTCATTGAATATGTTCCTTTTTTCTTCTTATTTTTTCTTATCTTCTTTTCATTTCTTGAATTTGTAAGCACTACTACATCTTCTTTTATCTGGTCACCACATTCCTATGGTTTTGGCTACTTTTCTTTATAGGCTGTTCAGGTTTACAAAAAAATTAATTCTTCGAATTCCTTTTTTCTCCGAGGAGAGGGGGTGTAACATGTCGCTGAGACATGTTACAAGTAGTTTTATTGAATAACAGATGAAAATTGAAAATTTATTTACAAGTGGTTTTATTGAATAACAAATGAAAATTGAGAACTTATTTACAAGTGGTTTTATTGATAAAAAAATTATATTTTGTCTGAAAAATTTAAGATAAAAATGTTATCAAATTTGACAATTTTATTTATGAATTTAAAAAAACAAACTAGAACTGAAAGTAAATTGAAATACAAATAAAAAATTAGATTCTGAAGGAAACTAAAGTTTAGCTAAGAATTAAATGTTTTACAAAGTTATAATTTACATTGGTACAAACTATTAAGTTGATATTATATGAACATTCGTTGGAAATAATTTATAGTTGTCAAAGATTATGGACGTTAGTACTTTCCTTGGTTTTTCTTTCCAATGATGATCTGGATGACGTAAAAACGAATCTGGAACCAATCATCTGGCTGTGCCACGTTCAGTCCATTCGGTTCTGCATAGAGCCGTGGTCCCAGCAGGTAGAATTCATCCCCGGGAAATTTTTTCTGTCACTACGAAGGCTTAGGCCAGTAAGATGACTTTAGGCCGGTACGGAAAAGTTTAGGCCGGTAAGGAAAAGTGCATTTCTATGAAATGCACTTCGATACGATACGATGTCGAACTTGACAATAACTAGATGAATAAAGGGCCGAATGTCCACGCGCATTGGTTTAAATATCGAAATGAAACGAACTCTTCCGAAAACTCAGCAAGCATCGACCAGAAGTATTATTCGATGTTACGAGGGGTAAACGAAATTTACGTTACTCTTTCATCGACGAGAAATATTATGAGTGGTGATCGAAATTCACGTTACAACAACCTCTCTGGAAGCTAGGTTCAGCTCGCCCATCATTCCTTGGGCTTCTTTGAGATCATTTGTAATTGATATCAGATCATCGGCCAAGCGAAGATGATTAAGTTTTTCACCATTAATGTTGATGTTTGTGCGTTTGAACATGTACTCTAAAATGTTGGTAAATAATTAGAGGGAGATGATATCTCCCTGCCGCACACCTCTCTCTATTTGGAAGCTAGGAGTATCTTCATGAAGTCTAATGACAGCATCTGCGTTCTTGTATAATTGCTTAATGATGTCGATGTAGCGATGGTCGACTCTGCAATCAGCGAGGGAACTAAGCATATTATGGTGGTCTATTGTGTCAAAAGCTTTTTCATAGTCCACAAAAATGAGAACTAACGGTTTATTATACTCTATGCATTTTTCAATGAGGATTTTAATTGTATGAAGATGATCATTTGTGCCATAGCCCTTACGAAATTCTGCCTGCTCAATAGGTTGGTAAAGATCGAGTTCAGATGTCAGCCTTTTGGTGATTATTCTCATAAACCGCTTATATATCTGCGAAAGCAGGCTAATTGGTCTGTAGTTTTCTATCTGGGCTATATCTCCTTTCTTGTGGAAAAGTATTATGATGGACTTATTCCAATGATCAGGTATTATGGAGTTTCTTATACAAGCGTTGTATAGCTTACACAGTATTTTTAGAAGTGCTGATTCTCCTAGTTTTATATTTTCGGTGCCAATTTCGTCTTCTCCTGGTAATTAATTGTTTTTCATGTCTTTCAAGCAGCTGTTTATTCTTGAGTGATTTCCGGGATGTCTCCTTATCCGTGGTTTTGTATTACGGGAATGCCAACTCCAATTTCTGTTGTTGTGGTTTTCTTAAAGAGCTCCGCATAGAAGCTTTTCACGATTAGCAGGATGTCTCGCTTATTTGTAGCGGTTTGTCCATTCTTGTCAATTATTTTACTTAATTGTTTCTTACCCTCAGACAATTTTTTCCTAAGCACTTTCATTCCCCCGTTTTCCTCTATCACCCTAGATATGTCTTCTGTTTTGTGTAGCCTTACATCTCTTCAGATAGCCTTTGATATTTCTTTGTTGATTCCTCTTAGCTGAGTGGCATTGTTTTGATGTTTGTCTGTTAGATTTCTTCTTTTTTTCATCAACTTCTTAGTACTATTACTCAACTTCTCCTCCTTTCCAACTCAAAGCGATTGTTTGCACCTGTGTCCGCTTCTTTCATTGCTGTTATTATTTGTTTGTTTGTCTCCTCAATGTCTATATCCTCTTCATTTGTCAGCATTGGTGATAGACGAGAATTAATGAGTTGTGCGTATTGGTCTACGATTTGTATTGTTAATGATTTTCCAGAAGCTATTTCTCTTATTAGTTTTCACCTCCCCTTTCTTGTATTTATGACCATTTTTGCTCTGACGGCTCTGTCGTCACCTCGGATAAAATTTTTTGTTAAGAACAGTTACGCCTTGCACTATGTTTTTCATGTTTGAAATTATCAGATCGATTTGGTTTTTCGTGACTCCATCTGGGCTAGTCCAAGTCCATGGGGGCCTTTTTAAAAAAGCTGTTCATTGCCTAAAAGTTGTTTTGTTGTAAGAAGTCAAGCAATACTTGTCCCAAACCCATGACTTCCCAGTGATGTTCACTGTCGTCTTGTTTGTGGCCTAATTAGGCGTTAAAATATCCCATCATCAAAGTGTAATGGGAAGGTGTCTGCCGCAAAGCTGTGTTGATGTCGTCGTAGAAGTTTTCAATATCTTCGTCATTTTACCTTGAGGTGGGGGCGTAGGTTTGTATAATTTTCAATATATACCTACTGTTTAATCTAAGTGTAAGGTATGCTACTCTGGGACTTACGCTTTGGACCTGTAAGACATCGCGCACATGTGATTTGTAAATGCCACATGATATAGTAGGTGACCTGATTGAAGTATCAGTTCTTTCTCTTCTTTTCGTTTATGCTCACTGTGCCCTAGTATGTCCCACCTTAAGAACTTGAGCTCTTCCTCCAATTCCTGAAGTTTATATGTTGTCCACAGGGTTCTAACATTGTAAGTGATAATTTGCAGCGTTCGTTTTCCGTAGTAGCCCGATCCACTCCGGGTATTCTTAGCACCCTCCACCCGTGCTCTTGTCCTATCGCCACCTTGATTGGGGAGACACGGGTCGCCGGAGACTGAGGGCCTTATATCTTCTGTACTCATATCGTATCATAAACGGGGTTTTTGGCCGTTTACCCTATTACGCTGGCCATTGCGGGTTGTTAAGGGGTCCATGGAGAGTTGCATTTCCTCAGCTCTCGTTCTAACGGTTATTCCACCGTGAGTCGGACGCCAGAGCCTCGTCGGTTGTCTAGCAGGGTGCACCGGGTGCCAAGAGTTTGGAACCAGCTCGAGCAGGTGAGGTTGGCAGCTGAGGTTGACTTTGGACTTTCTTAGTTATCACCCGCTTTCACCCCTCACGCCCTTACCACCCTTACCCTTACCTTGTGGATACCAAATCTTAAAAGTCGGAAACTTTATTGTTGTAAAGCTCATTCTTGCGACAAGCTTCCCTAACACCAATTACAAGGAGGACCTAAAGATGAAAAGCTACCTTACATTCAAATTGTTATTTATAATTGATCCTACTTTCATGGCTAAATATCTCTCATCCGGAGCATCTCGTTAGAATTGCTTAAATTTTTCATCGGCGAAAATCATTGATTTCTTAGCTGCATTGTTTTTAGAAGAGCGTATAACACAGTTTTCAATTTTCTATATCTCGTAATATTGATATCATGTTTCCAAATTCAGCATTGCTTTTAACATTGAGTATATCTATTAAATCAAAGTAAAATGCATTTAACACAGTTTCGAAAAAGGAGTCAGTTTTTTTCTTGTCGCCAATCGTTTAACAGTGCATAATGCTTTCGTTTATGGTAATCACTTAATTCGTAATTTCAGGTGGAGTAGTTTCCATTTCCATATCGGATTCAATCGATTCTTCACTTATTTTGATCGAATAAATACTTGACGCTGACAGTGACAGTTTCGAAATCCATGGTAATCCATATAGTTTGATTACGGAATATTCATTTTAACACTTGCCATAGAATGAAAATACATGCAAAACGCATTAGAAGCCAGTGTATCAGACTATTAATAATTCCACTCCAGACGGAAAATGTTAACATTCTATTGTTGAAATCGATTTTGTAATTAGCACATTCACTAATAGTCGTGGAGGAAACTATTTCTGGCGTTGATTTCTCAGCATGCTTTCCTAAACAGTAAAGTTCTCGTTTTCCGTGACAAATGGTTTCTTTAGACAAATCGACTCAAGAAGACAGTTTATTAGTGGAGAACTCGCTAGATTCAACTGTTCATTGACAACTTCATATTGTGGGTTTCTTAAATGTCTTCTAATTTCCAATTCTTCAAGGAAATCCAGTTCTTGTTTGTTTTCACAAATATGCAGCACTTCTAGTTTTGTGTTAGGTGTCAATGAATGATTGGTGTAAAGTAGATGTTTTGCGTAGTGGGATTTATCTGGTTGTTTTAACCTGTATGCTCGTAAGTGTTCACTGTATCGGATTTCAAAATTCCTAACGGTCTGACTCAAATAGACAGCATTACATTCTAGACATTTGAGTTTATATATACCTGATTTCTTTAATAGTGGTATTTTTGTTTTTACATTTAACAATTTTGTACTAACGTTACTTTCTGTTTTAAAAGAAATTGTTGTATTCGTTGCTGAAGATATTATCTTTGAAATATTATTAGAAATACTTCCTGCATATGTGATGGTTTTATAAGTTTTTATTTCATTAGCTTGTTTAGGAAATATTAGTTGTAACGCCACTTCATCCTATTTTTTACTAATTAGCTTATTTATCATATTTAATGGATAACCGTTGGATCTTGCTATTTGTCTAATTGTATTAATTTCTCTATGGAAATTACATTTGTTCTTAGGAACTGAAAAAGCTCTATGTATCATTGAACTATATGCCACCAGTCTGTGTGACATAGGGTGATCTGAATTGAATGGAATTGTCACTTCAGTCTGTGTTGGTTTTCGGTAAATTGAATAATCAAGTACATTATTACTTCTTTGAATTTTTAAATCAAGAAAATTGATTGAGCTATTTTTTTCAATTTCTAACGTAAATTTAATTTTTGGGTGTAAATTATTGATGTGGTTGAAAAATACATCTAATTGTCGTTCACTACCCATAAAACAAGCTAATATGTCATCTCTATACCAAAATAAAATATTTTTCGAAATATTACTTTCAAAGATCTTCCTTTCTAAATTGTCCATAAAATGTTAGCTAATATAGGTGAAATAGGGCTTCCCATTGGTAAACCTTGATTTTGAATATATATCTTATTGTCAAAAGTGAAATAATTCTGATTAATGCATACATCAAATAAATTAAGTATATCTGATATTATTCCTGGAATAATATTTTTATCTTCTAGTAATTTTCTTACAAGTATTAGACATTCTTTAGGAGGAATTTTAGTGAACATATTAGTTACATCGAACGAAATGAGTTTATAGTTATCTTGCAAGTGGATTGCTTTCAACTTTTTGATTAGTTCTATTGAATTTCTAATTGAGTACTGAGATTCATATCCGTAACTATTCAGAATATTGTTGAGCCTCTTTGCCAATATATTATTAGGAGCATTAACATAAGAAACTACAGGTCTAATTGGTTGGTGGAAAATTAGATGTATTTTTCAACCACATCAATAATTTACACCCAAAAATTAAATTTACATTAGAAATTGAAGAAAATAGCTCAATTAATTTTCTTGATTTGAAAATTCAAAGAGTTAATAATGTACTTGATTATTCAATTTACCGAAAACCAACACAGACTGATGTGACAATTCCATTCAATTCCAATCACCCTATATCACACAGACTGACGGCATATAGCTCAATGATACATAGAGCTTTTTCAGTTCCTATGAACAAATGTAATTTTGATAGAGAAATTAATACAATTAGACAAATAGCAAGATCCAACGGTTATCCAATAAATATGATAAATAAGCTAATTAGTAAAAAAGAGGAAAAAGTGGCATTACAACTTATATTTCCTAAACAAGCTGATGAAATAAAAACTTATAAAACCATCACATATGCAGGAAGTATTTCTAATAATATTTCAAAGATAATATCTTCAGCAACGAATACAACAATTTCTTTTAAAACAGAGTAACGTAGTACAAAATTGTTAAATGTTAAAACAAAAATACCACTATTAAAGAAGTCAGGTATATATAATCTCAAATGTCCAGAATGTAATGCTGTCTATTTGGGTCAGACCCTTAGGAATTTTGAAATACGATACAGTGAGCACTTACGAGCATACAGATTATAACAACCAGATAAATCCCACTACCCAAAACATCTACTTGACACCAATCGTTCATTGACACCTAACACAAAATAAGAAGTGTTGCATATTTGTGAAAAGAAACAAGAACTGGATTTCCTTGAAGAATTGGAAATTAGAAGACATTTAAGAAACCCACAATATGAAGTTATCAATGAACAGTTAAATGTAGGGAGTTCTCCATTAATAAACTGTCTTCTCAAGTGATAATTGTAAAGATCAGCAGATATAGTTTTCCTGGTTTTCTATATCATTGCACAGTTATACTGATCTTAATTGGAAAAATGATATCCAGGATGATATCACCATAGGGCTAATAATATCTAAGCTTTAATATTTGTAATATCACATCTTCTTCTTTTTTTCTATAAACATATAATAAGTCAATCACAAGTTAGGTCACTTCTTGGTCTAGCCAAAAATAACTACTAAACATCAGGTAGGCATCAAATAAAATGTAACTTCTGTCATTCTGACGATGATATTGATTTATCGAAACAATTGTCAATTTTTTAGAATTTTCAATAACTTTCATTATATTGTAGAATTAACTAGAAACCGTGAATTTCATTCAAAACATTAGTAGTGGGAATTGTTTATTATCAATAAGAATTTACCAAGAGCGATATCCTGCACGAAGACAACACACAAAAAGAACGTTAATGGATCGTTTCAAGCGTACAGGTTCCGTACTTCATGAAAAACGTGAAAGGACAAAAACTGCAGTTATGGAGGAAAATGAATTTAATACATAATCAGATCGATTTCATTGATTTAGTCTTTTTTGGAGATGAAGCGACGTTTCATAAGAATGGTATCATGAATAGACATAATTTCCATTACTATTCCACAAGTAATCCCTATCTTACATCAAATCAAAGTCAAACTTAGGTGGTCTCTGAATATTTGGGGTGGTATAATTGGAGACCACGTAATGGGACCACATTTTTTCGATGGAAGAGTGAATGGTCTAGTTTCTAGTTTGTATAGACTTTATAGAAAATGATTTACCATTACTGTTGGAAAATGTTCCGCTAAACATTCGGCAGATAATGTGGATTTTACACGTTGGAGCTCCGGTATATCACACTGCGTTCATTCACAATCATCTGAATACCCATTTTCCTGACAGATGGGTAGAAAGAGGAGGACCCATTGCATGGCCACCTCGATCAACAGACTTGATTAAAATTGACTTTTTCATGTGCGGTTATGTGAAAAGCCGTGTTTACCAAATATCGCCAACCTCACAGAACGATATGAAAGAAAGAAAACGACAAGCATTTCAAAGAATTAATGCAGAAACATTGAGAAATATGTATGTCGATCTTTTGAAGATCAACTGCAATGTTGTATTGACGTTTTGGGTGGTCATTTCCAACATTTGGTATAGAATCAATTATCAATTTACAGTTCACCTCTCACTGATCTTTTACTATTTTTGTATAAGAGTTTGTCTTACTTGAATTTTTCTGTACCATTATTTTTATATAATTGACAATATCTCAAAAATTAATAATTTTAGATATAGGGAGTGCCTGATAAAAATGGAAGCTTATAAGGTGTCTTTTCACTTTTTGACATAAAATACAGGGTGCTTCATTTGAAAAAAATGGAGATAAACATATGTTCGACTCTTGGCTCGCCCTGTATTCAGATGTGGTAATATTCAAAAAATGACACAGTCTCATGAAAAAAACCAATATCAAATACAAGGCGTTGAACTCACAATGATTTTCACGTACAATTGGGCATAACTTCTGAAATACCCTATATACTTATATGAAACCCTACACTATAAGTATGGAGAAGGTGACTCCTTTTGAATCAGAAATAATATATAGGGTGTCTTATTAAAAAAAAGGTATCTTTGCTTCACTCTGGTGATACGGAACACCCAGTTTGAATGAAAATAATTTTGAAATGTGAAGTTTACAGAAGTCTACAATTTTCGTATATAACTTTAATCCATTTTTTGTTGTTGTAACACTGCTAGGGTCGTTAAAGACCTTTTCGTTACTTTTAATAATAATTATGCTTATTTGAGGGAAGTTTTACCCCTGCCAATGCGTAACTGCTTTAGTTACCTATAGTTTCTCTCACTGTCAAACAACACAAGAAGAATTTATACTTTTGAGCGGACTAAGGCTGTTCTTTCCGAAAGAACTTGAAGTTCAACCTCGGTTTACAATACGAGGATTTAATTTTGGGGAAAGCTATTTTTTCTACTGGTAGAGTTGACTTTGATTGAAAAGCCGAGTTCGCTTAGTAAATATATTCCGTTATAAGTTAGTCAAAATTTATAATTAACAAAATCAGAAATTAATTCAAATTTCAGTTGCCACAATCGAACAAAAGGTTTATAATTTGTGTTAAAATCACATTTTAACAGATGCGAAGGCCCCGCCAATATTTAAATAAAAGTCAATGCTTAAATTCATATAACGAATAAACTCGGTTCCGTCCGTAGCTTGACCTCGTGTCCTCTGCGAATTCAGAAAAGAAGTCGAAAAAGAGAGTATGTCTGACTTTCGAAAAGAATAGACGTTCGCCATAACATTTTGATTTTTATTGTGCTTTAATTAGTTTGATGCCAAAAAACCGAACTAAGTAATGAGTGAATAGTGCAGTTGCAAATATGGGGTAAGATAGCATTTAACCCTCGGGCCCCCGCGTTCAATTTCGAAACACAAGTACCCGCGTGGCGTCTGTCAGACACCATTCAATTAGATCATAAGAATAAAATGGAAGTATATGATTAAGGTTTTATTTAAATAATATACATACTACTTATGTTTATTTTAATGTTTTTCTTCTAATTCACATTTTAAAACATACGAACAAAACAAATTAAATTCATAAACACAGATAATTTCCAACCAAAAATAGAATAATACATTAAAATTTAAAAATCCCCAAGTGCGACAATATTTCTTTCGTTTGAAATGACATGACTGGCATATATATTCTGCATGTTCGAGGCATATATAATTATTGCATTGCTTGCACTTGTATTTGGTCATGCGATTTTTTTTCCTACTACACATATAACATCTTTTTCTTATTGCTTGTACATTATTATTTCCAGTTTCCACAGAAGTGCTTGGCTTACTGGCATCAAGAGATGACACTTCTCTAGTCCGTTTCTTGAGATTTATGGGTAGAGTTAAAATTTCTGATCTTCTTATATGTTGTTTGGTCATCTCCACAGCTAACGATTGTAAAAAGTGTCTTCTTTTTTCTAAATCATCATTCAAGTTTCCTTTATAAATTACGTGAGCATTAATTGCTGCTACATTTAGAATAGTATAAAATATAACCATTGGCCATCTATTTGTATTTCTTGAGACTGAATAAGTAGCACATAATTGATCTACAATGTCAACACCCGATTTTGTGGAATTATAAAATGTTATTATTTCTGGTTTTTGTGCCACGCCAGTTTCCTTGTCTATTGTTGAATCGTGATGCATTGAAGAACAGAGATTAACATTTTTGCCCTTTTTCGGAATATATGACACCAAAGTTAAATTTTTCTGAAATGCAAAACGACTCGAATATTGCTCCCTGTTTTGAACGGTCACAAAACTTGTTGCAAGTTGCCTTTTGTTTTTTCTTATTGTTCCTACATAGGTCAGTCTATCATTTTTCAATAAGTCGGCTATTAGATCAAAACTGGTAAACCAGTTATCACCAGTAATGTTACGTTCACTTCCACGAATTGGTTTACATAATCTTTTGACCAAGTCATGCGAAGAATTGCTTACCTTGAACGGACCATCAGGTTGCTGTCCTACATAGATCTCCATATTCAGAGTGTACCACGTCTTTACATCCACAAGAGAATATACTTTTATGCCATACTTATTTGGCTTGCTGGGGATATATTGCCTAAATGAGCATCGTCCTCGGAATGCTGGAAGCATCTCATCTATCGTAACGTACTCTCCTACTGAATAATTTTTTTCACAACGATGAACAAATATATCGAATATTTGCCGAATAGGAGATAATTTGTCATACATTTCACGCTCATTTCTTGACTGCTTATCATCAAAACGAATATATCGTAGAAGAAAATGGAAACGATTACGAGACATTGTAAGACGAAATAATTCAATACCAGAACCGTCTGTGGCCCATAAATCTTGCGTGTTCAATTTACTATATCTATGAACTCCTGCCATGTACAAAAGACCAATGAACGCTTTTATTTCAATTGAATCTGTCGGTTTGCAGTCTCTTTCTCTACTGAATTGATCTCTCTTGCTCAGTATATGATTATTTGTATCTTCTACTATGACTACAATCAATTCGTCGGGCAATAATAACTCCCAACATTGCAGAGCAGTCTTGGCATTCTTAGCTACTTGTTTTACACCTGGCAAATGAGTCATAATATTGTGAGAGCTAGTCCTTACCGCTTGTCTAGGACGATCCATATTCCACTTAGTAATTCCATCTTTCCCAAATAATACATTGGCATCTGAATTTTCATTTTCAATTTCTTCATTTTCTTCACTATTATCACTTTCGTGCTCTGTATCGGAATGTTCATCATATTCTTCTAACTGTTCCAAATCGGATATGGAACTACTGTCATTATTAGCATCTGACAAATCCGAATCGGAAATATAAGCCAGCCGTTGCATTTCCTCGACATCTTCGGTTTTGTCAAAACGGTAAACTTTCTTTTTATCCGTCTAAAATAATAAAACAACCATAAATCAAATTATTGAATCATTATTTCAATCATTTATCTTACCTTTCAAGAAATTACCAAAAAATAAATTGAAACACCTGTGCCCGCGTGGAGTCTGATAGACGCCAACCAACTAAAAAGCTTGATAAATTAACCTACGCTCAAGAGATTTCAGTTCAGACTGAATGTATCAAAGTAGTCGGCGTATTAGGAAGGTAGATGGAAGGGGAAGTCTGTATCTCACTATTTTAAAAAGTTCTGCGCATTGTTTATCAGAGTGGCGTCTGCCAGACGCCACGCGGGTATCGGAGGGTTAAATCTACTTCTAATAACATGGTCATTATTGAAAAAGTTGGAATGCTACCGGAAAATTTTGATTAATCCATACAATTCACCTTCTGTACCGCGGTGTTGCCAAATCATAACATCTGCGAGAGATAATCGTATGTCTAACTATAAAAGTTTTAATTGTTTATAAATTTATTGAATTATGTATGTATTTCCACATCTACCTGCAAGTGTCGGTGTCATAATATTTGCTTTAGATGGAAACTGAGCTGCGTGGTTTTTAGTATTCAATGAAATAAAGTGCTCTGTGATAAACTTTACGGGCTATAGTTTTATTTCTGTTCCTTTGTCCGTGTTCTACACGGTGGTCCTTCGATTATTATATTTCAACTTCGATGATTACTATGAATACACTTGATCCAGCAATTGCTCATATTTTTTAATACTCAGTCCACTACTGCTCCAATTGTACCCTGTTTTATTCAATTTGGAAAAAATGAGTGGGACGAAACTTATTAACTGTAATTAACAACAAACGAAACAAACAATAATTATACAAAACATAGAAAGTTGACAGTTAGCTTCTAGCAATTGACTCATAAAATACAATTGATAAAATCGGTAAAGTTACAGTTGAATTGACCTTTGGTCACTTTGAACATAATAACAATTTATAGACAAAAATTGAAACAACACTTTAAATTAGATTTTTTGGAAAAATGAATGTACTTCGAATTACACCAAATAACATGAACTCCTGAGGATTAGTTCCTCTCTCTATTCGAGAAACTGTGATACCCGCTAAATGCCACTTTATAAATTAAATTAACATGAATGAACTTAACTGCCTGAGATTGTCTGATGGACTGAATTTCTTCAAAATTTGCGCCCGGTTTATTTGATAGATTTATATACAAACCTTACAAACATTTAAAATAATTGGTTTTTAATCCTAAGTTCTCAATTAAAAGATGTTAAGATACATTTCTTTTGTGGCAGTTGCAAAATATCGCCACTTACGGCTTCTCCTATTAATTGCCTTTTTATGACATTCGGTGGCGAGACTCGAACAATTTCTAGTTTGTGAGCGCGCACAAGTAGATATCGGCGGTGGAGGCTATAATCGTCCTCTATAATTACAATTTATAATGAAAATAAACGGTACTCTTCCAAATTTTCTATGGGTAAAATTATATCGGCTATGTTGCTTTGTCTGCTACCCGGCAGACGAGTACTCACGGCTAGAGAATTTAAATCTGGGCGCCAGACAAATTGAGCCCTTGAGTACCCAAAGTAATCACGATAGAAACTCACAATGCTCACCAAAATGTCAATTAAACACTGAGACCAATATAAACCCAAAATAGTATTTATCAGGTTACCTGTAATATATATTCAGACATAAAAAAAGACAAGCAATTTATGTTTCAGTTAAATAAAAAAATGTGTACACATATATATGTGCCCAATTTATTTACTATTTTATAAACCACAGAATTGAACTTCCAGTTATATAACAATAATAAAAAAATAATAATAATAATGGGTACTCTCACCTTAATTACTGATAAGCAAGTTATTCTATATTACAATAAAGACTTCCCAAATGAATCAACTGTACACATTAAAACATACACCTACCTACCTTGATTAACAAATATTTCTCATCTGGCGCAGTTGGTATAAATTGGTTAATTTGTTGAGGGTTCAAAGTACGTGATTTATTTGCTTCATATCCATCTGAACGTCTTTTCAGTTCAGCTTTCAATTTTTGTTAATTTCCAATGTTCACGTTATGTTTAACGATTAATGATGTCCGTAGCATAGACTATATTGACCAGACAGTACTTGGATTGTAATTATTTTCCTATGTAGGCCAATAAAACAACCTCGGAGAAGCTCTTCGTATTATTTTTTTCTTTCCATGTGATGAAATAACTATGCAAGATCATACTTGTGTTTTGATTTTTCCGGTATAAATTCTTTCGTCGTTTCGTTTGCTAAATTACGGACTTCCAGGGTAATAAAATCTATCATTTCATCTTCTGATGAATATTCTACGTTTTCGTTACAGATAACAGCAGATTTAACTTATATAAGTATCAAATTGTTTACTGAATAAATCAAATCAACGCCATGACAGTAGGTATTAATATGTCATGAATTTATTTGAATATATGTCATTGTCACAGTTGCCTACAATTTGGTGAATATCAGAGTAAACGTACCTATTAGGTAAATAAGCACACCAATGGCATGAGAACAGGTGACTGCGGAATATTTTGCAAAATACGTAACTTTGTGCGTTAGTTTACAGTGCAAAATGATACGTTTTTCATGCAGGTCGTCGGAAATAGTATATTACACACCGAGGTGGGAAGTGATTCATTCCTGTCGTGAGATCAGTTAATTATGATCTAGAGACAGGAATGAAACTTCCTACCGAGGTTTGTATACTATTTTATTTACAACGATCATATTTCGATCAAAATTAATAAATCTCTGTTTCGTTCTGAACATTCCTAAAATATTACATTTAACGACAAATTACCAAGAACGCGGTTTCTCAGAATAATCAAGTAGATATATTGTTACCGTGACTACGGGGTATACAATTGTCACCAATATGAGTAAATGTCAGATAAAGTCAATAAATGTCAGATAAAGTTTGATATTAAATTCGCGAATTATAAATTGAAAAACATGTCTTCCGACGAAGAATTTATGGATTGTACCCCACCAGAAGTACGACAGGCTGCTCCCGCAGCAGCCCAGGGCTTGGTGCCAGAGAAAAGTAAGCATCGGGTCCAGCGCTGGTACAGACCTAAGTATTTCAATAAACGCTTACAATAATTCAAATTTAACGATTAATATCAAAAAGTAGTTATATAGTTATATTTTAGTTCATTGTTGTTTTTTATTGTTTGCCATTAAATAGGTATTATGAAATTTGTAAAAAAATATGTTATTTTTTTAAATATAAAAAATATTTATCTAGAATAGATGAAATGAGGGCGGGAAGTGAGGGCGTTAAGTAAGGGCGGGAAGTAGAGGTGTGTAATGTGACACTTCCCAACCTTCAATGACGTTAATAATGACAGCATTACATATATGGTTGTAAATAATAGTATATTACGTACCGAGTGCGGAAAGTGACATTTTTCACACGAGTGGCAAGTATTGTCACGAGTGTGAAAAATCACTTTCGCACAAGTTATGTACACTATTTTTCCTACGACCACCCATTTTATTAAACAATATCTAAATATCAGTTCTTGTATATTGAGTTGCTTGACTAATCTTACGTTTTATTTGTGACAGTATATGTTTGAATATTATTTCTATAAAATTGCACATGAATTTACAATTACTTTAATTAATGTTTGAAAAAATGACAACAAGTAAGTACTTATTAGATATAACTGTGGAACAAATGAATTAATAGGATTTCGTCGCTGTCCCTTAATTATTTCAACTTTAAAAATATCAAAATTTTGTTTTAATAACATAAAAATATAAGAAATATCATAATTAGATTAATGTAAGTACATATATCTCTGATAACGATAATTCAAATCTGAATTAGTTCAGTTTGAGGAGTGTCAACAAGTTTTTTTCTTTCCTTTTTAGTTCAGTTTCTATCTAAATAATATCAATAAGGAATAGCAATTAATAAATACATGTGTAAATCTTACAGGATTCACAGGTTTGACGGCTTATTGAGAGCCGCGCGGAAAGTAACTTTCCGCACGCGTGAGATTAAAGGTCACTTTTCATGCGAGTAGAGAGTGCGAAATGTGTTACTTTACTATGTGGTCGTGGGAAAAAGTGTTTTCCGAATTTTACAAAGGAGCATTGAGAACATTTTAGCTAACACATGCGTCATTTGAGTACTTAGATTGTACTAAATTTGTCTTTTAGAGAAAGTAGAAGTGGTCAAAGATATCAGTATTTTTTAATTGAATCCTTAATATGTATTTTAGATTAATAATTACGTTGGTTAAAATAGTTCTCTACCCCAGCTGAACGTAGTCAATTGTTGCTTGTAAAGGAAAAAGTCTGCACTATATTGTGTTTTATAGATATAATATAATTATTATAACCTTGAACAAGGGGCATAATTTTTTACTTTATACCTATAATTTTATATTTCGCTTCATTGAGTCTAAATTACAGTGGTATCAAATACAAACTAATTTGATTTCCTTTGTAAGGAATTGGGATGATATTTTGTTCGGTTGGCAGACGACTAGTCCTGAAAAGTCGGTTAAGTGCTATCTTTGATCGCTATTGTGAGGCTATTATTGAGATTGGTTTGGCTGGACTACAATAGAATTAGTGGCATGACAGATTTATTCTTTGACTTTGAAGCACTTTTCGTTAGTTGAGGCTATAATTACATATAATCGATAACCTTAGTATATCATATTCACTTTGGGAAAAATAGATCCTAATTTGATGGATTTTTTTGTTACTTATAAGGGATTGAAGTTATACAATTGATTTAAAAATTTGGTTTAATTGAATTATAAGTTATATTTGATTTAAAGCAATTAACAATATGATGTAAGAAACAATTAATTGTATGTAGTTATCCTCTATTTAATGTTAAAGTAAAGTGGAAATCATGTTTGTTCAACATATAGGGTGTAACGGAAAGGTAGGTCATAAATTGAATCACATATTCGGGGGTTAAAAATAATTCGAATGAACATAACTTACCTTAATGCAAATGTGGACACAAAAGATAAATCCCTTGGAAAGTACAAAATGAAAATCAATTTTTTCCAATATTTATGAACTATTTAACATTTTGTAAAGAAAATGGATACATGGCTTTCTATTAGTGTTTTGAATGAAACTCGCGGTTTCTAGTTAATTCCACAATATAATAAAAATTATTGAAAATTCTAAAAAAATGACAATTGTTTCGATGAATCAATATCATCGTCAGAATAACAGAAGTTACATTTCATGTGATGTCTACCTGATGTTTAGTAGTTATTTTTGGCTAGACCAAGTAGTGACCTAACTTGTGATTGACTTAATATATGTTATTAGAAAAAATCCCAATGGCACAGGACCAATTGGACAGGCTTATTTCAGTAACATGTTTGCATAAAACCGAAAATAAAAAATTAGATACAAAAGTAATAGAATGTTTTGAGATGTACAAGAAACCAAAGTAACATTCTGGCATCAAATCAAAAACAAAAAAATAAAAAAAAATTCTAGTACATTTGTGAATTTTCTTAAATAAATGTTTTAATGTACGATTTAGAGAAAAATGTTAAATACAAAAGTTGTAGAACGTATTAAGGTCTATAAAAAAGCTCAGTAACTTTTTTGCGTCAAATGAAAAACAAGAAATACGATTTTTTTTCAATTTTGACAGGCCGCCATTTTGTTTTTACTGGGCCGATTTGGCTCA
Organism: Galeruca laticollis; assembly: GCA_963921935.1. Classification (NCBI taxonomy): domain Eukaryota; kingdom Metazoa; phylum Arthropoda; class Insecta; order Coleoptera; family Chrysomelidae; genus Galeruca; species Galeruca laticollis. Next base: position 152,802,424 of record OY998181.1, on the reverse strand, counting down.
TCAACGAACTCGTCCAAGATTTTTGCCTAACCGATTTTGTAGCGAGTTTGGTTCGATCCGTCAAAAAATACGCCCTCTATCGTGCTTACAAATTCCGTTATAATTTGTGAATTTTCTTAAATAAATGTTTTAATGTACGATTTAGAGTAAAATGTTAAATACAAAAGTTGTAGAACGTGTCAAGGTCTATGAAAAAGCTCAGTAACTTTTTTGCGTCAAATGAAAAACAAAGGGAATAAGATTTTTTTTCAACTTTGACAGGCTGCCATTTTGTTTTTACTTGGCGGATTTGGCTCATTAACGAACTCGTTCAAGATTTCGGCCTAACCGATTTTTGTAGCGAGTTTGGTTTCGATCCGTCAAAAAATACGCCCTCTATCGTGCTTACAAATTCAGTATAACTGTGCAATGATATAGAAAACCAGGAAAACTATATCTGCTGATCTTTACAATTATCACATAAGAAGACAGTTTATTAGTGGAGAACTCCCTAGATTTAACTGTTCATTGACAACTTCATATTGTTATTATTGTATTAGTGGAGAACTCCCTAGATTTAACTGTTCATTGACAACTTCATATTGTGGGTTTCTTAAATGTCTTCTAATTTCCAATTCTTCAAGGAAATCCAGTTCTTGTTTCTTTTCACAAATATGCAACACTTCTAGTTTTGTGTTAGCTGTCAATGAACGATTGGTGTCAAGTAGATATTTTGCGTAGTGGGATTTATCTGGTTGTTTTAATCTGTATGCTCGTAAGTGCTCACTGTATCGTATTTCAAAATTCCTAAGGGTCTGACCCAAATAGACAGCATTACATTTTGGACATTTGAGTTTATATATACCTGACTTCTTTAATGGGGGTATTTTTGTTTTTACATTTAACAATTTAGTACTAACGTTACTTTCTGTTTTGAAAGAAATTGTTGTATTCGTTGCTGAAATATTATTAGAAATATTTCCTGCATATGTGATGGTTTTATAAGTTTTTATTTCGTCAGTTTGTTTAAGAAATATTAGTTGTAATGCCACTTTTTCCTCTTTTTTATTAATTAGCTTATTTATCATATCTAATGGATAACCGTTGGATGTTGCTATGTGTCTAATTGTATTAATCTCTGTATCAAAATTACATTTGTTCATAGGAACTGAAAAAGCTCTATGTATCATTGAATCATATGCTGCTAGTTTATGGGAAATGGGCTTATTGGAATTAAATGGAATTGTCACATCAGTCTGTCTGTCACAGAAGGAAATCCTGCTCATCGGAACCAACTTTTCTGTTTGTTAACTTCGGCAAAGTAGAACAGACTTCATCTACAGACAAAACGTGTATGTAATAAGCCCGAATCTGTTTATGTTATATTATCCTACCTTTCTTTGCAGAATTTTCTTTTTCCATCTCAAGATATAATCTATAAATTCTTCCTCCTCGTCCCTCCATTGTATTTTCACTTTCAAAAACGCAATAAACACAAAAATTTCAATAAACAGAGCGCACTTCAACACAGATTAGAGAACACTTAACTGCCACCACATAAACTCAAAAGTCACAAGTCGCAAATTATTAACACCAACGCCTTCTAAAATCAAACGATTTTTAGTGGATAAAGGTTTTATGTCACAACTCTGGGACATAATGCCTTTATCCACTATAGAAACCATATTGTTAGGTGACTTATTACTTTTAGCACTTTCTACTTTCTTCAAATCTTTATCTTTATTATTTTGAAATTTTTTACAGTTAGATTAGTATAATGAAAGCCCCAAATAACCGGATTGAAGGATTTTTCCCAAAATGGACATATGAACTTTATCCACTTAGGTCTTCAATTGTTGTTCTTGCTCTGCTGAAAAAACGCATTTCGGACCTAATGTCGGCTTAGTAAGATCGTTTGCCTCTAGCCTATCCCTTAACGTTGTTTTGGGTATGCCATACTCTGGAGCTGCTTTTTTTATGAGACTCCATTTTGGCGAACTGCTTGAATAGCATTTTTGAGGTCTTCCTCCTTCCACATAGCCTTTTCAATTGTTCTTTTTCGTGATCGAACCATCTGAAAATCATAAAAAAATGCGTTATTCACCTTTCATTTCAATAAGAAAATACGGGGCAATACCATCATGGCGGCATTGCCACGTAGTAAAGTGACGAAATTACCCATTAGGAACAATATGACGGATATACCACCAGATACTACAAACAATAACCAAACATTTAGAAGCAATCCCATCAAAAAATTCCTCATGTGTCATATTATTAGAAAACGAGTTCATTAAATCAGTGAAATATCTTATTATCACACCTACCTCGAGTTATAAATACGGCACAAGTAAGTAGAAATAACAAACATTAACTTTATCATTCGTATTCGCATGAACTAACACTGACGGTTGCAATAGCGATTCTGACCTAAGCATTCTCAATCGGATGCTCGTAGGGACTAATATTTTGAGGAAAATACTTTGTGACGGAATTGCCCCGTATGGCGGCATTATCACGCCCACCCCTACCATTAAAAATATATCATTACGTTATTCGGAAGTAGTGATGCATTCTGTATATTTCTAACCAACTTATTCTGATAGCTTGATGTATGTCGCATAACTTTTATTTGAAACTTTTTTATAAACGTATCAGTAAACGAAAAATTGAGGTACTTTTTGTACACACTGTATAATGTTGATTGTATTGTATAGTATGGTATATTATTGAAAATATTTTTTAAATAAATAGCTGTGGTAGAAAGAATATGGGGACATAATATAGTTGATAGGAGAGTTATGTAGTTTTGGTAGCCCACATATTTCAGAGTATGGTATATTATGAATTTTCAATTGTTGATGGAATGAAAAGTAGTTGAAAAAACAATGAAAATTTCTTTTACTTAAATATATAATTATCTCTAATTGGAAATACAAACCATGTTTTTAAGCTAGAGGGGAAACATTTAAAGATTTGTCATTTCTAATCTTGTCATTAAGAATAACTAGACCATGAAATTTTGTAACTAAAACTAAGCAAAGTCAAGCCAACTTGGCAACAATCCAAACTGCAATCGGTAACTACACAACTAAATTCGCACGGTGCATTAAGTCTACCTTTTTCTTTTCGACTGTTGAAAATCAACATTGTCTTTCCAACAACAGAGACAGAAACTAGAAAATTCGAAGACATTTATAAGATTATACATCCATCAAAATTAATTATTCTCCAGCAAATCCTGAATGACTTGTTGACGGTGGCCAACTTTGAATTACAGCTAGTCTGAAGACGTGACAGAAAGCTGAATATAGCGTTTATAATTAAAATTTGTAACACGTACGTTTCCGTTGTGTTTCAGTCAATACAAAATTTATTTACTGCGAATCAGAGTCTTGCAAATCTAGTTGAGGGTAGAGATATTTGAACGATATTTAAACCTATAGTTATTTCAAACTTGACTTTTTGTGCACTTTTGAAACCAATTTCTCAATAAACCTGTTTTTTCGTTTGATTTTTCATATAGATCAAATCTAATCCATTTCTTTATCATGTACATTTCTTTCACTTTAGTTTTTATCATGTGAGCTTCTACAGGTTGTCTTATTAAAAAAATCTATTTTAATCTTCAATTTCTCACAAAAATGTTCACTTATTTGAAAAACATTCCAATAATAATATACTTTGTTTCTGAGAACTCCTTATTTCAAAGAAATTCAAATGTTGGATGAAATTGACAATAGTTCGATATGGATATATCATTAGTTACTGGTTCAAAGATTTTCCATATTCCATATCTCTATTTATTAATTATATGTTTGCTACAAAGGATTGTGACGCGCTTTCCTGTCGCTTGCTTCTTCTTCACCTCTCACACAGGTTCTCAGCGACTGGCGCGTCACTTTGGACACCCTCGATGCAAAGTTCTTTTGCAAACAAATGCTCGGGTGCCAGATTATTTTACGTGGTTTACTCCACGACCCCTTGACCCTCGGCGTCAAGAGTTCCAGGTAGCCTCAGATGGAGGTTACGGAAAATTCCAGGGGTCTTGTTGAATTTAACACACCTACAAAACCTATAAACCTCAGACGGTGATGTTACGGAATATTAAGAAAACACTGATCGTATTTATTTGTATATAACAAGTCTTACTTAATATATACACATACAGATTAATATTCAACAATTTTTGATCAAGCGGTACCGAATCAATTCAATATATCAACAGTAAGCAAATGTGTTCAAGCCTTATGTTATTATGCACCATGTGAAATTTGCCGGTATTAAGGAATGTGAGTAATGACACAATAAAACAGGTGTAAGCAAGCAAATGCAATTTGTTAATAACAGCGGAAGCGGTATAAGCAGTTTTGTAATTATGCGGTAAGCAGCAGTAAAACAATAATTACCTATCACGGTAGTCACCGAGATAAAATTTTCTTCGCGGTAGGGATAGTCAATCGGGATAGGTGGAAAAATGTGACCAGACCAGTTTATAACAAAAAAAAGAAAAACTAAAGAATTTAAACTAGATTACCAATCAATCAGTGGCAACAGCCTTGTACTTGATTGACTAACTTTTATAGGAGACTTTACACTTTAAATTTTTAGATTAATTTAAACTAGATTATCAATCAATCAGTGGCAACAGCGTCGTACTTGATTGACAATCTCATTTTTTATATAGGAGAATTGACACTTTAAATTTTCCAAATTGTCGGTTAAAATTCTTCTGAAATATTGGTCGGAGGATAGGACAGCGGTTACCCAAATATTGAACTAGATTATCAATAAATCAGTAGCAACAGCCTCGTACTCGATTGAGAATCTAATTTTTTTTATATAGGAAAATTGACACTTTAAATTTTCAAATTAATTTAAACTAGATTATCAATCAATCAGTGGCAACAGCCTCGTACTCAATTGAAAATCGAATTTTTTATAGGGGAATTGACACTTTGAATTTTCAAATCAATTTAAACTAGATTATCAATCAATCAGTGACAACAGCCTCGTACTCGATTGAGAATCTTATTTTTTTATAGGGGAATTGACACTTTAAATTTTCCAAATTATCGGTTAAAATTCTTCTGAAATATTGGTCGGAGGATAGGACAGCGGTTACCCAAATATTGAACTAGATTATCAATAAATCAGTGGCAACAGCCTCGTACTCGATTGAGAATCTGATTTTTTTTATATAGGAGAATTGACACTTTAAATTTTCAAATTAATTTAAACTAGATTATCAATCAATCAGTGGCAACAGCCTCGTACTCAATTGAAAATCGAATTTTTTATAGGGGAATTGACACTTTGAATTTTCAAATCAATTTAAACTAGATTATCAATCAATCAGTGGCAACAGCCTCGTACTCGATTGAGAATCTTATTTTTTTTATAGGGGAATTGACACTTCAAATTTTCAAATTAATTGAAACTAGATTATCAATCAATCAGTGGCAACAGCCTCGTACTCGATTGAGAATCTAATTTTTTATAGGGGAATTGACACTTTAAATTTTCAAATTAATTTAAACTAGATTATCAATCAATCAGTGGCAACAGCCTCGTACTCGATTGAAAATCGAATTTTTTTTATAGGGGAATTGACACTTTAAATTTTCAAATTAATTTAAACTAGATTATCAATCAATCAGTGGCAACAGCCTCGTACTCGATTGAAAATCGAACTTTTTATAGGGGAATTGACACTTTAAATTTTCAAATCAATTTAAACTAGATTATCAATCAATCAGTGGCAACAGCCTCGTACTCGATTGAGAATCTTATTTTTTTTATAGGGGAATTGACACTTTAAATTTTCAAATTAATTTAAACTAGATTATCAATCAATCAGTGGCAACAGCCTCGTACTCGATTGAGAATCTTATTTTTTTTATAGGGGAATTGACACTTTAAATTTTCAAATCAATTTAAACTAGATTATCAATCAATCAGTGGCAACAGCCTCGTACTCGATTGAGAATCTTATTTTTTTTATAGGGGAATTGACACTTTAAATTTTCAAATCAATTTAAACTAGAATATCAATCAATCAGTAGCAACAGCCTCGCACTCGATTGAGAATCTTTTTTTTTTTATAGGGGAATTGACACTTTAAATTTTCAAATTAATTTAAACTAGATTATCAATCAATCAGTGGCAGCAGCCTCGTACTCGATTGAGAATCTTATTTTTTTTATAGGGGAATTGACACTTTAAATTTTCAAATTAATTTAAACTAGATTATCAATCAATCAGTGGCAACAGCCTCGTACTCGATTGAGAATCTTATTTTTTTTATAGGGGAATTGACACTTTAAATTTCCAAATCAATTTAATCTAGATTATCAATCAATCAGTGGCAACGGCCTCGTACTCGATTGAGAATCTAATTTGTTATAGCGGAATTGGCACTTTAAATTTTCAAAATTATCGGTTAAAATTATTCTAAAATACTGGTCGGGGGATAGGACAGCGGTTTCCCAAATATAAGCAAAATAAAACTCTGTCTTAGAATGCAAATAAAATCTAATATGTATTTGGGTAATTTGAAACGGGACACTAGGTATAACAATCTGTATCGCAAAAATTAATATCAAAATGCTACTTCAATGTATTTCCAAAGAAACAATAAACAAAACGTGGTGATAAAAAATGTAAATAACTTTGGTTTTTATCGTTTCGAAAAAAAGTATACCGGCTTATCAGTCTTATCAAAATGCGGAATAATATTCTTAAATAACGGAACTATTAAAACTATTCGTAAAATTAAAATCAAAATGATATTTCAATCAGACCCTAATTCCAGAGAAACCATATACAGAACGCGATAATAAAAACTGTAAATAAGGTTGTTTTTATCGCTTCAGAAAAAAAACTACCGGCTGCCGGCTTTATCAAAATACGGAATTATATTCTTAATAACCAAACTACTAATTTGTTTGTTGAAATTAAATATAAAACTTTGAAACTCGGGTGAAATGTTTTATTTGGTTTACAAAATAATTTCCACTTCTCGGAAAGTACTGGACGGTCGGACACTCCCCCCTATCGATTTACGACCAAATTCTAACTCACTCTAAATAAACTTAATATCAATCACTGAATAATAAATTTTGCCAATAACTGAACAATAATTTTAATGCCTTTTTATCGCTCGGTTTTCGCATTTATATTTTACTTCCTACCTAAATTTTGGCGATAACAGTGGTGAGGAAAATCGATTTAATTACAACAAGAAATATTTCTTTTTGTACGGAACGACTCCGGTTTCAATTAAAATAGTTCATATACCGGCCGTCCTCGATAATTTAAATTTTGAAAAACGGAATTTAATACATTTTATATATTTCCTTAAATGATAAATCACGGCTTTTGAGTTACGCATGGAATAAATACTTAAATTAATATTACGGGCTTGAAACGGTACCAGAAAACAGAGTTGGAAAGTAAGTAACGAGTTATATTCACTTGTTAAACTTAAAATACCATCGGAACAAAATCATATAATGCTTCAAAAAAAATAACTCGTTACAAGATCTAACAAGAAGTTTTGAAATTTCATCAATACCTGAAAATTAAACACAATCAATATTAAGCGAAAATAATTAACAAATTATATTCAACTTCTTCTTTTTGGCTCATCCTTAAGCCTTTTCAGCCGTTGTTAAATGAGGATTATGCGAATTATTTACTAGAAGTAAGAAAACACTAAGACTTCCCACACAACTAGAAAGAGATAAGAAAGATAAACTGTATCTCATATTAAAAATGAAAGAAATAAAAACCGATCGGAGTTTAATGAAAACTGTAATAGAATAAATGGGCACCGAAGAAAAGTTCAAGGAAGAGATAAATAAACAAAGAAGGAAATTAAGAACAAAATTAGGCAGTAAAAAAGAAAACATGAGAATTAAACTACATTGGGCAAACAATCGAAGTAATTGCGAAGGAGAGAAGGAAAAACTGTAACAATTTTAGACCTTTTGTGACCTAAAGTAACAAATTGGTCCTTATTGTTTAGCTTTGTATTTCCCCTTTCTTTTTTTCCTTCCTGCAACGTTGCTGTCACCAATTCCGTAGGACACAATAGAGCCGGAAATCCCCTGATGAAGAACCTCGGGGGAGGGTGGGTTTCCTGGCTCGAGTGGAAGGGTATTTCGTGGGCCCCCTTGGGCTTATACGATGTGCCAAGCCTGAGTTCTGAGGTTCGTCGTGTCGTTCAGCTGCCTGTACGTCTTCATGGTCCAATCCACCGATGTCGGTTAGAGGGATTTGTTGGGTGTAAAGGAAACAGTCTGGGTAGATAGTATATATATTACGAACAAATAAATCTAAAGAGAGAAAAAAAAACAATGACTTAACTCTGATGCCTACGGTATATGATATAATATAATAATAATGTTAGTGTTTTAAATGAAACTCACGGTTTCTAGATAATAACATAATATAATAAAAATTGTTAAAAATTCTAAAAAATTGACAATTGTTTCGATAAATCCATATCATCGTCAGAATGGCAGAAGTTACATTTCATTTGATGCCTACCTGATGTTTAGAAGTTATTTTTGGCTAGACCTTGTGATTGACTTTATATACGTTAATAGAAAAAAGAAGAATATGTGATATTACAAATATTGAAGCTTAGATATTATTATCCCTATGGTGATATCCTGGATATCATTTTTCCAATTAAGATCAGTATAACTGTGCAATGATATAGAAAACCAGGAAAACTATATCTGCGGATCTTTACAATTATCACACTAGACAGTTTATTAGTGGAGAACTCCCTAGATTCAACTGTTCATTGACAACTTCATATTGTGGGTTTCTTAACTATCTTCTAATTTCCAATTCTTCAAGGAAATCCAGTTCTTGTTTCTTTTCACAAATATGCAGCACTTGTGTTAGGTGTCAATGAATGATTGGTGTCAAGTAGATGTTTTGCGTAGTGGAATTTATCTGGTTGTTTTAATCTGTATGCTCGTAAGTGTTCACTGTATCGTATTTCAAAATTCCTAAGGGTCTGACCCAAATAGACAGCATTACATTCTGGACATTAGAGTTTATATATACCTGACTTCTTTAATAGTGGTATTTTTGTTTTTACATTTAACAATTTTGTACTAACGTTACTTTCTGTTTTAAAAGAAATTGTTGTATTCGTTGCTGAAGATATTATCTTTGAAATATTATTAGAAATATTTCCTGCATATGTGATGGTTTTATATGTTTTTATTTCATCAGTTGGTTTAGGAAATATTAGTTGTAATGCCACTTCTTCCTCTTTTTTATGAATTAGCTTATTTATCATATCTAATGGATAACCGTTGGATGTTGCTATTTGTCTAATTGTATTAATCTCTCTATAAAAATTACATTTGTTCATAGGAACTGAAAAAGCTCTATGTATCATTCAATTATATGCCGCTAGTTTATGGGACATGGGGTAATTGGAATTAACTGGAATTGTCACATCAGTCAGACTGTTTCCAGGATTTGTGCCAACCATCGACATCCAGACAGTTTCTAGGTAAGAATATGTTTGAGGGCTCTATTTTTTTATTCGAATAAAGCTTTTTTATGATATGGGTATGGTATTCAGTCTAGGTTCTTATTTCAAATTAATAGATTGATGTTTTGTAGTCCGAAAAAAAATTCAAAGTGGTTCAAATGATATAAGTCTCGGAGGAGACAACTATCCCAAAGTTAAAATATTTCAGAAGCCCTGTTTCAGGAATGCAATGCCCACTGTACTCTAATTTGTTTTCTAGGGCTTTAATGAAAGTAGGGTCGTTTTCAAATGTATTTGCATATTCATAAGATTTAGCCAGAAAACTTATTTTTTAATGAAAAGTAATTACTGTCATTTTGAATCAACATGTTGTCTATCATTGGCAATTTTATTCCCACAGAAACCACCACGTCAGAAAGCGAAGCAGATGAAAATGTTTGTCTGGTGATTAATTCGTTCCCTCACCTACTACAGCTGATTCTGATGAATTATATGAATATGATGAAATGACAGACAAAGTATTCTGTGGAAAAAGACAAAATGTGAAGAAGAACATTTTTTGTGAGGAAAATACAGAAAATCATGTTCTAGAAAATATGAATGAACAAAATAGAGATGAAGATATAGAAAACCGAACACTTTTGCGTTTCCCCGAAAAGGGAGAGAAGTTCCTTTCAGCTGGATCTCAAATAATGAGAAGCGATAGAAAAAACAGCAAACCAAACTTATTTGCACGTGACTGCTGGAGGAGAAGAAATCAGCAACAATAAGTAAAAAAAAAGAAAAAAGTTTTAGCTCCAAAACAGAAGATATGGCGTAAAAGGCTACGAAACTCTGATGAATGGAAGCGCAGAAAGTCATCTATCCTAAGAGAGAAGGGTTTGGAATATGTTTTTCAGACAGGTAAAGTGATACCACAAAAGAAAATTAGGGAAGATTCAATGTTGTGCAAATGCAAATTACAGTGTGGATCCAAATTCAGCTTAGAAGCTCGAAAAGGTATACTTAATAGGTTCTATAAATTAGATAATAGCGCAAAAACTTGTATTTGATTCAGAAGCATTGACCTGAATCCAGTTTCTCGACATCGAATTCGTGCGGAAGGTAAAAAGCAAAGTTTGAGGAAGTATTCTTTCAAATATTTGGTAACACTCAAAATGGAAAAAGTAACTGTATGCAAAGATGCATTTTGTGCTCTCTACCAGATCGGAGCAAAAAAAATAAGAAATATACAAAGCCAATTAAAAAGTGGGCAGGCAGTCCCATCTCCTTGTTGTCAGGGTAAACATACAAATAGGCCTCACAAAATAAGTGAGGAAGTAATAGGCTTCATTGTCGATCACATCACAATGCTTCCTTCCGAGCAGTCTCACTACTCACGCAATAAAAATGAGAATAAAAAGTATTTATTACCATTACTTAATGTGACGAAAATGTATGAACTATATTTAGGAAAATGTAACGAACAAGGACTTGATGAAAAATATTCAGTAAAGCTATCAATGTATCGTCACGTTTTTGAAACTAAATTCAACCTGTCATTCGGGCATCCGAAAAGTGATACCTGCAGTGTATGCGATTCTGGAGAAGGTGCTACTGAACATAAAATAAACTATACAGTTGCCTTTGAATGTCAGAAAGCAGATAGGCAGAAACCACTATTAGACAATAACACCTGCTATGTTACTATGGATCTACAGCAAACAATGCCGTTGCCCAAGCTCTCGACTTCAAAAGCATTCTATCCACGTCAAATGTGGCTCTACAATTTTGGCATACATTGCCTGTTCCGTTTCTGCAAGCTTTTGAAAAAAGAACATCCTCACATCAATCGTTTGATTATATGGTCTGATTCGTGCGCCGGACAGAACAAAAATCATTAAATCATTTGCCTATATCAGTACCTGATTTTGAACGGCTTTTTTGAAGTGATAGAACATAAATTCCCGGAAGTTGGACACAGCTATTCGGATTCTGATAGGGAATTTGGAAGAAGAGAAAAAGTCATTAGAAAAATCCAAAAATAGTATTTGTGTGAATATGGAAAATTTCTTTTATGACTTTGATATTTATTTAAAAAAGAGAAAAACAGTTCGAATAAGAAGGTATATCTCCGTGACAATGTGAAATGGATTAGAGTCGACGAATTTGGGTGTTATCGGTACAAGACGTGCTTCGATGACTACACACCATTTCAGCTGGTCGATTTGAAGAAAAGAAGGAGGGAACATGTAGACAGAACACTGTATAGGCCAACCAAAAACAGGTGGTTTGACTTTGGAAAAGTTAGAAAATTTGAAAGCCCAAATAAAATATGTCGATGCAGATTACAGATGGTTTTATGAGAATGTTCTTCAGGAAAACATTGCGCATCCAAAAAAGAGGAGGAAAACATGCTAATGTTATAATGTCATCACTATTGATTAATTCTACCTTTTGTACAACTATTACGTACAATTCCTTTTCTGTACATGATTTCTTTTTTCACGTAGATTCAGCGTTCTTTATGAATAATGATTGGTGGATAAAGGTCATATGTCCATAAAAGTGAATATTTCTGGTGAACCATAACTATTTGCGAAATTTCAGTTTGGGTACTTGAAAACACTAAACCGCGTGGTACTCGAAAATGCAATTCTGTGACATATGACCGTTAGCCACTTAGGTCTTCAATTATCAGAACATGTGGTCTTCCTGTTAAAACTATTTTATGGCATCACTACAATCGAACTAAGGCGATGATATTGATTTATCGAAACAATTGTCAATTTTTTAGAATTTCAATAACTTTTATTATATTGTGGAAGTAACTAGAGGCCGGGAGTTTCATTTAAAAACATTATCCAAATTATGTATTAATAACTTAATGAACATTCAAATTTAAAAATTCTGTCTACAGTTATTTACATTTGTGAAGGTTACTAACATGAATAAAAAAGCTCAAAAATCCCTAATGACAATTTTATTTTCATTATAAACATTTTTGCACGTTCATTATAAAAAATTGTATGTAAAACTCTTATCACAATAACGAGTTGTGACACTTGTTTTACAAATAACTTTTATTTATGCTGTCCTACTCCTATCAAAATACCTTTGGCAACACTGACGAACACAGCACAGCACATTTAAAAAAAGTTGTGGGTACAGCGTGTTACAAACGTTTATTGTATAACAGTTTAGATCACGCAAAATGGTATAAATAATGTTAAAAATACTATGTTAAAACAAAGGACATAAAAAGTGTTTTTGCAAATGCATATGAGTTCAATTAAGTCATTGTTTTCAAATTTAAAAAAGAGTTGTGAAAATAACATATTATAAACATTTACTGTATGACATTGTATATCACGCAAAATAGTATAAATAATATTGAAAATATTACGTTGGAATAACGGGATTAGGAAGCGTTTTTGTAAATGCATATGAGTTCAATTAAGTCGTTGTTTTCAAATTTAAAAAAGAGTTGTGAAAATAACATATTATAAACATTTACTGTATGACATTGTATATCACGCAAAATAGTATAAATAATATTGAAAATATTACGTTGGAATAACGGGATTAGGAAGCGTTTTTGTAAATGCATATGAGTTCAATTAAGTCGTTGTTTTCAAATTTAAAAAAAAGTTGTGAAAATAACATATTATAAACATTTACTGTATGACATTGTATATCACGCAAAATAGTATAAATAATATTGAAAATATTACGTTGGAATAACGGGATTAGGAAGCGTTTTTGTAAATGCATATTAGTTCAATTAAGTCGTTGTTCTCAAATTTAAAAAAGCGTTGTATATAGAACATGTTAGAAACATTACGGTATTACCGTCTATATCATGCGAAATAGTATTGTTACGAAACAGCACACTGGTATAGTCCTTAAATCCGACTCTGTCTAAGCCAGGTATAAAAGTTAAAATTATGGCGGATACGCAGATAAAAAAACTGTGTACGAGTTTACGACTATCTTATGTAAACATTGTTTTTGTGACCAGAGTTATCTAGAAAAGGCCCGAAAAATTATTTGTGACTGTGTAAGCCGCAACCCAGAATTTACTAGTAAAAACGGCGTTAATATATAAGGGACTGATCAGGAAGAGTTAGTTAGTTGATAAAATGATCTTGACAGATAAACAAGTAAATAAGTGAATATAAAGTGTTTATATAAATTAGTTTGAGTGAATATACAGTTAATATAAATTAATAATTGAGCGATTAGTTAAGTATATATAAATTAAGTATTAGTGAGCTAGTGTTTGAATAAATTAGTAAGTAGCCATACCGAGTGTTTAAAATTTATCCCACCCGTTTATTGTTTAAATAAATAACAAAAACATTACAGTATAAATAATGTTGAAACTACTACGTTAAAATAACGGACATGTAAAGCATTTTTGTAAATACATTTGAGTTCAATTGAGTCGTTGTTTTCAAATTTAAAAAAGCGTTGTTGGTACAAGGTGGTAAAAACATTGCTGTATAACTATTTATATCACGCGAAATATAAATAATGTTGAAAATATTACATTAAAATAACGGGATTAGAAAGCGTTTTTGTAAATGCATATGGGTTCAATTAAGTTGTTGTTTTCAAATTTAAAAAAGCGTTGTATATACAACATGTTAAAAACATTACGGTTTAACCGTCTATATCACGCGAAATAGTATAAACAATGTTGAAAATACTACGTTAAAATAACGGACATACAAAGCATTTTTGTAAATACATTTGAGTTCAAATTGTATATATACTTTGTATTAATATCTTTGTATTAAATTATCTATACTAACTCCTTTAATAAATTATTATTTATTGTTTCTATGTTCATTTTACTGACACTATATCATTTCTATTTATGTTTTTAATAGTTTATCTATGAGAAACTATACTCCCTATTCTACTAAATATTTGTATTTATTTTATAATGTAACTGCTTATATTTATAATTATCATGACTTGACTATTCTAATAATTGTTTCATTTTAGATGAACAGCTGATTACGTTATAGAAGATATTCATCGTGTTAGGCAACTTTATTTACTCCATTACATTTGTTAGGCAATTTCTAAACTTTATGTTATTATTGAGGTAATTTCTTTATTTATTAAATTGTTATTGACTAATTATTTAATATATCTTTACTTGATATGCTTTTAATTAAGAAAAGTGTTTCCTTTTAATTATGTTTTCTTAAATTATATTATTTTCATATGTTTTCATATTAGCAACATATTCCTATAGAAGTAATTCTCTTAATATCTAAGATATCTGGTTCAATATATATATATATATATATATATATATATATATATATATATCACAATGTTTTTCTTATTTAACACCAGGGCGCTCTACTTTCGGCATAGGTGATGCCTCTATATTTCCGTCTCGATCCCTATAAATAATGTTAAAAAATACTACGTTAAAATATCGGCCATAAAAACCGTTTTTGTAAATACATGTGGGTTCTAAGTCGTTGTTTTCAAAATTAAAAAAACGTTTGGAATATAACGTTTCGTATTCAACCAATTTGTCAACGTTGAAAATTCAACAAGTAACGTTAAAATAATATTAAAACGTTTTAAAAACGTTTTTTTACGTAGGTGTGTTTATTGGGAGCAGACGCCTAATTTTTTTGCGACATATAATTTTTAAATAATTTTATTTTCAAACCCTAGAAACTTTGGATCAGATGAAGTTAAAAACACGGGGTTCTAACGGTTGTATTTCTAATTCAATAGGGTTTCAAAAAATATAAAAAATGTAGGAAGTATCATTAAAAGCATATCACTACATTATTCTGGAGTAATGATGCATCCTGTATATCTCTAGCTTACTCAGTCTGATTGCTTGATTAATTTAGTATAACTTTTATCTAAGACTTTTTATTCCAAAACTAGAAATCGATATATTAGAATGTTACGCTTTACTTTATAATTTAAATTCAACAATGATATTTTCTCGTTTTACAACAAATTCACTGTATCAAACACGAAATTGAAAACATTAGCCAAATATTCAGTTCATATGAGTGTCCATGTTTCAACAAATTGTAGAAAATATAAGGAATTGATGTAAAATGTTTAAAAACCCGTTTTATTTCAGGTTTGCATGTTATGTTTTAAATGTCATGTAAAATCGGATTTATAACCATAATCATATATTATCATATTATACCTCCACTACATGCAATTGCATGCATTTTTATAGTAACTCTATTGTTATATGAAGTACCGATAACTTCACATAGCGTTTGATACGAATTAAAGATATCAATAGTAACATGCATTTAAACACAATGGAAGGGAAGTACAGAAGCCAGTAACCTTTCCATTCATAGTTGGGTCATGAGTTTTGAGGTATGAACTTATCAAAAAATGAGTTTATGGTTAGAAAATTTCCGTTTATTATTGGGTTCATTCAACATTTTTGAAATTTTGGTGTAGTCGCCAGTTGCGCATTCGTCATATTGAATATTCTGGTGAATTCATTATAGGCGGCTGTTTACAGTTTGAAACTATATTACAATATACCGATGCAAACACTTGTGGTTGATGTGAAATCAAAGAAATCAATTAGTATGATAAAGTGATTGAAATGTAGTAAAAAATCTCGGCCAATATTTCGGTTAGGTATGCTATGCTTGAATGTAAGAGTTTTAATATGGAGAACTATTGAGATGAATACTGCTTTCATCCGTGAATGCAAATTTTTATAGAAATCCAACAATATAACTCCTCCATCCATAATTCAAAAACTCCGCAAAGTTGGCTAATTTGAACAAACTCGTTACGCGTATGAAACTCTATCTGCCTGGAATAATATCAGAAATAATCGTAATAAAAATCCAAACGAATTCATGGATTGCCTCATGTATTCAGTAATTTTCTTTGGGTGAATCCTTGTCTTTCGGAATCACCTGAAAAATATATGAAATTATTAGATATTTGAATAATTTTCAACGGTTATTAACAAATAAATTGGACATTGAATTAGTGACAATGACTTAAAATATTCTCAATCATTGTTGGTAACTACTCTGATTAGTACTCCCAAAGTTAATGGTGGTACTGGCCTAAGAAAAAAAATTAGACACTTTTTGTGATCTATCGTTTTCTTTTTGCAAGCAACAGTTCATGAATAACGTGCTACGCGGATTTTTTAAACAGGAATTTTGTAGTAAACTTAAAAAGAAAGTAGCTTGAATAAGTGTTTGAAGCGAGCATCAAATTGTTGCATATAGTTTTTCCAATTTTATCAAGAAAATACCGGTTGAAACCAAAATGTGGCAATTTGAAGCCACATTTAAGGTCCCATATCAACCTAATTATGACACAACAAACATTACAATTCAATGAGATACTCATCATAATTACCTTTTTAGACCATTTTTATTGGTTTTTCGTCCTCTCTCCATTTTTTGCTCCTTTCCATTCTGGTCTCTACCCGAAATAACTTTTGCTCACTGTGGTACTGGGAATTTGATAAGATTAGACATTCGACCCCATATTGATAGTTAAATACCTCAAACATAGTCTAGATAAGAATCCCCTGACGAATAACCCCAGGGTTGGCAGATAAGTCAGATCGATAAATTCACAATTTGATATTATGTCTAGTCTTTTCTATATAGTGTTACGAAACAACACACTGGTATAGTCCCTAAATCCGTCATTGTCTAAGCCAGGTGTGAAAGTTAAAATTATGGCGGATGCGCAGGGGTTTCTTAGAATTGTTTACGATTGTGACTATCTTATCTAGACATTGTTTTTGTGACCAGATCTAGTGGAAAAGGCACTAATATATAAGGGACCGACCAGGAAGAGTTAGTTTAGTTGATAAAGTGATAGCGACAAATAAACAAGAATACACCGAAAAAGCGAACAGTGAAGTGTTGATATAAATTAATAATTAAGTTTGTGTGCATATAAATTAAGGGTTAGTGAGTTGTTTAGTGTTCAAATGAATTAGTAAGTAGCCATACCGTGTATTAAAAGTTTATCCCACCCGTAATAAAAACGTTTACTGTTCAAATAAATAAAGAAAACATAACATAGGTGTCAGGTGTGGGGTAATATAATTAAATTGCTACGTAAAAATAGCCAAGAGACTATGTGATCTGAAAGTGGCACTGGAAAATGACTGCTTTGATCCAGAAACAGTTTTATTTGATGACGAGGCTTCCACCTTAATCTCGTCAATTTCTGCTAATATTTCGGCTAATATGGACGAGTAGATTTCTGATATGAAGAATGATATTTCTACTATGAAGAATGATATTTCGGCTAACATGGACGAAAAAATTTGGGCCATGGAAGAGAAGATTTCAACGAATGTGAAAAACGATGTTTCTGCTGTGAAGAACGACATTTCTGCTAATATTGACCACAAGATTTCTACTTTGAAGAACGATATATCTGCCAATATCTTATTAATGAAAAACGACATTGCCGCTGACGTTGAAAATGAAATTTCGTCTCTAAAATATGAAATCGAGAATAAGATGTTAACGATGAACGAGAAGATTGAGAATAAGATGACAACGATGGACGAGAAAATCAAGGAGTTAGAAAAATAGATGACAGATATAAGAACTCAAGATACGCCAGCGGAAGAAAAGAAGACCGAGCAAACGGTACCTTGCAAGACAGAGACACACCCTAAGTTAGAAGACATTGGCATTTTTACCCGAGTCAAGGCCCTAGCGTTCGATGGAGAAATGTCGTGGACCAATTATGTGAAACAGTTCGAAGCAGCCGCAAGAGTGAATAATTGGTCCAATCAGGAAAAAGCAGTGAACCCAAGTATAGCGCTTCGGGGAGATGCCTTAGATGTACTTCAGACGATACCGCTTGAAGAAACAGATGACTTCGAGCTGCTGAAGAGGAGGTAGGACATGCGATACGGTCACGAACATCTAGAACATTTGTACCAGTCCCAGCTGAAGAACCGAAGGCAGAAACGTAACGAAGCCCTTCAAGAGTATGAACTGGATATTGCACGACTAGTTCGATTTGCTTATCTATCAGCACCAGATAACATGATGGTATGTTTATGCATCCAGGCCTTTATTGATGGCTTACGTGACCCCGATATGCAGAGGACGCTTCGTTTAGCCCATCCGAAAACATTAGTCGACGCATTGAGTGGTGCTCTTGAATATGAAGCAGCCATGACGCCTACCGGATACAACAGAGGTAGGACCATACAGGAAGAAGGTGACGATGAAAGACTTGACCAGATCGTCAACTTGTTGAAAGGTATGGTAGACAACAAGCCGAAGAAAATCAGGTGCTGTAATTGTGGCGAGCTAGAGCATGCACGCAGTTCGTGTGAGCGTCCTACGACTCCTGCAAACCAAGAACCTCTTAAATGCAAAGCAGCCTTGAAGAGCTCGCGGTACAACAAAGATATGACAGACAAGAAGCCGAAGAAGATCAAATTCCGGAAGCGTGGGGAGCTAGAGCACGTACGCAGTCCGTCTAAGTACCCCAAGACTCCTGTAACTCAAGAACTCCAGTCACGTGGGAAATTAGACAGGGGTGAACATCCAGCTGATGTGAATCACCGAAAAGCCAACTCTTTGCCTAGAGGGTCATGCCCTGTAGACTATTCACAATGCAACAAGTCGAAATCTAAGGAAGTTGCACTTTCAAGAATTACAGCAGTCAATGAAGAATGGTCACCTAACAGGATCAGAGAAGATCAGGAGAATGATCCTTACCTAAAGAAGATTCGGCAGTAGAAGGAAGAAAATCGGCGACCTACCTGGCAAGAAGTGTCAAGATTTTCACCGAAACTCAAGGCGTATTAGGCTCAGTGGGACTCCATTGTCCTGGAAAAAGGGCTGTTGAAAAGAGTCCTTGAGAACCATGATAGTTCCGACATGAGGAGACATCCAGTTATCCCTAGAACGGGAGTAGCTGAGGTACTGAAGTAGTTACATGACAGTCCTTCGGGAGGTCATCTGGGAGTGAGGAAAACCCTTCAGCGAGTCCGTGAAAGGTTTTATTGGATGAACAGCTCCGACGATGTGAAGAACTGGTGTAATAAATGTACGACTTGTGCTACGAGCAATGGACCACATCGCAAGAGAAAGGCACCCATGAAACAGTATAATGTTGGAAGCCCTTTCGAAAGGATTGCTTTAGATATCGCTGGACCATTTCCGACGACAGAAAATGGTAGCAAATACATACTGGGTGTCATGGATTATTACACAAAGTGGGTGGAAATTTACGGTATACCGATCCAAGAGGCCACAACTGTTGCGGATGTATTGGTGAGAGACTTTATCAGCCGATATGGAGTGCCATTGGAAGTCCACAGTGACCATGGAAGGAATTTCGAAAGCCATCTATTCCAGGAGATTTGCGAGAAGCTGGGAATGGAGAAGACCAGGACAACAGCATCACATCCACAGTCAGATGGAATGGTCGAGATAATGAACAGGAGTATTGGAAAATACCTGTCCAAAGTAGTTTCCAGCCATCAGAGAGATTGGGACCAGTATCTTTCCCTATTCGCATTGGCTTATCGATCTGCCTCCAATGGGTCCATGGGTGAAACACCTGAGAAAATCCTGTTTGGACGTGAAATGAGGCTCCCTTGTGACCTGAAATTTGGCTGTCGACCTGGTGAAGATATAGCAGGCGAAGGCTACGTGATCCAATTGAGATGAAGACTGGACGATATTCATGAATTAAGTCGAACGAATCTTCAAGCTGCCAGCGACAGAATGAAAAGTCGGTATGACACGCTGGCCACAGAAGGTGGTTTTAAAGAAGGGGACAAAGTATGGTTACACAACCCGACGAGGAGAAAAGGATTTTCTTCAAAATTACAAAAATCCTGGGAAGGTCCATACTTAATCAAAAAAAGGATTAATGATGTTATATATCGCATAAGCAAGATTCCCAACGGAAAACCAAAAGTAGTTCACCAAAACCGACTAACCCCATCCGAAGGAGACCATGACCTAGAGAAAGGAGTAAACCATATTCGAGATGTGTCTAACCCTACCTTCGATGCATTTATGGTCGCGTATGAAGGTACGGGAAAGCTAGATATGGAGTCACTTCAGAACAACAACAAGATATCTTCACTCTCCCGGAAGATTATTCACTGGCATACAACATCCCCGCTCGTCTCAAGAACGCACAAGAGTTGGCAGTCGTCTTTCGAAAGAAGTTCGGGCAATTAGAAAAACTTGAAAAGCAGATTCCAGCCCCTGGCAAGACACTGAAACTGAAACATAATTCGCGGTACGTCTTCTACGTGGTAACTAAAAATGAATTTCAAGATAGATCTACCTACCGCGATGTGTGGGAAGCATTACGAAACCCACGAGACCATGTGTTGGAATCCAGCGTGAAGAAACTGGCTATGCCTAAGATAGCGAGTAACCAATTGGATTGGCGAATCATCAGGAACATGGCAGGGATTATCTTTCGAGATACCGGTGTCCAGATACTAATTTGCAGCTACGATCTTCGTTATCAGTATCCGATGAAGACGATGTCCTACTATTTCCATAAAATCGGAAAGTGTAGAAATGGGGCCAGTTGCCGATTCAAACATCCAGTCTCGGCTACACAAAAGTTCCAGGAGGAGCTTCCATTTAAGGAGGGAGTAATGTTACCAAACAGCACACTGGTATAGTCCCTAAATCCGACTCTGTCTAAGCCAGGTATGAAAGTTAAAATTATGGCGGACGCGCAAGGGTTTCTTAGAATTGTTTACGATTGTGACAATCTTATCTGGACATTGTTTTTGTGACCAGTCTTATCTAGAAAATGCGAGAACCAATTGTTTTTGTGTTAGCCGCAATCTAGAATTATCTAGTGAAAAAGGCACTAATATATAAGGGACCGACTAGGAAGAGTTAGTTCAGTTGATACAGTGATAGCGACAAATAAACAAGAATACACCGAAATAGCGAACAGTGAAGTGTTGATATAAATTAGTAATTAAGTTTGTGTGCATATAAATTAAGTGTTAGTGAGTAGTTTAGTGCTCAAATAAATTAGTGTGTTCAATTTATCCCACCCGTAATAAAAACGTTTACTGTTTAAATAAATAAGGAAAACATAACGATAGTGTTCATTATAATCAGAAAAGTTAAACGAATTAATTCTTATATTTTGAGAATCATAAAATTATCTAATTTCAAGAAGTTAATTTTTAATAGGTCATTTTCAAATAATTTATCAGTTAGGTATGGTAGGAATGAGTAATCATTATTTATTAGATACTTACCTAAAAATTATGTACATCTCCGAATGTGCATATAAGCGAAAGACATCAGATACATTGTCAATGACCACATGTATGTAACGCATCTAGTTGAATTCAAAATTTGATAGATAAGGTCAGGCTACAATTATTGTACTGTTACATTTAACATACCTACCAAACCTGTTGTTAACAGTAACAAAAATACCCCAAATTCCCTGAGATACTTTCCTCTTGACAAATTTGAGTGTTTAAGGGAAAAAATAACAAACTTCTTGGTATTTTAAATAAAACTTACTGTTTCTAGTTAACTCCATAGTTTATTGAAAACTGTTAAAAATTCTAAAAAATTGACAATTGTTTCGATATTACCTAAATATCATCGTCAGAATGACAGAAGTTACATTTCATTTGATGCCAACCTGATGTTTAATTATTTTTGGCTAGTCCAAGAAGTATATGATTGACTTTATATATGTTAATAGAAAAAAGAAGATATATTACAAATATTGAAGCTTAGATATTATTAGTAAAATTATTAATATCGTAACAATTGTCAATTTATTAGTATTTTTAATATTTTTCACTAAACTGTGGAGTTAATTAGAAACAGTAAGTTTCATTTAAAACACTAATATGAGTAGATTCCACAAAGTAGAGGTTGAGACAGTTAATTTCATTAAACTTCTTGGTATTCAATGAGTTCCAATTTGAACCCAGGAGAAAATGCAGTTACAGAAATAACTCAAAATGTGGAGCAGGAAAAATGAATTAGAGTAATTTCATTCATATTGGTTTTTGCTTATTTCATCTTAGTTCACTAGTACAATTCAATATCATTAAAATTTATCGCTACAAACCAATATGACATTTCGAACCAACCTTTCAGTCACTTATCATATTATAAATGTTTGATTTTATCATATTTTTCCCTCATTTTCCCCCGATAGTGAGTATACTATAATATACATGGAACTGAAAGTCATGAATTATACAAACCGCATATAACGTCATATGTAATTAAGATATCGATGGTTACGAGCAATTATACATAATGGAATGGAAATTTGCAAACGCACTATCCAAGTAGAATATTTTACAAACGGAATGTGTCGCATTTGAATTGAATATAACAGCGATATATAATGGCCTTGGTTGTTGCTTTATCAACAAAGGTTGAATTTTTCTTGGTTGGACATTTCTTCTCCTTGAAGTTATTGAAAAATGTGAGGCTACAAAGATGAAGGCAGCTTTTCGTCATAGATCGTTAATGTAGTTTAGTTTAATTTATTTGAAAAGGATGCATTGATTAATTTTTATAGGCGCCATTTGATTATAAAGAATTTCAAGTAACTCTTACTGATTAATCATGAAGATCAATAAAGAGTAAATTAGCTAGTAAGAACTTTTCAAATAGTAAAGTTATGAGATACTTTGCTTTATGTTAAGAGGGGCCTCCTCACAGGTATATAAACCTAAAAACCTACACAATACTAGTTACTAATTTAGTCATTATTTGGTTCAAAATATTTATGATAGATGTCGATAGTAGTACTGAATCGGCTTTTACTTATTCAACATATTTTCTCTCTGTCTTTCCACTCTTGACGGTTCAAAGAAACGCATCTCTGTTCGATTGTTTTGATTTTAAATATTTCGACTGTTTGTGAGCACAGAAACCTTATCTCCATGGGTGATTTGTGCTTATCTCTGTCTGTTTTTTATGTTGCATCCAAACCACAGCACAGCTGTGCATAGATAAGAGAATGTTATATACACGGATTCATACAAAATTTGTTGACATAATTTCCATTTGAGTGTAGCTTTTTGATTATTTAAGAGTTTCATAAATGTAAATATACATACTTTAAAAACATTCTACCTTTCAAAATTTTAACCATTTATAGTAACATAATAAAATGTTTTTATAATTATACATTTCTGTTTGTTTCATGCTAAGAAAATTAAACTGCGGAAAACTTGCAAATTTACATGATTTAAAATAGGCCATTTAGTATGAAAACACAGAGCGTCGTGTCACAACTTTGCCTCAATCTAATCATATTCAGAGTTTCTGTTGGTTGCTTTCAAATTTTATTTGACATGTAGGCTTTTTTTTCAACTACATTTGTGAATATATTCAATTTCATCTAGAAACAAATAATATAAACAGAGAGTTTCCAAATTTATTATACAAAGAAATATTCACTTGTAATACAATGCTTTACATTTAATAGGAAGAGGAAAGTAAGGTACACTGAGGAACTTCTATTTAAAATAGCAAACGTTTAAAAAACTTACAAAGCAACTATAACGACTAATAAAAAAATTAAAGCGAAAGATCTGTAATGACAAATAATAGTATATATTGTGGGGAGATCGATATATACAGTACAAAATCAAACATACAATCAACATGTACAAGTTTGCTTCTACCTTGTTTGCAAAGATTGATCATATGTGTTGTGGAGATTGGTACTGAAACATTTTTCCTTCATTATACAAAAAAATAGTTGGTTCATTTTCTTTTTTCCATGACAGATACACATATGTGTGATCACCTGAATGGTAAATATTTTTTTGTTTTTATATAATACATAATTGGTATTATTACTTTTCCATCCAACCCATCTAATATGCGAGAAAAGTATTGGTTTACCCAAAAAAAAGTTGGAATTTTGGACTTTTTTGAGTTGTTTTTACGTTTTTCAGCAAGAACAACACAAAAAAATGGTTTTTAGGAAAAATCCTATCTGTATAACACGATACATCCCCCGAAGTGCAACAAGTCACCAATTTTATAACTGAATATTATTCAGGATATCTCACAGATGAACCCATTTGATTTTCAGCTCCCCAGAGCCAGTAGAACGAGTGCTATGGTACTAGAAGTATCACATTTTTGGAGAAATTTCAGTTTGTTAGGACGATACAGCCTCTGGAGTGTATATAAATGACCAATTTCATGATTAGATATTATTGCGACGTTTATAACCGATGTTGCCAAGTTATACGCAAATCCTCAAACAAAGAGAAAAAAGCAAAAAACAATATTTTTTAATAAGAAAAACTATGCACATCATAAGATTATTAGGTATATTCAGGAACTTGCAATATCTATATAGTGAGCAGTTTACCTGTATGTTAGGTATCTTATGTTTTCAGTTCAATTCAATTCACTTATTTAGCATGAAAATTACTTAATTATAATCACTTACAAATACAATACACACTGAACTATAAATTTGGGATATTTTTATGAACACAAAACATATGACAACAGCATTTGACCCATAGAGAAAGTTATAATATAATTTGTCTATGAATTGACCGTCGTCTTCTGTCATTGAGTTCTATACAGCGCCATGCATCAAGACGGTGGAGCGGTTGAACTAAAGTAAAAAGATGTTCGTTCGCAAAAATTTGCGCACAACAAATCTCAAAAAATACAATGATTTGAGATTTCATATTTTCAGAATCTAATTCTCTAGGCTTCCTTTAGGGGATCCGGTTATGGTGTCCAGATTGGTGACCACAAATTATCAAAACTGTCAAAATCACACCATCACTTAATTGCTTATATCTTTTTTATAACAATATAAAACTCAACGAAAATACCTGATCCCCAAGACAAAGGTCCAAGTTATATTGTGTTAAAATTTCAACTCTTAATTTCCCTGTGTTCTTTAGATTTGTTGCGTACAAAATGACCTAAATTTTGTTGCAAATCACGGGTGCCAACTGTTTTCAGGTTCCTCTTAAATACAACCCTCCAAACACAATAAACAAATTTAATAATACCAACAGATAGTGAGGTTTGAATTGATGATACATTAATACTGTTTATGTAGAATAATGTTTTCAGAAGTATTAAAATGATGATAAGTGAGAACTGAGTAATTGAAAATTTATTAAGTTCAAAAGTGACATCTACAATGTTAAAAGTTATCTGTGGATTGCATTTACATAATCACAGACAAAAAAGGAGGTCACTTGTAGTTGGTATCCCAATTAAAGTTTTACAAAACTATAATCATAAAATTATTGTTAAGATGTTATTAAATATATCCAAAATTTCTCAAATCGAATATAATCATAGTGAAATATAATTTGCAAAACAAAAGCCGAAATATTACTACGTTTAATGTTTTTGGACTGATAAAATATAACACAGATTCCATATTTTGTAAAAAAAAAATATCGGGTCTAACCGTATGTGGTCTCGGTATTGCCTGAACTGTTTCCGAAACGAGATCGAGACAAGAGAAAAATCCCGCGTTCGTCTGAAGTCCTATTTGCATAAAATTCAGAACGCACTCACATGCAAGCCGTGAGGTTGTGAGGTTATATTCATTATTCTCGCAAACCGACAGGTTGACACAACGTTGCCAGCTGTTTGTACATTTCATGGCAGTATGTTAGAAAAGAACAGGCTCATGGCCCACTTACCCCATGGACCCAGTTGCCCCAGCTTATTATTGTAGATCTCTGTTATTATTGCTTTATCTGTAGAATTCCGTTTTATTCATATTGTCATTTTGTTCCTGCTCTTCTCATTTTCCTTTATATTTACTAGTGTTTTTTCTTTTCGTTTTTCATCACTTGGACTCACGCTTTATTCGATTTATTAATTTGGATTAATAATCATTAAGGTATACTGAAACTTTTTGAACGCTTCAAATTTCATTGAATAACGCTGAAATTAAAACTTTCATAAAAACAATTCTAACTGCATTTTACAGTTTTTCGTATTTCATTCCCAGTTGTCTATCCATTGCAAATACGACCGAACTTTTTGTTAAATAAAAATTCAAAAAATGTCAGCTTCCATTAACGTTGCGGTAATTGCTGAAATTCCGATTCTCTATGCGCCGTACTGTGCGTAAAAAAAAGAACAATTCCGTAGCAGAGCACAATCTGTATCGTAATCCCTCGTTGAAAATTTTCCGCTCGACCTTTTTCGAGGACACATTTTGAGATAGAAACTCAGTAGAGCGCCAAAAAGTCCCGCTGCATCTCCAATTGTATAAAACTTTAAATGTTCTAATCACTTGAGTGGGGCCTCGACTTCATGCCTCATTAGAGAACAAATAAGAATGGCGAACTTGAATGTAATGTTAAGGTACATGAATAGTAATTACTACATCTGCTATACAGTGAATTTAGCATAGTATATGTATAATGTAATTTAACAGTGATAATTTTCCGCAGTATTTAAAGATTATTCATGTTACTCGTTTACATAATTTCCATTAATAGGACATGCTAAAATATGGAGTTCAATGTGTATCTTTTCTAATTTGCTTCAAATTGGAAGTTACATTTTTTTGTACAAAACAGATTCATTCAAATACAATATTTTGATAAGTCAGTATTATTTCTAACAATCTCGACAAGTCATTTGAATCTCCTTTTTTTATATCTGGACAATATGTATCCAAATTTTTGTTATGGTAGTACACGGGTGTGCAGCTGTAATCGATGTGAATAATAGAGAGTTTTCGAAGCCGCTTAACGCTGTTTGACAACTTTGACATACGGTATGTCACTTAGCGTATACCACCGGTATCTAACGGACGGTAGATATAGCGGTTGCATTAACGAAAAGGCTACGGAAAGACGAAAAATCTAACCTCAATTCAATGAGTGATGTCTGTATCTGTTTTTTTCACTAAAATTTCAACAATCAACTTTGCGAATTGCGGTAGCACATATTATTAATAATTATCATGCTATCAATTAATAGTAGTGTCTTGAACAATCTGAAAAGAAGTAGGATTCGGTTCTCTGAGGAAGACAATCAGATTTTGCTAACTGAAATTTTCGATAACAACCCTAATGCAGATTCCTCAAAATGGGTCATAATTCACTCAAATTTCTGCAAATTTACTGGGAAAATCTTATCAGTGCGAGGAGTAAAGGAACATGTGCAATATATTATTAAATATTTTGAGAAGAGGGAAAAGGAGAATCGTGCTCGGTGAGTAAAGATCTTAGTGCAAAGGTAAAAACTTCAAAATAGTGTCCACACATTTCAAAGTTTATTAAAAGCTGTATTTGGCTACAGTAAACCGCATGTTACCATATAGTACCGTCTTATGGTAATTGGTTTGAATTCAAAATTTCCATAATTACAATCCATTAGAAAAAGTAATATTACTTCATCAGTTGTATATATAGATATTTCGAACCGATATTTTTTGAATCAGTTCACATTATATATATATATATATATATAAATGAATATAATTTCATAAAATACGAGGTGCTATATGAAATATAAATTTCGATTTTCTACTACACCTGTTTTAGTCGAAATTTCAATAATTTCGACTTATTGGCCTGACCGTTCTTCGAAGGGCAAAACAACTACATTCCTGGCTAATACCACGCAGAATATTGATGTAATATGGATGTAATTCAATATTCTGCGTGGTATTAGCCAGGAATGTAGTTCTTTTGCCCTTCGAAGAACGGTCAGGCCAATAAGTCGAAATTATTGAAATTTCGACTAAAACAGGTGTAGTAGAAAATCGAAATTTATATATATATATATATATATATATATATATATATATATATATATATATATATATATATATATATTATATATATATATTGAACCAGATATCATAGATATTAAGAGAATTAGTTCTATAAAAATATGTTGCTAGTATGAAAATGTATGAAAATAATATAATTTAAGAAAACACAATTAAAAAGGAAACACTGTTCTTAATTCAAAAGCATATCAAGTAAAGATATATTAAATAATAGCCTATAACAATATAATAAATAAAGAAATTACCTCAATAATAACATAAAATATAAAGATTGCCTAACCAATGTAATGATGTAAATAAAGTTGCCTAAGACGAAGAATATCTTCTGTAACGTGATCAGCTGTTCACCTAAAAAAAGAAACAATTATATAATCAAGTCAAGAGAATTTCAGATATAAGTAGTTACATTAGAATACAAATATAAATGTTTATTAGAATAAGGAGTATAGTTTTTCATAGATAAACAATTAAACATAAAGAAAAATGATATATGTCTGTAAAATGAACATAGGATTAAATAATAATTGATTAATTGCGTTAGTAGAAATAAGTTAATACAAGAATTAGATGGAGAATACATAAAAGGATTTATGATTTAAGTTATATAATTATAACAGTAGTAGATTGTTTATGACAATATTAGATAGAACTATTTAAACAACATCTATGTATATAACCAACTCTAATTTATTTGTATGATTAAATTTCAAAAGACTCTCTACAAGTGTATTAGAAATGTGAAATAGAATATTTATGAACTTTTCTACTAAGTAAACCCAAATCAAATAATTCAATTGCATAGGACAATATCTGATTGGTTAGAAACAAAATGACATAAAATTTGCAATCAACAAGTATTGAAACAAACTTAGGGAGATAGTGACCTGAAAACAAACAAAAGACTTTGTTTGTTGAAAAAAAGTGAAAATCGAGAGGAAGCGTGGATTATGAGAAGTGACGTCGAAAGGTGTGGACTGTGTGTTAGAGTGTTCCCGAAATTTTTATGAAATCCCCTAAATAACTTAATAAATTTAATATAACTATGAAAAACAATCTTGTGTAGTACTCACCGATAATCAGACACAGTTGTTCTGCAAAAAAACCAGCAGAACTTCTCTAGAAATTGGTATTGGAACTGCAGATAAGTATTCCTGGGGTCCAGAAGAGTTATCCCAATTCCAGAGCATCAGGTCAGTGTTCTTTTAAACTATTATTGGCCAATAATAAGCAAAAAACTCAAATAAGTGCTTAGTTCCGTATTTTGATAAACATTCACAGCAATGATCGATCTAAAATATAAAGAAAACGGACTTTATTTAATTAGTTAATAAATTAAATCTTTAATAATAACAAAAAGGCCTAATTTCAATAAATAAATAATTCAAAAGTACGTACGCCATTTTATCATAAGATGATGCTTAACTTGTTTCCATGTAATCTGTCTATCTGTTTATAAATTGTATAAAATTCCATGTCTATATAAATCTTTTAATACTTTTCTTCCACAGCATATTGATAACATTTTCATGTATATTCTTCACATAAATTCTGGTATGTTTTAAACCATCTAAATGTTTCTTGATTGTTATTTCTATGTCATACTAATGAGCCACAGAAGCTCCATCTCACGTTATTAAAATTATGTTCATTTTACGCATGACTGGATTTTGAGCATGCGCACCGTTAAAAATATAAAATAAATAATTTCTTTAGAGGTGACCATAGGCGTCTCAAATAATTATTATCATATATAAAATATTGAATTTAAAATTAAATGTTGTTATAAGTAAAGTGTTTCTTTTATTCAAATGAAGGTAATACGTTTTGAATGCCAGGACTCGAAGAGTAGAAAGTGTTTCATGCTCCCGAATAATTAAAATAAAATAAATTACAAAACAATATAATAATAACCAACTGAGCTAGTCAAATCTAAATAAAAATTCTATATATAAAATTATAATCATCTAAATTCCACAACAATAATAAAAAGTAAGTATATAAACAAATATATATATATATATATATATATATATATATATTACTGGTTATTTTTTTAGTTCAGGAGTAGAAGAACCCTATTATGCCTTAGATCACTTGCTACAAGAAGTGTTGGACCTAATCAATAACATTCTGAAGGAAAAGTCTTTGAAAGGCCGTCTGAGCAAATGAATTATGGGCATGAATGCTCAGGTAAACCTGATAATGTGGGTAATGAGTCAACAGGATTTGGGGAGAACTCTGCTATTGAGGTTTTATATTGTAAGTAGATACATTGGTATTTGTATTTAGCATGGGTAAATTTTTGAATGTTGAATTAAACACCTCTATTGCTGTTTTACAGAGAAAGATGATCAATTTGTCAGTATAGAACCACAAATTCAACATGAACCTGATATACAGGGACAGTCACAAAATAAACATGAATCTGAACAGCCGCAGATTCCACATAAAGAAGTACAAATTGAAGGTATGCAAACGTTTTGTTATCTCATAATTAATTCTTATTTTTTTTGTAATTTAAAGACCTAGCAGAAAAAGAAGACGCAGAGCAGGTAAAAACAACATGAAGAAAACCGTTTTAAAGTATCCAGAGGAAAAAAACTGTCAAAAAAATAGATTAAGGATACAAGAGCTAGACATAGAGGAACGCAAAAAGAAACTTGAAGAGCTGAGACTTGAAATTGATCGAGAGAGGCTTGAATTTGAAACAGAAATGTTTAGTATGGAACTGGAGGAAAGAACATATTTGATAAAACTAATGCAAAGCCAACAAGAACTTATAAGTAGTTTAATGAAACACAATCCTGCACGTTTTGTAGAATAATATTTTCACAGCGATTTGTAAACATTGGTTTTTGATGACTTGTTTTGTTTGGAATCTTTAAATAAAACTATGTATGCATTTATTATATTTTATTCAATTCAGATCTTTTGTCTGATATTTATACAATTCATTTGGTATAAAAAATCTTGAGGTAGAATAGGTAAATGGACAATGGTCTCGGCCGAGTATATTGTTGGAATTCTACAAGACTTGATTAAGTAGGTATTAAAAAATATCTAAGGAAATTTGTCGATTTCCCAGATGGTGTAATGATTACTATAACTTACCAAGCAAATATGTCTAACCCAAGAGCAGCTGGAAATTTATTGAAAATTGAAGGTGATAGTTAGATATTTTGGCATGTCACTGAAGGTATTCTTCTAATGATACAGGATTTATACCAAAACTTTGTGCTATCTGATTACTATACAAAATGGAATGACAATTCGTTAATATCACATCACTCTTAAATATGGCTGCCACTTCCTGTAAAAGCTACTTTTGATTCTTTTTGAAGTCTACAAAAGCGAAATCTGGAACCACTTTTCTAAAACCCCATTCGACAGCTATTCGCACCTTACTCATACGTCTATTGAATTCTTGCTGTTCTTAGGTAATATTAGCACTGTTTGGAAATGGACATAACATCAGCTCTCGGATACCATATGCTTTGTCACCATATATAACATAATTTACACCATCTGGGAATCGTGCACATTGCTCTAATTCCGCATATAGATTAGATTCCCGTAGAATACCAGCATCATGTTTTCGGCCTTCATATCCTCCCTTGAGACTTACAATGATACCATCTGGACAAAGATTGATTGATTGATATTTCACACAATGATGTCGCTCATGTCCAGAATAGTATGCTTCTTGATTGAATGTTGGCCTACATATACCGCGGATAGATTCATCTATAAAGCCCACAGTTTGTAATGGGCACTCCCTTATTCTCAATTGCGTCTGCATAAAGTTGAAATCTTTCTCGAGTGAGCCATTCAAGGTTTGATAAATTTGACAGAAGATGTCCAAAATTATTGTAGATATGATTGGTCACATAGTCGATTATTTTTGACAATGCTGGTGCCGATTTTCCAAACAAAGGTTCTAAATCAATCAATCTATTCGGATAAGCCAGCGGCCTCAATATAATGCAAATTACCTCTTGACCCGTCGGTTTATGTCCACTACTTGTAGATATTTCATTCGGTTACCGAAGTGCTTGTACTCATCGAGGAATATCATTTTTTTTAAAACTAAAATAATTCCTACACTTCTCCTCGGACAGATGAGCCAAATTAAAAGTTCCATACATGTTGACTCTGTTAACTCTGGGGTTTTCGTTTAGAACTTCTAGTAAAAGCACATCATCTATGTCACTATCTGAATCGGCATCAAACGCAACAATTTCATCATTTAACATTTTTTTTAATTTTGACACGCCTTTTGCGAGCAGCAACAAATCAAATAATATTGTAACGAACAAAAACTTCTGTTACGGTTACCGTTGGGACGCAGGAGGTTCGGAAACTATATATTTATCTGTTAAAATAGTCGTGCGGTTAGATTTATGGTAACCGCTATCGGCTCAGTATATGTACGTTTTCGAAAACTCTCTAATACTGCGTACTTTCTACAATGCTGGTCATAACCACATTGGCCAAAACAAACATCTTTTATAACAGGAAATATGCTTTGCAACAATCTCGCTGATAAGTACCTTGGAATAATTATTTTTGTTCAGGATTGGAAAAATTATGCCCATACATGACTTTTACTTCATAATAAACAACTAATTGAACTAGGAGCTTTAAAAAGCCCCTAACATTTGCAACATTAAGTGAAAATAGTATTTTTGGTTCATACTGCACTGCTTTTGCTGATTAATACTGTTTGTATCAAAGATGTCATTCATCAATTATCACTTGAACAAGACATTTATTTACTAAACTTAGAAACTTATTTCTAGTTATTTGTTTCCTGATTTGTCTTGTCTTATAATATATTGACCATAATATGATGGGTAGATATTAAATTACAACACTTTGATATTTTAGGAATGAAATAAATACGATGAGATTTATATTACTACTTTTTAAATTACGGACAGGTACAATAGAACTCATATTCAAAATAATAGAACCACTTTTTGTTTAGTAGCAAAACTAATAAGCAATATACCTTCCTGAATTAAATATAAAATGCTTATACAGGGTAATACAAATATCTATCACACTGTTCGCAGCATCGCATCTTGTATTTTTGCTCTTGCGCACTAATGTCCCTGCGACCTATAATGGACCCTGGACCTTCTGCCCTTGCGCCCAAACGGCCGCGCCCAAATGTCTGGATTCGAGCTTGGCAACTATAATTTCAAGATGATTTTGCAATTCAACGGATATCCAGTATTAGTTTTGAAATATTATGATGGAGAACGAACAAAACAAAAAACTAAATGAAAGGTAATTGAACCACGTAACATAAATAGATCCGATCCATAAGATCAGAGGTCTCCAAACTTTGAAGCCTTGGGTCCATAATATTTTTTTCGGTATGTTGCTAGGGCCATAACAATTTTAATTTCTCTGCCCACCTAAGCAAACATAGACATCTAGTTTCGAATATTCATACTATGTACTGTTCTAGGTACTATCTATTTCAGCTACCCACTAACAGGAGGCATATTTGGGAATTTTCGCATTGGTTCGAGAAAGTTCTGGTTCTGGCTAGTTTTTCCGATCATTTCTAGATGGCAGTAACTGCATTAGTATAAAAAGGCTAGCGGCTCCATTGCGAGTCAGTTTGCGCGGGAAAGGCGAAGGAACCGAAGTTGTCTATTGTGAAATAAAGTAATAAGAGTATTTAGATTAGACTTGTTTTTATGTGTGATTTATTGGTATGGAAAAGAAGAGAAAAATAGACAGTGGATGCAGAACGTTCCAAGATAAATAGACCTTTCAGTATTTTGTGATAGAGTGCAGTAATAAGGCGCTATGTCCAATTTGTAATGAAACCATAGCTGTTCTCAAATAATATAACATTAAACGTCACTATGAATCGAAACATCTTCAAAATTACTTTAAATATACAGGAATATTGCGGACGGAAAAATTTGAAGCTTTGAAGTGCGGACTGAAATTGCAGCAATCTTTGTTTACTAAAGCAAATACTGAGCAAGAGTATGCAACTCGCGCCAGCTTTTGTGTGGCTCTTGAAATCGCAAAACGTGGAAAACCATTCACCGATGGAGAAATGATTAAAGAATTCTTGATTGCAGTAGCTAAAGAAATATGCCCCGAAAAAGTAAATTCATTGAAAGGTATCAGTTTGTCAGCAAACACCGTGGCTCGGAGGGTGCAAGACATCGCAGAAAATATATCATCTCAACTGTCTGACAAAAATGGACATCTTGAGTGGTTTTCTCTAGCCTTGGATGAGTCAACGGATCTGTCAGATACTGATTTTTATTCGTGGAGTCGACAAAAGCTATGAAGTGTATGAAGAACTTCTTAATATTGATAGTATTCACGGCACAACAACTGGAGCAGATATTTTTAAGTCAGTTGAAAATGTCATTAATAAAAAAATCTTCGATGGAAAAACTTGAAATCTATCACCACCGATGGAGGCAAAAATATGTGTAGTAAAAATAAAGAAGTGGTCACACTTGTGTCAAAGGCTGTAGTAAATAATGGTGGTTCACAACCATAAGTATTACATTGTATCATTCATCAACAGTCCTTATCAACACCTTTAGTAGCGTACGTAACCTAATTTACTTTTGACAGTAGTTGTCAAACAATGCCCGGCCAAGATAAATATTAATTTCTGAATTTAGAAAGATAAATTAATTCACAATATACGTAATCACTCTAATCTCAGGGTGGGATCAAAAAATTCTCTCATACGTCTTTAATAGTTCATTTATGAATCTATAATATTCTTCATTACACTCTGTCCAATCACCATTACTTTTCACATCTTCTATTTATTCTATCTCACGAACATAATTATAAGCCATTCTAATTTCTTTTTCAATCAATCTTTCATATTTCATTATCAAATTCTTCACTTTCTCTTAATATTCTTTATTTCCACTCATTAACTCCAATTCTACCATAATTCCACTCCTTTTTATATTCCATAACTTCTTATTATCCTCTTCAATTGCCAATACTTCCATTTTACTTCCTCAAATTCAATTCTTTCACCATTTAATTCTATCTATCTATTCAAAATCAATTATTCTCTTATATTTCATCAATTCATCAATAACTATGTCTGTTTCTAACTTCTTTATCAACTATGCTTACATATCAACTTCTTTCCCATCCTTTAATTCAATCTTTTGTATCATAGATTTGCTTAGTTCATATAAATTCTTTCCGTTTGCTCCTATAAATGTAATTATTTCCTCCTGTCCATCTATGTTGCTTCCTAATTTCATTTCTATTTTCATTATCATTTATTCTATCAAAGTTTCTAAAATCTCTTCTATTCTCCAAATACTTGTTGTCATCAATTCTATCTCAATTTCCATAAATTCGTTTTTCATTTCTGTAACTTTATTTTTATCTCCATAATTCATATCAACATGTCTATCTTTTCTTATTCTCAAACCCTGTTTATATAATTTCTATTTACATATGTTTTTAAATATTAGTTATTAATCATAAACATTTTATTTACATATCGTTTTTATATCCCTTGCTTACCATGTACAATTCCTTTTCGTTTTCTAGATTTCGTTCCTATGGTCCTGTCATATAATTCAATTTTATTTTCTTTTCCTAAACTTCGTCTTATTCTCTTCTCTTATTGTTTGATTCTCTTCCCTAACTTTCTTAATCTCATTCGAACTTTCCATTTTTACCTCATCAATTTTCTTTTCCAAGTGATTCATGTTCCCCTTTATATCATTCATATTCTCATTCATTTCTCCCCTCATATTATTCATATTCTCATTCATTTCTCCCCTCATATTATTCATATTCTCATTCATTTCTCCCCTCATATTATTCATAACTCCCCTCATATTATTTTCCATATTATTCATATTCTCATCTTGTTTGTCCATTTTTTTATTTAAATCTCCAAATAATTGTCGCATCATTTCCATCATTTGATGATCTTGACTTTTTCTTCCTTGCGCTTCCTGTCCTCTATCCTCCTGTTCTGCTGCTTCATCTCCCGCTGCCATATCTCCTCCCGACTGTTCCCTTTCTTGTTCCAAGTACTGCACCTGAAATCACCCATACTATGTCTTCTTTCTTCGTCAGATCCACTCTCAACTCCTACCTGTTTACCATCCCTTAACGTTATTCTTCTTTCCATCGTCAATATTTAAATTTTTTATAATAATGTGAATAAATTTCAATATTTTAATGATTATGTGCCAATTTTTTAATTGCCCCACGTTACTGCGCCAAATTATTATATGTTCAATCTAATTAATAGTTATATTATAGTTGATATATGAATATAACGATATACAATATTATTTGTCGACGTTTTCACAATTTGTGATTGTAGCGACACTCTTGTACACACACCTTTAGTAGCGTACGCAACCTAATTTACTTTTGACAGTAGTTGTCAAACAATGCCCGGCCAAGAAAAATATTAATTTCTGGATTTAGAAAGATAAATTGATTCAAAATATACTTCATCACTCTAATCTCAGGGTGGGATCAAAATTTTTTTAAATAATAATAATTCAAATTTTGTAATTTTCAAATATTATTCCAATCAAATATTATTCTATATTCCGAATCTCGAGTAACTGTTTTTCATATAATAAAAGGCACGTGAATTATTTTATGACATTTACAAATTAATTGTCACTGGAAATTGAGCAAATGTCACTGATTAAATCAAAATTACTATAGCAGGCAAAATGTTAAATACATGGAAAATAGATACTGAATAAATACCACAATGAGTTGGAATCAAAATTATATATTATATAATCAGATAACAAATTATAAAAGTTCTATTATTTCCCAAAATATTGTAATCGAAACAAAGATAATAATTTCTACCAATCTTCATATTACTACAACCTATTCTAAAACTCGACTAATTGTAAATTTTTTATGCAAAAGTTCAACTCGTTTAATATACCCTTGACGTGTATCAATGTCAAATAATGCAAATTTGTCTTCAAATTGTCTATTCAAAATTTTTCACTTGATGTAAGATCTTTTATGTATAACGTTAATGCGGTTTAGCTAATATCATTCTATAGATGCATCTATTTTCGAAAAGTATTTGAAAAGGCCTGTTAATTCTCGAAAAATAATTTTAAACTGGAGTGGACTCACCAAATAGGACAGGAAAACTCGTACGTATTCTAAATATATTTAGATTTCTGCAAAACTTTCTAAATATCTGATTTAGAAACTGGATACCACTTACACTTGATACGATGCAATTCTTCTATGAATTATGTACGCACTGGCTTTATACAGTATGGCTTTATAATCTGATTGTATAGTTATAATTTTTATTAAATTTTCAACAAAATTTGAGACAACTCTTATTTCGATGTTGTCTCTTCGGGGTTTCAAATTCAACTAACTAAACTTTTTTCAAATGAATAAATCTCTTCTCCTGTGGTTACGAAAAATTCCATTTTTTAGAAAAAATACTGATTTATGTTTCCCTATAGCAAAGAGAGAATTGAATTCTTTTATTACCATTGTAATTCTGATAGCAGAGACATCTGTATTTTAAAATTTCAAATATATTCTCTAAATTGTAATATAATCTGTCTATCATTAAATATATTCTAAATAAACGTCATCCGAAAATTAAAATGTCAAATTTGATTTGTATACCGAATCTTTCAAAATTATTGATAATACATATAATACAGTGTGTATCGAAAGTATTGCATACAAATATGAATAGTTTTCCTTGTTTTAATGTTTCTTTTACTTTTAAATAGAGGAACTGTATTAATATATATATATATATATATATATATATATATATATATATATATATATATATATATATACTTTGGAACGGGGGGTGATTTTGGCATCAGGGAACCCCAAAACGAAAAACTGCATTGAAATTTTTCCGAAGTAGCGTCATGCTACTCTCTACAATAGCCCTATTTCATTCTGAAATAAGCCTAAAAATTATAGCCCACTCAAGAAGTCGTGTTCACCCAGAACCATACGCCAATAATTGAAACTATTCCTCTAGATATATTTATTATCGTAATCATGTAAGCTGTGATGAAATTCAGATCCAAGATCTTCAGGTGCAGAAGAAAGAAAATAGAAGACTCACACGAAAAAGAAGAAGGAAATTTAGGGAAACCCCAATCAAAAAGTCAATCCATATTTTTTTGATAATTAACGAGGAAGGAGTTTTATACAAAGCTTATTAAGAAACCACATATGAAAGCAGAAACCCAACACCAATTTGAGCATTATTATCACGCTAGCAAGTGTTTACGTTTTAGAATGTTTTATATAAATTATTCATTGTTTGTTTAATCCTCTTACAAATAAGTTGTTGAATAATTAATAGTAAAATGAATTTGATCTTTAAATAGTTATTTTTCTTAAATGTTTATGAAATTCGCTACCCTGACCGACGATCGTGCCACCACTCCGTTGTCTGGCAAATATACGTATATACAGGGTGTTTCTAAATTCATGCGACAAAATTCTTGATGTGATTGCCCGTTTTTCCATGAACAAAGTTTCTTCAGCCGAGCCCCTTCGAAGATATCACTCCAACAAGGTGCTGAGTAAAATTGAGTTTTTTCTCAAATTTAGGTAAAGGTAGAAACTTGATTTTTTTTTATTTTCCTCTAATCGCAAAGGTTCAAACACCGGTATTTTTTCAACGTTTATTAGCTGAAATTTTAATATTAAATGAATTTATCGTCAACTAAGCATTTAAAATTATTGACTGGACTATGACGGCATCCTCGTATTGGAGTCAAACAAAAAGCCGTCAAGTTCGCACTAGATCTGTTACGTCAACTAAGTAAATTTCAAAGAGATCAAATAATAGGTATCAGTTTAGCTATAATGCTGCTTCAATAAATTGTTGATAGAGTAGGCAGAAACGCATCAACTGTAATGCGATATTAGTAGCAGAGAAATTGTCGTCATAGAGACACATGCAAAAAGGACTAATGACCGGAAATAACGGCTCCTGAGACGAAATGCATACATGCACACATAGTATATTATTTATTATCAACCACGACTGTTATAGTTCATTGAGAAATGTATTCAATAAGAATCTTTTAAATGAACAAAATGTTTTATTGAGAATCTAGAATACTGACTTGAATCACCCCGTGCATCAAAATTTAGGTTTGAACCACGTACAATTGAATTCAGAATTAGTACAGTGGTTTCCAAACTATATGATTCATTCACCAATAGAATTGATTTCAATTTTTTTCGATAAAGTACTAGAGTATCCCTGAATTCCAATTGATTAAAAATTTAATCTATTACCTCATTTTTCTAACATACGCTGATTGTTGTTACAGTCACTCTGTTGCAGTATTTCTAAATGTTACTAAGTCCCTGTGAGCTGTAGATTGGAATAAAACCCATTTACTACACCCTATTACATAAACACATTCAATGGCAGTGCTGTCTAGTGCT
Organism: Galeruca laticollis; assembly: GCA_963921935.1. Lineage (NCBI taxonomy): Eukaryota > Metazoa > Arthropoda > Insecta > Coleoptera > Chrysomelidae > Galeruca > Galeruca laticollis. Next base: position 152,762,643 of record OY998181.1, on the reverse strand, counting down.
CTTTGTGAGACCGCACTTCTAAAGGGTAGAGCATTCAAAGATGTTTCCACTTTACAACATCAAAAGTCCATTTAGGTATCGAATTGAATTCATGCTCCAGAAAGCTAAAGTTGAAAATATCACAAAAATATGTAGCTCGATGATTAAATCGATCAAAGTAATGTGGTAGATGACGAGCTTCTGATGTTTTATTTATGATTCTAAATATTGATCATGATAAAAGTGATGTTGGAACATTTCCAACTATTTGGCTTATTAGTTAAGCATTCAACGTAATAGTTATCAAATTTTAGTTCAAAACTCTATCTTATGAAATTCCTGAGCAGATGAATTTGAATTTTTTTACAGAAATTTATTGATGTTAGTACGGTTCTAATCGGCGGTGTTAAAAAAGAGGGAAATATATTGCTCTCTTATCCATGTGGTTCGCTCTCTACCTCTACGTGTGAATTCTAACATGTACCTCTCCATACTTCACTAGGTCACTTAGTTTTTGCATATTTTTGCTCTTTAGTGCATTAGTTAAAGAGTGCTGAGTACACCTATCAAAACCTTTCCTTTCCAAGTAAACTGAAAGGCGATTTTTAAATAATTTGCTATTTCTTTTAAATTCTCTCCAGGTTAGTTTGACTCTGTTGCTAATTACTTCCATGCTGCTTTCATTTATCGTTATGACTTATCCGGGATTGGTATGAAAATAATCTAATTAAAATTGAATGGAAATTCGGAGTGAAGGAAATTTAACAATTTTTATTTAAAAATATCTTTAAAGCAAATATAGATTATTGATGACACGACGAGTAGTGCTCGAGAGTGATTGGAAACATTTTCGAAAGAATTGAAAGTGAATTCACTAGTTTTAAACACAAGATAAATGAAACAGACGGTTGCAGAATATAATATGAAATCTCTCGGAATACCAGACAAACTACAATCAATACATTATTCCAAGAAGCTTTTTTTTAGTTTTTATTATCTTTCTTATTTCCCGTTGGCTGTTAAAATGCTCTTTACGAACATTTCCTGTACGGAAATTGAAGTCCGTGACTGATACACAACTGTTAAATCAGTAAATCAGAAGTTGTAATATGTCAGCACTACGTGAGCTAATGTAAACTCTTCTTTTTAAACGAAACGATGAAATAGACGCGGTCTTTCAGTTATAGGGTGAGTTTCTAGTATGGTTTTGTTTGATAATATTACGTTGATAGAGGATATCCAAGAGGCAATGGACATTTATTAAGTTAAGTTATGAAAGGTTACAAATTATATATATAAAGAAATATTATGCAAGCAAATCGCTCAAGATGATATTCTTACCTGAAGGTCTTGGATGATCTTCTGCGGGGTTGCAACCCTTCTTGAAAGCGATATTGTGGACTGTATCTGCAGGTTCAATGGAGCTTTATTAAAGTTCCTGGCACCAGCGCGTTAAATAATAACTAACTGTTCACTTCGATAACTGTTATTATTCTTTATGAGCTGGGTTTTAAATTGAACATAATGTATGTATACTGTATGTCCGCTAGGTGTATAAATACCACCAACGATTTGCATGAGAATTTCACATTTAAAATGTATCATTAAATAAGCTTACAAATTAAATATAGATAAAACAATGATCATAACCTATTAAAATAAAATTAATGAATACTTAACAGGAACTATACCAAATTTGGCCTTTTATATCTTCTATTCATTGATCTTAGTAATAATCACGAGTCAAAGGCTTTATTTATTTCCAAAATTTTAAGCGAATAACAATTTGCCGGGTTTACAGTAACATTTCAGTACGCAAATGTTGGATAATTTGTATCAATAGTCGTTCATTGCAATAAAATTTGGTTTTTAAATCGATGGTTATGTCAGATTTGATGAAAATTTTTAGAACAAAAATCAAGTATGTCAAGCTAACGTCCCCCCCCCTCCAGCGAAATTTTGAAAAAATACACTACAAGAATTATGTGCTAATTAGTTGCTCTAATAAAAATTTTTGGGGTCCAAACGTTTAGCGGGAATTTCAGGTTAAAATGGAGGGGGGTGTAACTTGACGTCAAGCTAGCCCCCTACATACGGAAAGAGATCGCCAATCGAAAAAACAAATGCCTCTGAATTTTGGGCTTTTTTGGGCTCTCAGAATACGCAAACAGATTTAAGAAAAAAGCAACCGTTTCGGAAAAAATCGATTTTAAAGTTGCTTGACATCAAGTTAGCCACCCCACACACACAGAACGAGTGCCGCAATTGAAAAAACAGTAACGCCTGAATTTTGGCCCATTCATGGGTTCTCAGAATATGCAAAAACATTTTTAATCAAAATAAATATACAGGTTGTCACTTAAGTGTGAAATAAATTATTTCCTGGACTATAAATACTTTTAGGAATAGTCGATTTTTAATATTAAATTCCCATTTTTTGTGTAATTGCATAAAGACATTACGCAATCGGTCTTGCCATAGTGATGTAAACGAAAATGTGGATGACTTGAAAGATGGGTATTTGGCAGTATTTAAATCTCAAAATTATGAGGAAGGCTCCCTACAAACGAAAAGAACGTGGCAATCGAACCTGAATTTTGGGCTATTTATGGGCTCTCAGAAAATGCAAAAGCAATTAACAAAATAAATATACAGGGTGGAAATTGAAAATTTTTTAAGGTGGAAAATTTCCAATACGGAATTTTAAAAAAAGGACGGTACTAAAAGGTAGTACTATTTATAGGCTAATTAGTTGTTCTAATTACAATTTTTGTGCTCCAACCGTTATATATTTTGTATTCTGATCATTTTTGTTTATGACTAATAATTATTAATAGTTCAATATTGTAGACTGAATTAATTTTGAAAATTTTACACCTCTTGTTATTTTGTAGCCAATCAAATATTCTTATTTCAAACCGTTTCCATGACAACCACAAAAATTTTCGGAAATTTTTCTCCTCCTGGTGGGTACCAAGGCGAAATTACACTGGAAATTTTTATTTTTCGGACCTTGAAATTTTTAACCAATCATTTCATAATATTCTGCTTCTGGATATTTTTATAAGATAGGTTCTTAATTATTGTTACGTTAGGACAGATTTGGCAACATTGTAGAGGAATGAATTATTTGCCGGAAGTTTGCCATCAATCCTTTGGTCGTAAGTGTTCCAGTAGAAAGGGGCTGGTGCATCTCTTTCCAATTATTATCAACAAGATAGAAAACTATCTAGATCAATTAATAGTTCTTAAAACGATCGCTAGGTACTGCTACTTTCCATCCTGTATAATGCTATTTCATATTCTGAGAGCCCATAAATAGCCTAAAATGCAGGCGTTGGTTGTTGTTGGTTAGATTGGCAAGCTCTTTCGTTTGTAGGAAGCCTCCCTCATAATTTTAAGATTTAATTCCTGCTAAATAAAGATACCCATCTTTCAAGTCAACCACATTTCCGTTTACATAGCCATGGCAAGACCGATTGCGTAATGTCCTTAGGCAATTACACAAAAAATGGGAATTTAATATTAAAATTCGACGTGTTTCAGCAATTCCTAAAAGTATTTATAGTCTAGGATATAAATTATTTCACACTTTAGTGACAACCTGTATATATTTTTTTTGTTTAAAAATGTTCTTGCGTATTCTGAGAGCCCATAAATATCCCAAAATTCAGGCGTTACTGTTTGTTCAATTGCGGCACTCGTTCTGTGTGTTGGGGGGCTAACTTGATGTCAAACAAATTTAAAATCGATTTTCTCCGAAACGGTTGCTTTTTTCTTAAATCTGTTTGCGTATTCTGAGAGCCCAAAATTCAGAGGTACTTGTTTTTTTGATTGGCGATCTCTTTCCGTATGTAGGGGGCTAGCTTGACGTCAAGCTACCCTCCCCCATTTTAATCTGAAATTCCCGCTAAACGCTTGGAGCCCAGAAATTTTAATTAGAGCAACTAAATAGCCCATAAATAGCCCGTTATTCTTGTACTGTAATTTTTCAAAATTTCGCTGGTGGGGGCCTAACTTGACAAACATCAAAGATCTATCATTTAAGAGTACAGAGCTGCTTTGAAGAAAATTTGGATAAAAATCTTGAGAATATGTTTGTCAAGATCATTATAGAATCATCACCGAATTACAAAGGAAAATTTACTTGAATTCGAATATACTGGGTGTCCCAGAATTTTCTGACACATTTTAACAGCAAAAATCTCGGAACTCAGAAACTATAGTCAGGTGCGGTTTTCGATGAACAATTTCTTGTTATATAAAATGTTTATGTTTATTTAGTGAAATCTTATATAGGATGTTTTGAAGAAATGGTATTTTTTAAATGCAAATATCCTCTATTTTTTAACGATACACCCTATATATTGTAACGAAGCCATTAATGACAGTGACATTGTAATGACAGTGACAGTGTTAAGATGGTTAGATATTTCTCTTTTCCCTGTTAATTAGTTTTAGTTTAGGTATTCTTCTTTCGCTTTTAAGTTGTCCTATAGCAGGTTGAACAGCAGTAGAATGTTTTGGATTGCTCGATCGATGCTTCTGGTGGGTTCGAAATGTTATTCTGAAACATTCTGGAAGATTGAAAATGAATATATAAGGAGGTACAACAATTGAGAGGGGTAGTTTACAACTGTGACGGAAGTGAAGTTGAATGTTTTAGCAAGACATTGTAAATTATATTCCTTGTTTGTTAATAAACCAATTCAAGATATCCACATCAGGTCAGGTGTGGGGTATAAAAGAAAAAAGGATACCTGGAAAGAAATTAAATGAACTGTTGGTTGCTGAGCTCAGAAGAGAGCTAGGAGAGCGAGAATTGAAAATTAGGAAACCGCTACGGGAGAAACTGTCAAAGTCTATGGGGAAATAAAAGCGATATTACAATTTGGTACCACTACTCTAATACATTCGGTATTGATGGCCAACATCGATGAAGACGTCATCTTGGGTATGGACGTTATGAATCAGTGCGAGTTTCGCTTGGAACTTCGACGACCAACCTTCCATATTGGGACCAAAGAATTTTACTTGCACCGAGAAGATGTCAGAAGATGTCGAACTCCCAGCAAATTATGAATGCATTGTATCTGGTCAACTAGATGGTCTAGAGCAAAACAGTATAACAGCAATGATAGAACCCAAGATTGCCGACCTGATTCTGGGAAAAGCAATACTCATCGGCAAAGCTATTGTTCTCTCAATCCAAGAAGTACCAGTGCGCTTGATAAACCTGAATGATCACTCAGTCTCCCTTCAGAAAGGTAAACAATTGGGCACTCGAGAGCCAGTTACACCCAGGTTCACCAGGCAACAACCACAAAAAAAACATTACACCAGTGAAATAGAGCAGCTGATGGCCAACTTAGATCCATCACTGTCGGATTCAGGATGAAATCAAATAAGAGATACAGTCCGCCGATACAAAGCTGTGTTTGGCGCAGGAAGAAAACTAGGAAGAACGGGTATGGTGAAACACAAGATCGATACCGGCGATGCACGACCTATTCGTCAAAATCCCCTGGCGGATGACCCAAGTCAAGAAAGAACTGGCCGATAGAGCCCTTCAAGAGATGATTCAAAACGGTGTAGTTGATCCATCCAGTAGTTCTTGGGCCTTCCCGTGGTGTTAAAGAATGAATGATTGAGATGAGCATTTTTATGATGGAGCCTGATCAACAGGAAGTCGGATATATTAAATAAAACTCAGAAATTCGAGTAGTACCTTATATAAATTAAGTAACACATCTAGTGTGGAATTGGAAAGGCACTATAAAAACCATACACCCGAACAGATGGAAAGTAGGACACACTAGAGGATATTATTGAATTTCTGTATATTATTTCACTAAAGTTCTTTCCCCCTTTACCCAACAAATTAAATGGTACTGTTATGTAGACAGTAATTATTAAGTCCTTTAGCAAAGTAACTTGCGATAGAAGGAAGATAGGTGGCAATAATTACTAAAAACGAAAATATAACTTCTATTAGCGGCAACTCCGCTGCAATTTATATTGGCGCCAATAAGGTTTGCCGGCAGTCTTACTATATTTTGGATAGTGAAAATTAAATTAAAGTACTTACAATACAAGTTGACAAGCACTAACAAACTTTACACTTTACTTTTAAATTGAAATTATTGAAACTAATACTTCCCAAGAAGGGACACTGAAAGAAAAGAGGAGACGTTGAACAACATACTCCTCTGTTGATGAGCTCTAGACAGACTGAGAATCGCGGGAAATAGTATGCTTGACTTACTACTTGTGACCGGACTCAAATATTTTTGGCGTACAGGGTTGGTTTAAATACTTTTGTAAGAATTTTATTATTAGAAATTCTTACACGTTGTTTTTGATTATATTTCTAGTTGAACTTCAACTAAATAAATAATTTTAATTTGACAAAATTAATGTCGAAATTATTGATTTATTATGTACAAATTCACAAAATGGTACAAAGTTGTGAATGCTGAATTTCTGTGGTTTCACATCGGAAGACACTTTATGTTTCGATTTGATGAATATTAAAACTTTGTTATTGAGTGTTGAACTCGTTTCGATGAGTATAAGAACTTGTCATTGAGCGTTGAGCTCGATTCGATGAGTGTAAAACTTTGTTATCGAGAGTATTGAACTCGCTTCGATTTCGATGAGTTAGAAACTTTTGAGTGAGAGACTAACTTTGTTGTTGAGCGTTGCGCTCGATTCGATGAGTTAAAAACTAACTTTGCTGTTGAGCATTGCGCTCGATTCGATGAGTTAAAAATCAACTTTGCTGTTGAGCGTTGCGCTCGATTCGATGAGTGTGTAACTTTGCTGTTGAGCGTTGCGCGCGAGTCGATGATTGTGTAACTGATTTCTTCACGTTGTGAGACGTGTTAAATAGAAATCTGCGAGGGGCGTGTTTACACGTGGATTGGGTTGACCAAACGAAAATAAATATTTCCTATTGGCCAGTATCATTTGACTTGTCGGGTTCCTAGACAAGAATCAACTATGGGTGCCGCCAACAAATAGTTAAATCTCTAGAATACTCCAATAGCAATTGTAACCTTATTACTCAGAAATCTTATTCAAAAATGTCTTTCATCTCTTCCGAGCCTCGACCATAAAATTCATGCAGAATTGACACTAAATTTAGGGTTTTACAATACAATATATAATAGGGTGAAACGTGCTTTTTTCTCACTTCTTAACTATAGGACAATGCGTCAAGATGTCGACTTTCGAAAAAGGTGCTATTTATATGCCCATACAAAACAATTTACAATTATTGTTGGAAAACGTGATATTTTAAAGTATTTTGATAATAAAATGAAATTATCCTTTGAATTTACAACAATATAAAGATCTTATCAATTCTGCAACATATTTCTACAAAGCTATTAACTAAAATGAATTTACGCCTTAAATATATACAACAAAAAAAGGGCGCATACAAATATCTCAGATAATTTAAAGGTATCGTAAACAAATAAATTTCAAGATTTTACAATCTTGAACACACGTGGTACTAGTGGAAAAAAGGTGGAACAATGCGATTCTGTATTGAATACCGCGAACTTACCGACTTTACTAAAATAGACAGTTATCCTTTACCAATGTTCGACGATGCCCTTGATGCTCTAGCGGGTTCTACATTGTTCTCTACTTTGGATTTGAAGAGCGGATATTGGCAAGTGGAAATGAATCCTCTAGAAGACCGCCTTCACTATCGGATCAGCCTTATGGCAGTTTACAGTCCCCCATTTGGTCTGTGTAATGCCCCCGCCACCTTTGAACGACTGATGGAGACCATTCTCAGGGGTTTATCTTGGGAAAAATGTCAGGTATATCTAGATGACGTCATTATAGTCGGAAAGAATTTTGAAGAACATCTACCCAACCTCGAAGAATATGAATGTGAAAAAAAATTACTAGTAGGTATCTTCAGTGTATAAATATTATTTTAGTTTTTGTTGATTTATTAGTTTATGAATATTTCTATTTGGTTGTTCAAAGAGTATTGTTTTTTTTATAATAGTTCGTTCAAGGCAGTTTTTGAATTTAATCTTTGTTAACATACATAAAACTGTTTTATTTATATATAATAGTGCAAGGTTTTCTTAACCCTCCAGTTAACGGGTGACTTAGAACGCCACGACGGCACGGGTGTGGCCCATGGGAACCTATAACTATCTATGAAAAACGTATACTAATATACATATTTTTTTTAAATAAAACGCTCAACGTATTGTTCAATTATTTATTTAGACGTAACAATACATACAAACTTAAAAATATTTTTCTTTGGTATTGTAATAAACACGAGATATGACATAGGAAATTTTAAGGACACCCCATATAGATAAAATTTTCTTGATCATAAAATAAGTCGAAACAAATTAATATAAAAAAAACAATTGTTGACCTCCGCCAGGAAAGAATTTGATACAAACAATTTTTCATAATCAGCAAGGTCGATAAACATTACACCAGGTGTTTGCCATGTTTTGTTTATCTAAAGATATAATCAAACGTTGCAAACTAGTATAATGTAATTTAAAATTAACCTTTAATTACGAAAATAAAAAAACATGAGACAAGGGAAAAATGAAACGATTCTAAAATAAATAGCAGGAATTTTGGCAACAGAAGCAGTGAGGTAGTAACCCGTGACCAGGCACTGTAAGGCCTGCCACTTCATCGTCGACAGTAATATTGTGTAGTTGTGACTTGTGATATTTCAAAAACGTAAGTTTTTTTCCGTATAATTATTATTTTTTATACTGTATTGACATTTTTATTTGATTGAACTGGGTGTCCAAAAGAAAAAGGGATACATATATTTTCGGTCATATTGAGTGCATTATTTACATCTGAGCCCCTCACCTACCATATTTAGGAAATAGCACAAATTGAATCCGATCTAATCTAAAATTATATTCATATACTAGAGATACCGTATGTTCGATAATCATTTTCTTATATTTTTACCTTTCCGCCAAACCTATCTAATATGCGAGAAAAGTATTGGTTTACCCCAAAAAAGTTGGAATTTTGAAAAAAAAATTTGAGTTATTTTTACGTTTTCCATTAACAACAATACGAAAAATGGTTTCTAGAAAAAAAATCCTGTGTGTATGTCGTCGTCGTCGTCGTTGTCGTCGGCCACTTTTTCTTACATGTCTTGTTAGCACGATACAGCCTCCGGAGTGCAATAAGTCATCAATTTTATGATCGAATATTGTTAAGGACATGTCACAGATAAACCCTATTGATTTTCAGTTCACCAGAGCCAGTACAACGGGTGCTATGGTACTTGAAGTACGACATTTTGTCATTTTTTAAGAAATTTCAGTTTATTAGCACGATACAACCTCCGGAGTTCAACAAGTCACCAATTTTATGATTGAATATTATTCGGGACATCTCACAGATAAACCCTATTGATTCTCAGCTCACCAGAGCGAATACAACAGGTACTACAGTATTTTAAGTACGATATTCTTGTCATTTTAGAGAAGTTTCAGTTTGTTAGCACGATACAGCCTCCGGAGTATATACAAGTGACCAATTTCATGATTGCATATTATTCAGAGGGTCTCAAAGATTAACCCTATTGATATTCAGCTCACTAAAGCCAGTACAACGGGAGCTATGGTACACGAAGTACCAAATTTTTGTCATTTTAGAAGAATTTTCAGTTTGTTAGCACGATACAGCCTCCAGAGAGTCTACGATTGATCAATTTTATGATTGAATATTGTTCAAGGTTTCTCACAGATGTACCCTCTTGATTTTCAGTTGACTAGAGCGAGTACAGCGGGTCCTATAAATCCAGATATACTACATTTTTGGTTATTTTTGGATAAATTTCGGTTTGTTAGCACGATACATTCCCCGAACTGTATACAAGTAACAATTTTATGATAGAATATTGTTCAGGGCCACAGACGCGAAGAAGTTAGTTTTAATCTTTAAAACCGTTTATTTTTATATTGTACAAAATAACTGTACGAGATTTTTTTATATTGTACAAAATACTCACCTGTACGAGATGTTTGATATATTATTATCTTATATTGTGCAGGATATCCCAAGGTACGAGATATCATATTTATTCTATTAGATTCCGAACGTTTGGTTGATATATTATTATCTTATATTGTACAGGATATCCCAATGTACGAGATATCATATTTATTCTATTAGATTCCGAAAGTTTTGTTTGATATATTATTATCTTATATTGTGCAGGATATCCCAATATACGAGATATCATATTTATTCTATTAGATTTCGAAAGGTTGTTGATAATTATTATAACATATTGTACAGGATATTCAACTGTACGGGATATCACATTTATACCATTCGATTTCGAGAGTTTGTTCGATAATTATTTTTCTTATATTGTACCGAATATTCAACTATACGCGATATCGTATTTTATCTTTCATAATCAAGAAAGACCCCTTCCAAAAATTTGGAAGACGTTGTACCCGAGTCAGATTTATTTCGTTTGTCTCATTTCATATACAGGGATAGTCCTATATAAGACATCCTTTACGGGTGTAACGATAACGTGTAACTACTTCCAGATTAGGAAAGACGTTTTTCCTTAACTGAATTTTTAGTGTAACGGACCGGGGCATTCTCCCCCGAGTAACTTTCATTTTGTCCAAATCAGGGCTGTGTTATTGGATTTAATTAACTACTGTTTGTGATATACTTGTACATATTTATCCACCCAGTCTGTTTCCTTTATCAACAACCCTTACCCTCGGACTAGCAACTTTGAACGGGCTGACGCGACCTGCCTTAGAACTCAGGCTTGGCACCTTGTATAAGCCCAAGAGGCCCCACGGAGACCTTGACCGCTCGTGCCAGGAAAACACCTGCCCCGAGGTTACCCGCAGGGAGATTTCTGGCTCTAAATTTGTGCCGTAAGGCACTGGTGACAGCACGCTGCAAAGATTTCTAGGATAAAAGTGTTCAGTAGGACCCCACAGGTCACTACAATCAACAGAAAAAAACCAAAGGAATAATACCGATTCCTATACCATGGAATCAACAAAACAATCTATTAGAGGGGTGACAGCAGTCACTGGATTCACCCAACGGAGATAAGCGCATTTTATTACAGTATACTAAAAAAACATTACATTTTTGACGTTATCGAAACAAAGGTTTCATAAAATTTACTCCGCGTTCACTTGGTGAACATAATCAATACAAAGTGGTTGTATATGTTCCAAACAAATCCACTTTGAACATTTTTGGCGAAAATACCGCGTATTCCGATTTCTGCAATAATGGCACTTTCCACGTTTGCGGTGGTTGTTAGGAGCAGTAGTATTCGGATTCTGTAGTTGTATCCCTGTCAGTCGGCACGCAGTTTTTCGGGGATATATGGTTATTTCTTGCTCTGTTTTGTAATTGTTGTTTTACTAAATCAAGTGCTAAATTTGTCAAAAATATTCTTCTAGACTTTGTACATTCATCGACTTTTTGGCAATTAGCCTTATAGATAATATGTCCGTTGACACCGGCGATATTTATCATGCTATGGAACATAACCATTGGCCAACGTCGGGTATTTCTGTTCACCGAGTACTGTGCCATTTTTTGATTAGTGGAATCAACTCCACCTTTAGTGGCATTATAATATGTTATAATTTCGGGTTTATTCTGTTCTCCTGTATTCTCATCAATTTTTCCGTCACTATGCATTGAAGAAACTAATAGTACATTTTTCGGTATATAAGATACCAATGTCATGTTTTGTTGAAATGAAAACATTGAAGAAAGTACAGGACGGGATTTTATTTGTATGAGCTCAGGTGGAAATTCCTTTTTATTTTTCCGGACAGTTCCTACAATAGTCAATCGGTGATTACTCAATAAGTTCTCAATTAGCGGAAATGAAGTGAACCAACTGTCCATGCTTACGTTTCGACCACTTCCACTAATTGGTGAAACCATAAGTTTCACCACATCTGGCATTTGGTTGTTAAGTCTAAAAGGACCCACCGGTTGTTCAACCAAGTACACTACCAAATTTGCAGTGTAGAATGTTTTGGCATCCACAAGGGCAAAAACTTTAATCCCGTATTTTGCCGGAATATAAACGCGGAATGAGCATCTTTCTCTGAAGGGAAATAGCATTTCATCTAGCGTAGCATTCTCGCCCAGACTGTAATTATTTCTGCAATGGGTATTGAACATTTCCCAAATTTCCCTAAAAGGAGCAAATGTATCTAAGAGTCTCCGATCGTTCCTCGTAACTATATTGTCGAACCTAAGACACTGTAAAAGAAACTTCATTCTTCTGTATCCCATAGCAGCCGGAAAAATTTCTACTCCTGTGCCATTTGTAGCCCAAAAAACACGTAGGTTGCGTCTACTGCTTTCGAAGGTCCCAATCAAAATTAGTAAGCCAATCAGCACCTCCATTTCCGTGGCAGTTGTTTGTGATACATCGTACTGATCTTGATATTTATCTCTTATACTCAAAATATACATATTGGTATATTCAACTATTCTGTCTATAATAACATCATCAATAAATTTATGGAAGCACTGCAAAGGTCATGACGCTTGTCTTGCGTTTACTTTCGTCCCTGCTAAATGATAAATAATATTCTGACTCCACGTACGAACATTCTGCGGATACGGATGTTTTCTCCATTTAGTGATTTTATCTTTTCCAAAATAACGTAAGTGCCTTTGTGAACTTTTTTTAAGGGCTAGACTTTGAAGACGACTCAACAGGCTGCTCAGTAGATGGCTCAGTAGGCTCCACAGCATCATCTTCCTATTCCGTTTCACTGTTATGATCAAGTTCTTCACATTCGTCGATTTCGGAATCATCGTTATCATTCAGGTCATCTATTTCTTCAACTTCATCAGATTGAACATCTTCATATAAATATTTAAATATTTACAACATAGTGAACAAGCTCAAACAAGGTTTAAGTTTAACCAGAGTTCAACTTAACCTATACAACCGGCCGTAAGAACATTGGTTGTATTAAAATTATTTACATTGTTTGGATTTACATTTCCTCGCCTTGTGTTTTTGAAAATTTCTTTTGAATTAAATCTTCTTGTAGCTGCTTCTTTGCGCCAAATATGCTCAAATGGAATATACGCTTTGTATATGGACGCGTATTCAATTTTACTCCATTAAACACAGGAAAAGGATATGTCAGGAGCTGTTTGTTTAAGAAAGTCTAAAAGATCTTTTGAAGTCATGTCATCACTTATGCGAGAGACATGTACATATCCTTGTGCAATGGTCTTGAATTTTAAAACATCATTTCTACCAATAATTGGCTCATATTTGTTTATGCTGGCGCTTTTCTGAGAGAGATTTCCAACGGGATTCCCCGTATTAATGATGTTTACGTCTACATTTAATTTTTGAATAGATTTTTGTAAAGTTGGATTTTGAGTAGCTGTCGATTTATATTTATCAATACTAGTTTTTACACCTAGATTGTTAGTGACCGATATATTTCTTCAGACAGGTTTTTTGTGGTCCCGGGTGTTTGTGGAATTCGGATGCACGCAGTTGATATTGTAGTCACTAGATGCCCCTGCTGTATTCAGATTATCGAAAGAATTTTTAAAATTACATTGTTTAAGCAATAAAATCAAGCTTTCTTATTCCTCTTTTCGTTTTTCCAGTTAAAAAGATAGTTTGCTCACAAATGTAAGTTCACTCTTAACTGCGTTTAAGTCTTTCAAGAGGTGATCACACTGTACACATGTGGGTTTTTTGAGGTTAACTTGATTACCTTCTTATCTCTTCACAACTACAATTTCACTTAAACTTTTCACATACTCTAATAGTTGCACATTATTCACACGCGAGGGAAGTTTAAAATTTATAATTACTTCACATAGTTCAGTCCTTTTGAGTTTATTTAGCACTGCTGTTAACAACACGACTTCATCATCCGCCATCTTGTATAGACGTATCTTCCACATAAGAGGTTAGCCACCTCATTAAAATAATTTAATCCCATATTGTAGATCTTTGCAAGCAACTCGAAATTCCAATAAAATGATGATTCAAATTGTAGAAATCAGTTTCGACCAGAAACAAACAATTAGGTCATTCATAAAGTAGTTTCCCTGCATCTTGATCCGAAGCTCGTTTCATGTACAAGTAAATTAATTCATAAAACGTTTATTCCCTTATCGGAATACATAAACTGTTGCTGTTCCAATATCAAAATATTCAAGTTGATATGAAAATTTTATATTCTTTGACGTATACAAAAAATTCTGGATCGATTTTCACGACCCAGCGAGCTGAATTTTGTAAACGTGCGTCCACTGATAAATCTATAGACCTCAACAGCGTAGATTGTTGAAAAAGTTGGTTTGGCTTTGTACGTTCGTGCATATTATATTCCATACAACTATATTTAGACCGACCATTTCAAATTATTTTGTAGATAATGCAAACTACCGGGTGTCCATATATATTCACTTCTATTCCAATTTTTCTGAGAATGAAATAATGAAAAGGAATATGAAGCGTACGAACATCCCCTGAGACATAATCAGCAATATCTCTGAAGGAAAAATAACTACGACCAGAGGACACCCTCGACTTCAAATAACTGATAAGCTGTAATACTTACGAGAATCTCAAGAGAGCATTTGGCTCGACGACGATACTTTATACAGACTGATGAAGATGATTACTCCTGAACGGTCAGGGATATTATACAAAGTTCTGAAATTTTTTTATTTTGATTCAAGATTAATATTGGAATAGATTAAATTTTTCTCAACGCTTTTCGTTTCGCTACAATCATAATGAAGGATCATCAATGGTTTTTTATTTACTTTTTCAATGGTATCATCCAATATTTCAATAACAATCTAGAATCGATACCTGGAAATTCCTCAAGGATTAAATAAATAAGCCCGTATGTTTTTGATTCGTGAATATGACCTGTAAAACTGATATAAAAGGGTTTAGAGTTGATAAAGAGAATAATTGATTTTTAATTGTTCAGTTTCTACAGGTAATCATGCCAGAAAACGGAATGAAGCTCAAAGTATTCAACGTTATACATGATATCTGAAAATAATTTAAAGCATGTACTCAAAATTGGTTCCGTTGATAACCTATAAAAAAATTGACAGTGTTGAAAATCTTCCAAGTTATTTTGCATCATTTTCAGCGCTGATTTGATTGATGTTAAATATTATTCTTAGTTCTGAATTTGGTTGATATATTGCTGTAGATTTTTTATTACAAATAAACTCCTAACAATTATCCATTGGTGTCTTAAACAACAAGAGGGCCATTCAATTTCGCCACGTCTACCGGTACACCGATGCGAAAGAAAAATACTGATGCTGCTACTACATACTGTGGCGTAGTCTCATAAAATTGAAATCATATGCTCCTATTAACGGGGTTAACAATATTAAAAAGAAGGTTTTGTAACAGTTCAATAAAAATCTGAGTAACTCGCTTCACGCGTAATGTCATCCCTAAAAAATATAGTCCAGCTATTTATCGTCCTTTTCATACCATTTCAAACGTCCACATTAAAGGTAAAATTCAAAAGAGGTAGACAGCGACAGACAGCAGCGGCAGTGTCTCTTTGGAGTTAAGATTCACTGGGAACTAAAAGCTATATTGTACCCCATCCTCTACAATCCTCCGAAACTGGTAGTTCTTTTAACCCTGATCCTTTGATAAATTTTAGGACGTCCGCCGGCTTTAGTTTGGATAAATCATCCTGTTTTATCCAGTATGCTCCAAGGTGTCGAGCTCTGAGATTCTGTTGTGCCTTGCATTCAACAAGTATGTGGTAGGATGTTTCCTCCGCTATCTCACAGAACCTGTAGTCGTCTCTTTCCTCCAATTTGAGTTTTTTTATGTGTTCATTCAGGCAATAATGTCCTGTTAGAACCACTATTAAAACTCTTAGTACATACTTAATCTGGTTAGTGTATTCTTCTGGTCATAGTTTCCCAGTAGTTTCTTCGGTTGTCTTTGTCCTACTATGTGGTCCCAGTAGTCTAATCTTTTTTTCTTATTTCTTCCAATATTTTATCGGTGCTGATTCCACATAAGGGTTCTGGTCTTCAAAAGGATGTTTGTGCCCATTATTTGGTATTGGATGAAGAAAAGGTAAGTATTTCGTGCATAATTTTAATTTATAAAATTATAGCACAGCGCTTTCGATAAATAATGTCATCATCAGTGCGTACCTGTAAGTAAGCAATATTGAATTGAATTTCAGAAATTATGATAATGAGAACGTTGAAAATTGAAAAAATTGGAAACATTACTTACTCGTCAGGTATACAAGAACCAAACCATAAAAATACGATGTGTCCAGAAGACCATGTAAATATTTAAAAATGGGACATTATAAGAACAACATTTTAAAAATATACTTATACCAGGATTAACCTGGATAAAAGTTTCAAAAAGCGACACAATGTCAATTTTCATTTGTTTATTTAGTTATATAGTGTACTAAGACATGTGTCTTGCTTTTTTAAACTTTTATCGTATTTTTATGGTTTGGTTCTTGTACACCTGACGAGTAAGTAATTTTTTCAATTTTTTCAGTTTTCAAGGATCTCATTATCATAATTTCTGAAATTCAATTCAATATTGCTTACTTACAGGTAAGCACTGATGATGACATTATTTGTCGAAAGCGCTTTGCTATAACTTTATAAATTGAGATTCTGCACGAAATACTAACCTTTTCTTCATCCAATTACATTGAAACGTGCACACAGCTTGACAATTTTCACTTTATTTGGTAGTTCAGCAGCTATCTCATTTCCTTCTACTCCAGTATGCCCTGGCATCCGCAACAGGGCAACTATATTATTTCTGCTTGGCTCATTGAGTATGCCTAAGCATTCCCAAGCCATTTTAGAACTGATTATATAAGGGATCAGCGCTTGCTTGGCTGAATGGCTAAGCGACATGATTATTATATGTTGATATTGAAGTGGGCGCAACTACAATAGCGATAAATTCTGCGTGGAATATGCTTGGGGGTTTTCTCAAGTCTTAAGAGTGTTTTGTTTCAGGCCCATACAGTTCCTTTTTTTATTTTTGAACCGTCTATATACCATTTAATGGTATTCTTACCCTGTTCAGTAATGGTGTTTTGATCCCGTTCCTTTTTATCACTATATTCTGTATTGAATTTTTATCATTTCATCCTGTGGCATGTTCCAGTATATCTGTTGTTTTTGCCTCAGAATTTCATCTCTACTCAATCTGTGTCTCTGGTACACTTTCCACCACTATATGCACTCATTCAATCGTTTGGGTTGTGCTCAACAGCCCGAGCACTTTATTTAAGTCATTGTACCGTTCCCAGTTTCGTCTCCTGTATATAGGCCACTAGCTTATTTGGGGGGATTTTGAGTAGTTCTAATGGTTGTATTGTTTCCTTTCCAAAATGTTTCTGCCTGAGTCCTTGTAAGTTCTTACATAAGCAGAGTATATAAATAGGTGCTTCATCCCTTATTTCGCATTTCCTACAGATAGGTTCAATAACTTTCACCATTTTGTATAAATGTTTCTTTAGGGTACAGTATCCAGGGATAAGGCAGAGAAACTGCTTATGAGACTAACATCTGCTTCACATAAAGTTGGGCTTAAAATGAATCCATCGAAAACAAATTTCATGACAAATCTAGTCCCAAGCCGAAACTACTTAGTAGAAGGAAAATAAATTTTCCAAGTTACATCCTACAGATATCTGGGCCATGATATTACGATTGGCAGGGACAATAAAACCTGCGAAATCAAAAGAAGGATAGGACTAACGTGGGCCGCCTATGGGAAGCTGAAGCACATTTTTAAGTCCGAAACCCCCATATGCCTTAAGCGGAAGGTGTTCGATCAGTGTGTTCTGCCGGTTCTGACTTATGGTTCAGAGACCTTAACTCTAACACGAAAACCGGTAAATAAAGTAAGAGTGGCCCAGCGAGCCATGGAACGCTCCATGTTGGGAGTCACGCTCAGAGACAGGATTCCGAATGATCGGATACGTCAGGGGTTACCGATGCAATCCAGCGAATAACATATCTAAAGTGGAACTGGGCTGGACATGTCGCAAGAATGACCAACTAAAGATGGACCAAAAAGATCATAGAGTGGAGACCTAGGCAAGATGCGTTCAGGAACAGAGGTCGTCCGCCGACCCGGTGGACGGATGACATAAAAAGAGTAACACCAAATTGGATCCAGAATGCCCAGGATCGAAATAAATGGAGATCGTTAACGGAGGACTATGTTCAGCAGTGGACGAGACAGGCTGTTTGATGATGATGATGATCCAGTAACCTAATCGTAAACTGTCTTCAAGTGTCTGTTTCTCAGTTTTAATAAACTGATTGAGAGTTCTTGTTCACATTTTCCAGTAAGCTTTTTGTGTGAAGGTGACCTTCTGTGAACCTCCATTTGATTTGGTGTTCCTTTGGTGGTCTAGCCATTTCCGGATTTCCCCTCTTATGTAATCCTTTATGATTCCACAAAACGGTTCCGGACCTATGAAGTCTCCTCTAGAGCCTTGTTTAGTTAGCTAGTCTGCCAGTTCATTACTTGCAATCCCTTCATGACCCAGCACCCATACTAGAGACACTGTGTTGTCTCTTGCCAGTTTGTTAAGGGACTCTTCACAGTTTTTAAGCAGTCTAGATTTCGTGGTTGGAATACGACCGTCAGGGTGTTTCTGGATTTATTACTACAGAAGATTATGTTTCTTTCTTTTCTTCATATTCGTACTTATTACTATATGCCTTGATAATTTCGCCTGCAAATCAATTCATCTAAAATTAATTTCCACAATAGTGGTGAAAGTACTCCACCTTGAGGACACCCTTACGTTGTATCATGCATTTGTGCCGATATTCTCCTTTGCTCAAGCATGGATCTTATCCATCGGCATGTGGTATTGTTTATCCCTCTTTTTTCGAGGGATTTGTTCATTGATGACATCGATGTGTTATCAAAAGCACCTTTGATGTCTAAAAATGATGTAAGAGTTATTTTTTTGAGACCCGAGACCAAATCAGGCAGGGCAGCTTCTCCGGATTTACCTATCTGATAGGCCCATTGTAGTCTGTGTAGAGGAATGCTCTTAAACACTCCTTCTTGCAGATGCATTTGTATAACTTTTTCCATCGTTTTCACCATGAATGATGTCAGACTGATTGGTCTGTAGGATTTGGCCTGGGTGTACGTTTCTTTCCCTTGACTCTTTCCATGCAATTGGTATATACCCTGAATCATGGCTACTGCGTAATATCATAACTAAAGGGCCCATGATGATGTCAATTCCCTCTTGCAAAATCTTGGGAAATATGCCATCTGGTCCTAAAGTTTTCTAAGGGTCAAATGAATATACAGCCCATCAAATAAGATGGGGTATGAAAATCTCATTTGTTATTTTTTAGTCCTCTTTGGTAGCCCTTGTTTTGGCTACCAGCTCATTATTGTAATTTGAATCTATCTTTGCCGAGCCTGAAAAGTGCACACTAAGGAGGTGCTCTAAAGCATCCTCCTCGGTATTTGTGTACTGTCCTCTCGGCAACTGGATAGATCCTACTTTATTAGAAGTGTACCTGTTAATTCTGATCCCATCAGGGACACCTTGTATGTCCTCACAGAATTCCCTCCAGGATCTCTTCTTTGAATCTTCTATTTTTTCATTATACACACCTAGCTTAGCATTATATGCTCTCCAGTTGCCCGTTTTTTTCGCTTTGTTAAAAAGAGGTCTTGTTTCTTTCCTTGGTGTTGTCAGCTCTTTATTCCACCAGACGGCTTGTCTGGAAGAGCGACTCTCGCTTATCGGACAGTTATTGTGATAGGAAGGCACTATGATCTGTTGGAACGATGCAACTGTTCCTTCTAACTCCTCGGCAGTTTTAGGTCTGCCTAAGTGTGTGCGGATTCTAGAAAGCAGGTCCTCTTTGTAAGATCCCAATGGGTACTCTTAGGATCCCTGTATGTTCTAATAGCCGATTTTTCTACATCTTGTTCGAAATATATATGGGCTTGGTCAGACAGACACGGATCATCCGATATATGTCAATACCTTATCATCTCCCCCACTTTTAAAGTGCAGATAGTTACATATAATAATGATTGTCCCCTCAATGTTCTAAATGTTGGCGTGTTGTCCACATTCACAATATCAAGTTCAGTAGTACATAAATAGTCAAATAGTTTCTTACCTCTAGTGTTGTTGTCCTTGCTGCCTCAGCTGAAGTGGTGGGCGTTGATATCAGCTTCTACAACAACATCCAGTATTTATCGTTTGGCGTAGTCTATCAGGTTCTCCATGTTAGCCCCCAGCAATGGTTTTTCTGAGTCGATGGGAAGATACTGATACACTATTTTTGTCTCTATTACCTCTCCATCCATTTTTTTCAAGTTTAATTTTTGCTGCTACCATGTCACCCGTTCAAAGTTTAATGATTGGCATCAAGTTATGTTTAGATCTGTGAAAGATACTGAGTTATTTCTCTAGTAAAATTAAGAGTTCCAATTATAAATCCCATTTCCCTAATATTTGCCCCGGTATTTTACCTTTGTTTATCCAAGGTTCTGGGATCAGAACGATGATGTCTATGTTATCAGCCACAACCCTTTGTTGTAGGACATCTGTAGCCGTCTTTTTGTGCTGTAAGTTTGCTTGTAGTACCTTGAATACCCTAAGAGGCTGTTGGTTCAGGTACTTGATGAATCCCTGTTTCCTATTCGGTCATGTTTCCAGGGTCTTAAAGCTAGCTCGCAGTAATAAGTAGTACAGTCTAGTTCCTTCATTGACCCCTCATCAATCCGGAGATTCCTATGCAGTCCCATATCGGATGCTTTGGGGCCAAGGATCAACCACCGATCAACCTTCAACCCTGGGTTTTTTTTTCGAGTTTCTTTAGCTCCGCTTTAGGACCCTCTTTTTTAGTCTCTGGAAGTAGAGCGAGGACTCGTTGCTGTTTTGGAATTTCGACACTCTTGATGAGCTTCCAATTTGTTTTGCTTACCAGATAGTCCCTCATTATGTTGAAGGACTCCTCATTGGTACATATCAGCCCGTAGTAGCTGTTCATATATCGACTGGCTTCAAACCTAGGCACCTTCTGCACATCGTCGATCATTTTGGTCAGGTTCTCTTTAATAGTCCCTACCTGATCTTACGCGACGTTTGTCTCTGGGAAGTTTTTAGGTACCACGGCTGCCTTGATCCCTTTAAGGGCCAAACTGTACTTCATACCACTATTAATACTAGTATCATGAGTACATTTGGCCCTCTTTTCTTTTTTTTATTCAGGAGTGCTCCTGACCGACACAGTTCGCTTAACGTCCTTTGTCTGTTGGTTTTCACCCTGTTTTTATGTTGAGGCAATCGGCAGCACTACTAAATTTATATCAATATCTTGTTCCCTCACTCTTTTAAGCTTCCTTCTCTGGGCACCTGAAATTTTCCCACGTGGAGCTTTCTGATCCAGATGATTCATTGTAGCGTCTCACTGTGGTGTTGTTTTAGGGTTCCGGAGGTATTAGGCTGCGCTGGAGACTATATAGTCTCCGTTGCCTGCGTATCCTTCAAATCCCTTTTACCAAGAGTCTCTAAAGGCTCTTTGGACGTTTTTTCCGTAGGCCCATAATTGTTCCCACGAGTATGGGAAAAAAGAGGTTGATACCTGCAGAGCTCCTGATGCAAGTACAAGGATACATATAACGGAGTGCGCCAGGTGTCTCGAGGTTAGTGGTCTAGGGATCGACAGTCCCACGCCCATCCATCCTTTCGGTGACTACTCGACCTTAGGATTTGGGAGATTTTTTATAGTGGTCCTCATCCACGTAGGCCGGGCGATTAAGCCCCAAGCCTCCCAATTCGCATAGCTCGGTATACCCCTTACAGGCCTTGCTTTACCATACGGTTTGCGGTTTGTGTCGCGAGCTTGACAACGATTGAGTATTCGAAAATGTTGAGCGTTTATAGCCCTCATCCCGCTTAGCGTAGCCCTCAACCCGCTCATTTCCCAATGGACCAGTTATGTCCTGGTCGTCCCCTATCCGCAATCCGGGGATGCTCCTGATAGGTAGCTCAACCCATTACCCTCCGATATCAAAAACACTGCTCTCCGGTAATGTTCAGAGAGTCGAATTCTTGGACAAGCCGTAGCAGGTCCTCGAAAACTCGCCGAGCACTACTATATGCAGTGACTTGATATGCATACCTACTTCTTCTACAGAGCTGCAGTATAGAAATCTTTGACATTGCTCGTGTTTAAAAGCTAACCAACAATATTTTGTATCCTTAAAAACAAGAAAATGAACTACTTGCTGTTTTTTAGCTCCATTTCACTGTCATTCCATATTATTATCTTCAACCAAATTACTTTTATGATTTGCCACACCTGTGTCAAAAACAATGAGATATTTATTTGCTAAATTAATCAGTTTGTTTTTTTGGTCTTCGATGAAATATATTTTTTGTGAAAAATGATAGGACACTACAGAACAAATACTGATAGAAGCGAAAACTGTCGTCTCTCACGGATGTAACACTATTTGATTCTTGAAGATGCGTTGAGTCGCACTAGAGAGGCGACAATAGACCTTTTCATCACATTTATTTTTGGGCGCATGCGTGCAGTTCAGCCATCTTTTTCGTACAGTTTTGTAAATAAGCATCTTAAATTACCTGCGTACAAATAGTTAAAATCAACAAACAATAAACATATAATACTTATTGAAAATAAAATTAAGAGAAAATTGAAATGTGTCTAAATTAAAAAATGAATTTTTCATGAACGATGAAATAAAACAATATATTTTGTTTAAATCTTCATATATTTGAACTAATGTTCAATTTAAACTTGTTGACGCGTTTCACTAACACAGTAGCTTTGTCAAAACGAATGAAGGTAAAATATAAAAATGTCTTAATATATACAGTGCTAAATCTATTTACTAAGGTTAACAATGGTATTAAAAGATATTACCTGGAAATTCATTCACTACAAACATTCCTAAGCTATCTTCTAGGTAAAGAGGTTCAATAAAGGAGACTGATTGATATCTATTTGGTCGTTAAGGAGATTACCTGAATATTTATTTTTGTTAATCTCTAGGGCCTCTAATAAATTTAAACTAAAGGATTTACCGACTCCATGGAGAATTTCAAAATTTGGGTCGAAAATGTGTTGGTTTTCTAATAAATGATTTGAATAGTTAGAAACTAATTTTTTGTTGTCATAGCTACGTTTGTGTTCCGAAATTCTAGTTTTAAAATTTCTAAAAGTTCTACCGATATAAATTTTATCACAATTGTCATTACCACATTTTAATTTATAAACTCCTGATTTGTTTAATTTTGAAGATTTAGATCTATTATTTTTAATGAATTTGGATAAATTGTGATCAGTTTTGAAGGAAATATTCATGTCTAAAGTTTCTGAAAATGATTTAATTTTTAAGGATGGTGTTCCAAAGTATGTTAAGCTTTTAAATTGTCTATTATTTTTATCTGAAGGGAATACTTGTTCTAAAGTCTGTTTTTTTATCTTTTTATTTATGATATTGTCAATTAAATTTGGATCGTAATTATTTTAACTGCTATTTGTTTTATGATATTTAATTCTTTGGTATAATTATTAATATTTAATGGGACTGTTAAGAGTCTGTGTATCATACTATTGAAAGCTGCTAGTTTATGACTGAATGGGTGGACCGAACTATTATGAATTGTAATATCTGTATGTGATGGTTTATGAAATATAGAAAAATCATGTTTATTATTCATATTTGAAATTGTAAGGTCTAGAAAGTTTATAGACTTATTTTGTTCAAGTTCTACGGTAAATTTGATAATATTGTGAATCGAGTTTATGTAAGTAATGAAGCTCTCTAATTGTCTATTTGTACCGATGAAGCTAGCTAAAATGTCGTCCACATATCGGTGCCAGTACATAAATTTTTTACTAAGGGGGTGTTCATGAATTATTTTTTCTATATTATCGATAAATATTTCTGCTAGTAGGGGGCTTAGAGGGTTGCCCATAATCAAACCATCTTTACTGCTATAAACCTCTCCATTGAAATGAAAATAATTTTGATTCAAACACACTTTTAATAAAGTAATGATATCAGAGTGAATTATAAGATTAACATTATTGTATGTGAGCAAGTTATCAACAAGAGTTATAGTTTCTTTAGGAGGTATACTAGGGAATAGATTTGTTACATCGAACGATATGAATTTAGAATTATGGGGTAGTATTATATCTTGAATATTATTAATTAATTCCGTTGAGTTTTTAACTGAAAATCGAGGTATGAATGAACAATATTTAGAAATGACATCTATGAGAATCTTTGAAATTTTGAATGAAGGTGCTGTGAAATACGAAACAACTGGCCTGATAGGGTACCCCTCTTTATGGAGTTTAAATAATGAATAAAGTTCAGGGTGTTGCGGATTGGGTAAAAATAATTTATATTTTTCTTTATCGTTAATTATTGATTTAACGTTATCTACTGCTAATTTTATTTCTCTCTGAAATTTATTAGTTGGGTCTTTTTTAAGGGTCTCAAAATTACTTGCCTGAATAAAATTGTTGGTTTTTAATAAATAATCTTCTTTAGGTAATGCTATTACCGTATTTCCTTTATCTGCTTTTGTGAAAATAAGACTATTTGACTTTGATTTTTGTTGAATTGATTTGGCGGCTGATAATTCAAAATTGGGTTTGTTAAACTCGACGAATTCTTTTTTAATAATTTCTGAAGCTTTGTGTTTTAGATTAGAATTATTTGGAATATTGTACAAGTTAATTTCTGTTTCTATACCTAGTTTGTTGAAGTTATCCAATGAACATGTGGGTTGAATATTATGTTTAAAACCTTTTTGTAATAATTGAATTTCTTTATCTGAAAAAATTGTATTTGAAAGATTGACGAATCTATTAAAAAATTTATGTTCTGAGAATTTGGTTTGTGGGTTTCTTGATACTGTTGATAACTTGCTCACATACAATAATGTTAATCCTATAATTCACTCTGATATCATTACTTTATTAAAAGTGTGTTTGAATCAAAATTATCCTCATTCCAATGGAGAGGTTTATAGCAGTGAAGATGGTTTGATTATGGGCAACCCTCTCAGCCCCCTACTAGCAGAAATATTCATGGATAATATAGAAAAAATAATTCATGAACACCCCCTTAGTAAAAAATTTATGTACTGGCACCGATATGTGGACGACATTTTAGCTAGTTTCATCGGTACAAATAGACAATTAGAGAGCTTCATTACTTACATAAACTCGATTCACAATAATATCAAATTTACCGTAGAACTTGAGCAAAATAAGTCTATAAACTTTCTAGACCTTACAATTTCAAATATAAATAATAAACATGATTTTTCTATATTTCATAAACCATCACATACAGATATTACAATTCATAATAGTTTGGTCCACCCATTCACTCATAAACTAGCAGCTTTCAATAGTATGATACACAGACTCTTAACAGTCCCATTAAATATTAATGATTATACCAAAGAATTAAATATCATAAAACAAATAGCAGTTAATAATAATTACGATCCAAATTTAATTGACAATATCATAAATAAAAAGATAAAAAAACAGACTTTAGAACAAGTATTCCCTTCAGATAAAAATAATAGACAATTTAAAAGCTTAACATACTTTGGAACACCATCCTCAAAAATTAAATCATTTTTAGAAACTTTAGACATGAATATTTCCTTTAAAACTGATCACAATTTATCCAAATTCATTAAAAATAATAAATCTAAATCTTCAAAATTAAACAAATCAGGAGTTTATAAATTAAAATGTGGTAATGACAATTGTGATAAAATTTATATCGGTAGAACTTTTAGAAATTTTAAAACTAGAATTTCGGAACACAAACGTAGCTATGACAACAAAAAATTAGTTTCTAACTATTCAAATCATTTATTAGAAAACCAACACATTTTCGACCCAAATTTTGAAATTCTCCATGGAGTCGGTAAATCCTTTAGTTTAAATTTATTAGAAGCCCTAGAGATTAACAAAAATAAATATTCAGGTAATCTCCTTAACGACCAAATAGATATCAATCATTGATTGAACCTCTTTACTTAGAAGATAGCTTAGGAATGTTTGTAGTGAATGAATTTCCAGGTAATATCTTTTAATACCATTGTTAACCTTAGTAAATTTTTGAATTTTTCATGCCGATTTTATTATCTGTATGAAAAGGAAAAATAATACGGTGTTGTTATGGAGTGTGTGAGAGTGATACACGTTATAAATTATTTGAAACCAATGCACAATACATATTATTTTTTGAATTTCCCTAAACCTTACTTGCAATATATACATGTACTTAATATACACGCGGAGTCTTATGATTATAAGTATAATATTTGTAAATAAGAATTTTTTATTTTAATATTAATAATACTCATTATCAACCCAGGTGTGAATTTTAGAGTGTTTCTACATGTGCTAACAATAAATTATGGTTAGTAGGAAAAAAATATTTACCTAATGTTATCTAGATTATTATTTACATAATTTAATTTAGATAATAGATTGTATTGACAGCTAACGTCTCAACTAGCATACTTATTTTGCCTTTTTGAAACGCCCTTAACACTTTAACCACATTTTAGTCGTTCACAATTATACGCTTCAGCTGGTTTCTCAACAAGTACCGCACCATCAATAATTTGTATTTATGATGGATTTGTTTGTGGAAATTATATTGCATTCCCAGCTATTATTGTGCAAAAGAGTACGAAATTTTTAAACTCCCGCTTTTTCCAAATATCGGCTGCGCTTGCGCTTGTCACGTGATGAAAAGTACTACTGTTGCTATCGTCTATCGCGCACGTATGTAATCATACCTTAATAGGATACTGAGTGTCACCTTCCGACCTCCCTCATCAAATACGACGTCTGCGTACACTAATATCGATAATTTTGCTTATTGACCGTACTATGTAGCCTCATCGGAGAAAATAATATTTTTGACGAACATCCTGTTG
Organism: Galeruca laticollis; assembly: GCA_963921935.1. Classification (NCBI taxonomy): domain Eukaryota; kingdom Metazoa; phylum Arthropoda; class Insecta; order Coleoptera; family Chrysomelidae; genus Galeruca; species Galeruca laticollis. The sequence continues at coordinate 152,735,578 of OY998181.1, read as the reverse complement.
GCATCTATTGGTAAATATTTCACAAAATTTCAATCAATGATCAGGATCCTCGTAATTTCATACCGATGGTATTTTTCTTCTATCAAAAATCGCAAGAGAGACATTCCACTTGATTCATATCTACCGGCTACTACTTTCGCAGATTGACGTGGGTTTTCCTCAACATTTAATAATACATCCAATTTATTTTCGTCATTCAGTTGTCATGTCCCATGTTTAGGACGATTTTTGACAGCACCAAATTTACGGAACTTTTGTTCTATTCTACTCACCGTAGAATGAGACCTGTGACTGTCAGGATAAATCTAATTAGATATGATACGTTTGGGTCTTATTACCCATTCCACGTCGATACTTTGAGTCTCGGGACAATTTAAGTTAATCCTTAGAAATGTCTAATTGAACAATTATTAACTAATAATGATAACCGACGTCTATCAAACTAAAAATAATTTTGGATACTTCTTAAATGACCCAAAAGGACCTTAATTTGCTTCCTTGACCTAAATGTTAGTTAATTGTAACATATATCTGACACTACTGCTACGTTCTTTTATGAAATGGAATCTACTTTTTCTTCAGTATCAATATTCACAAATCAAGAAATGTTTGAGTAGATAATTGGAAACATAGCGTTTCATTTGATTCTTTCGAGGGATTTTTTGTTGTGTTTTATGAGAAATAATAAATCAGAAAGGTTCTCTGGTGTGAGTTTTATTGGGAACAATTATAACGTGACAAACTTATGACAGGTGAAAGAAATGTCTACTATTCTATTTTACGTTCAATTGTGCTTGTTGTCAACCCGCCTCCTAAATCACCTGTGAAAAATCCTGTTTACAGTTTAGCAAACGGCTCCACATGGAATCCGAGTTGGGCAGTCAGCAGGGCTACCAACTTAGAACATACATGAAGTTTTTCCCCTTTCTTAAAAGAATGAACACCCTTCAATTACACATCCATTTTTTTGGTGCTTGGCGTATCCGGTCCTTAACTGGTGCACTTCTGGTTCTTTAGTTTGAATTGGAGATTGTACACTATTCTAATTTTTCCTGGCACTCACTGGGCTTTCAAACACCTCAGAGTTACTGTTCTGAATACTTGATGAACCCAGTGGACTTATAATTGGTCTATATATTTGAGCGGATGTTGGTGACATATTGGTTGCAATGTTCGATATATAAGATGGTACATTCTGCAATATTGGAGCTACGTTAGTTCGTAACACTATTCACATACTTATATATTACATGATTTTCGCATCGAATTTAACCAAATATATCACCGAATTAACACATTTTATGATTTCCTCTCTCCAACTAGAAACACAGGTTTTACAAAATCTAAATTATTGTTTAATTAAACTTTTCCCTCCTTTTTAGGTTTAAACAGTTCTAGTCTTGTCCTGGGCTTGACTTCAATAATAATCTCATTGGACTTATACCTGAACTAGTGGATGTTGTGCGAAAACTAAATAAAAAATTAACCACCTGTTGCTCTAATGCGAGAGTTGTTTTTTGTAGGAGATATTTATCCAGCGTATCTTTAACAGTTTGAATATGATATCACAGATAGCACTAGATATTCAATGGAAGTACTAAAAATATTCGTTTTCGGATATTGTATTATTCTATAGACCCGCTTCAAATATATATATCCTTTCTCGAATATTCTATGGACCACGAAATTGGAAATTTTTTAAATATTCTATAAATATTTCCCAGGAATATTCAAGAATATTCTGAGGATATCTGCTGAATGTATATAGCAAGATAATCCAGAATTTTAATAGAACATTCCAATAGGCATATTCTACAAATATCCAAGTAATATTAGGAATATTATAAGGATATCTGTGGAACGTATACTATGTGAACAGTATACATATGCCTGAAACTAGACACTTGTACAATTGACCAGCAATAACTTTTATTTACCAAATGTCAGAACTAATTTAACTTTTAATTATCAGATCACCAGTTGTGTAGAGCTTTCCAGTCAATCCCAATTAATAAAAGGAATAGAGGAAACTTGATTAAGGAGCTCATAGCATAGTAACATAATTACGTGAAACTACCTGAGAAAATAAAATTTTGTTGTACCTTTAGCAACGAGGTGAATTTCCACTCTACTTACAATTGAAAACATTTATTCAATAATTTTGTTGCAAAAATTTATGAAATCAACAATTATTTCAATATTTTCATACACTAAAATATAAAAAGTAACACATAAATACTCCAATATTTCGAGGTAGTTTCATTTTGATTTGGAAATAATATTGAATGTTCAACTTACAAAATATTCATAGGATTCTTCAGCAAGGCTGAATCAACTTCTTCAAACTTTGACTCATCATTTATTGGAAGTTTTAGCAGCTAATCGATAATTTTCTAAAAAATGCATTGATAAATCAACAGGCATTAAAAAATACGATAAAATGTACCTGTTTTGATGCGTGAGATCGTATGTATTAGTTCCACCCGTAGCATATAATACACCATAGAAACATATTTAAACAACTTCACAGTGGCAAAAAATTGACTAATTAATTAACGATCAAAATTAATTACTACTACTATTTCACCAATAACAATAACCTATATAAGATGGTCGAACCGCCATTTTCACTGATCGTTACAGTCAACTGTCATCTGCAACTACTGACACATGCCCATGGAACAGAAAGAGCGTTTGAACAAAAATCAATAATCATAAAATATTCTTAGAACTATTTGATTCGAATATTCTAAAAAGAATAATCTGAGGATATTCCAACTGGACTTACATTGAATATTCGATTTAGGTGTACCCACAGATATTCTAGATATCCCCAGAATACCCCTATAATATTTGGATATATATCTTCCAAATCGAAGACTGTCAGAACATCCCATGGATATCTGGTGCTATCTGGAATTAAGCACTGCCATTAGTTTATGGGTGATAAGGTGGGGACAATCTGAGAGGCCAATTCATAGTTACTCTACTAAAAGAAAAAATTTCAATATCTACTTAACAATACCCACCTCTGATCTGCTAAAAAATTCCATCACCTTCAATTCCAAAAAACTATTAAATCAGCTATCTTTAGAATTAAAAGTGGCAAATACATTCAATACGTTCAGGAGATTGACAACGGCGTTACTGCTTGAGAGACCTTATTATTCAGTAGCAGAATTCTGCAAACTACCCTACACTTTTGAGTTACATCGGCGTAGTTCAATATTTGACATGATGTACGATGGTAACATTGTATTATAATTATTAACTTAAATTTGTATTTTTTCATATTATGTTTTGTATAATAGTATAGTTTGATATCTTTATGGTATCTTTCATGTACTTTTTTTATATTTATCTATTTTTAAATTATTACGCTTTGTCCATAAAATTGTATAATTTTTCATGACAATAAAGCTTATGTCTCTCTCTCTCTCTCTCTCAAATTCACACCATTTGTAGGACAATTTTTTTCAAATTCAAATGCATCAAAAATAGAACCATTATCATTTACAATCGTATCTGGCAAAACCATTATTGAGTCGTTTTTAAGTTTTCTATTGTTTGTGTACGACCAGCACATTTTCTGTTTTTAGCCAGATATTAAATATGTTTCATAGTTTCGTTCATTTAATTGACATATTCTACAACTTAATACTGGGGATTCAATTACTTGTTGTAGGTTTGGCCACCATATCACCGATCTGGCTAACATTTTAGACCTAACATGCTTATGTGCTCTTCGTAAAGCAAATCCAGAACATGTTTACGCAGAGCCTCTGGTGCAACTATTTTGATATCTTTCATAAGATAATTTTCCTCAATGGAAAGCTCATTACATTTATCAAAATAAATGTTCAAGTCTGGGTCTACCTTATTAGGCCATACTGTTTTTCACATAGGATCCTTATGAAACTTTCCCAATCTCTTCATAGGAAATTGGTATCTCATTGGTTAAGTTAAAGGCATTAATCGAAACTATCTACCTCGATTGCATCATTTAATGGTAACTTTGCTAGCATATCCGCTTCAAATGACTGAGAATCTTTTTTATATTAAATCTGGTAATTATAAGCTGATAAGATGACGTTCCAACGAATAATTCTGGATGCTCACAATACTGAAATACTTATATCTGGGATGAATGGGTGGTCCGACACCAAAATAAACTTTCTACCAAAAACATAGGTACTTACGGAACTTCTTTACACTGAAAATGATCGTCGAAGTTACCTTTCTAATTGAGAATAGTTTTGCTCCGCTCTTGATAACGAACTAGAGACAAAACACTGACTTTCCGACACCATTCGTTCTATGATTCAGAACTCTCTCATACCATAGGAACTAGCAGGTTGATATTCTTTTTAAATTGTTGTTTTTCTTATTATATTTGAGCTGTTTCAAAATTTTCTTTCCATGATTACGTAGAAAATAACTTTATCATTGATTTCAGGACCTCATAAATAAACTGACCATTGAAAGTGGATCTTCCTTTATATAGGCTCTTATTATTATCCATTAAAATACGAAATCGCTCCATCAATCAGAATAATTCAAATAATCTCTGAATATAGTGTGCCGTACACCCATTATGCAGGAATATTAGAATCTCTCCCAAATATATTCACCATTAAAACATCTTCAAAGATATATAGAGTAGCACTTTCTCCATTTGGAGCTGTCTACACTACCAAGGCTCCTTGTTGGGACTTCATTTGTCCACATAATATTTGACATGAAATGTATCAAAATACAGTAAACCATCCTCACATCGAAACTCTCTTCATGTAAAGCTGAGTAGACAACTGCGTGTTTATAAGAAATAGAAGCGTTAAACTGTCGTTGTTATCAAAATATGCAAACAAAAATTACTGAATCTGGAAGTTTTCTGGAAGGATTTCAAGTTTCTAGCTCAAACGTTTCTAAAAATGCATGTTACTTTAATTTTCACTCAATTCTTCTAATGAATTATTATACATATAATTTGAGAATAATATAGTCGTTAGAATAAGCAAATTACTTGAGTGGATATATGTATTTCAAGCTAAAACTTCTGAACTTTTTAAAATTTTAATAGTGTATTCTTTGACGTAAGTAAAGCCATTAATGAAACGCCTGAATTATTTCACTCATTTTCTAAAGAGAAACGAAGGAAAGCAAATAGAAGATGACCAGAGAGTCACTTTCGTTGAACAACTTCATTAATCGACTTTGGTTAATGGGTTTATTTAACGCCAGCAGGGATCAAACGGACTTAATGCTCACACACAAACGTAATCCAGGGCGGAGTCAATTCAGAAAATATATGTCTATTCCATTTAGAAATAAGTTAAAACAAACAGATTAAATTTAGAAGAAAAAACATTGGGCTATAAACATTTAGAAACCGTAAGAAAAACTTAGTATCAAGTAAGATGTTGACTTCTAGGAGACATTTTCTTTGACTAATAGTGGATGAACATGATCACTATTTAGTTCACCAAGGATAAAATAATGCTTAGGCCAACACGATACTGCTTAATGTGAAATATTAAGTTATTGAATCGTGGCATATAATATATATACATATATATATATATATATATATATATATATATATATATATATATATATATATATATATTATAATATTTACTTATATATGCTCTATTTTGTGGAGTCAATTTATAATTAAATTATTATCTTTATGTATTATTAAAGAATTATTTAGTTTTTAATTAATTTATATACAAATGTTGGTTCGGCTAGCTCAAATATATATAGTCGGGCATAAGTTTCTTTACTCCCTTTGAGTTCTGGATTTTAAAGGTACGCCTAAGTCATGGAACCTATTTTTCTGATATCATAATGAAACGACAACGACATACACCCTAATTATATATTTTATAAGAATTATGAAATGAAAATACTAAAAGAAGTATATATATATATATATATATATATATATATCAATACAAACAAAATTTAAATCTAATACGTTGAAATGAAAAATTAACTATCACCTAATAAATGTTGAATTAAAATACCTTTATGCTATAAAATTGAATTTAAATGGCCAAATCAAAATTATTTCAGTTATTTATTTGGTTAACCAATAAAGTACGCAACACTAACCTTGCACTACCGATGTCTTCTTCTGGAACCAGCAATCAAACTTCTACACCAACACTTCTATACATGTGTCTACCATATATACCTACTCTGGAACTTTACACGTAAGTTTGAAATTATATTTCAGGTATAATTTAAGATGTCATATTTTTCTTTTTTATTTTCCAATTCCGACTTCAATTAATTTATAAATATATTCTAATGGTACTCTCTGTTTGTTTTATCAACCCAATACTTTTCTTTTCTATGTATTTTAATCCTTTATCTACTGTACCTTCAATTCCCTTTTAAATATTTTCAAATAACTTCATTTACACTTTTTATATACTTTTCTTCACTTATATGAGGACTTTACTTATATTTTATTATAATTTTAAAAATTTTTTAACTACGTCCTCTCTCCAAAATATCACATCCCATACTCCACTTTTTCTAAATCAACAACCCTCTTTTTTCCTGTCCGTTGTTATGGACAAAACTCATCGTCTCACTAGATTTTTTTAACAATAATTTACAAATCATAGGTTGCGCTGGTTGATGCTAAGACATATTACACCAGTAATACAGAAATTTATGCTGGAACACAACCAGATGGCCCCTATTCTATCAGCAACAAAAGCGTTGATGTTGTAAAAAGGATGATCTTACCCATACACAACACTGGACGTAACGCCACTATGGACAATTGGTTCAGCGATGTTTCATTACTCCAAGATTTAGCTATAAACCATAAGTTGTCCATGGTAGGAACATTAAAAAGAAACAAGTGGTAAATTCCAACACCGTTGAAAGTTTTGAAAGAACGTCTTGTAAAATCAAGTATGTTTGGTTTCAGAAAAGAAGGAACAATAGTGTCATACGTTCCCAAAAAAAACAGACATGTTGTTCTAATTTCTAGTTTTTACTTTGAGGACAAAATTGACGATACTACTGGGGATCATATGAAACCCGAAATAGTTACTTTCTATAACGAAACCAAAGGAGGTGTCGACGTTGTAGATAAATAATGTTCCTCTTACAGTGTTGCCAGGAATACAAGACGTTGGCCGATGGTTGTATTTTTTTCGATGCTTAATGTGGAAGGAATAAACTCCCAAGCTATTCATATAGGTCACGGAAATGAAACAGAAAGTCGGCGGCATTTTTTGCGAAAACTTGGTAACGTACTAATCAAACCAGACCTCCAAAGACGTAGTACCTCCAACACTGGTCTACCTCGCGAGCTATCAACCAGACTCAAAGAAGTAGTAGGACAAGAACAAGAAAAAGTGCAGCAACTAAATGATCAAAACAATGAGCAAAAACGTAAACGTTGTGTGCCATGCCAGCGAGAAAAACGCACCAGTTTAACAAAATTCCAATGCTCCTCCTGCCAAAGAGATCTTTGTCTCCAACACTCTAGTGTCGTTTGCCTAGACAATTGTGGATTGCCTACCAAGAAAAGTAGACTAGAAGATTAAGATATGTGGATTAATGGCTCACAATACGCAAAATAAGAGCAAATTATTTAATTTTTTAAATATTTTAAGAATTATTGATTTATGTAATCATCTTTTTACTGAAAATACTTATGTTAACGAATTTACTCATTGTTCTCTATTATTTACTAGCACACAAAATTTACCGTTTCAAAAATTGGAATTGTATTTCAATAATAAAAGTTATGTATCCGTCGGATACATCCGCGACCATTTTTGTTGAGCAGCACCCGCGACTACTTGAAGGTTAAGTCCAGTAGATCGGAGGAGGCTTGTGCTCTCTAGTTTCCTAAGAGATAAATCGGAACGTCTTGCCATAAACCCATATAATCAGTCGACATCTAAAACAAATCTGTGTCAAAAATACGTTTTAATGTCCAAATTAATTTTCTTAAAAGAAATAGTTATTTTCCTAAGGTGTCATTTTTCTACACGCGCGATTACAGTTATACGAACAGTTAAAAATTGTTGTAATTATATTTGACCCAACCACCTGCCGTTTTATTCTCCCTCCACTCAGCCGACGTTCTACAAGATGGTATTTTGGATGCTTATTCAAATGATAGACTTCAAATTTGTCTATATGACAAGCCATAATGTAGAGTTGATGATATTTCTATATATTTTGTTAAATTTTCCTCTTCAGTGATAGAAAACACTTGGTTTACTGAATATTTACTTTCGAACTTTCACTCTTCCTTGTTATCATCGTCTGAGAATGCTGAATCGGATGATTTGGAATACATATCTTCCTTTCCTCCTTTCTTTAGTTTTTCAATTCTAGACATTAAGGTATCCCTGTTTACATCATATTGCCTTGCAGTACCTCGAATACATTCTTTTTTTCGAAAATAGTCCGTATTTGCCTGTGTCATGGCATTTTCATTGACCTCTCGGCTGGTTTTTCGTAAATACACGCGTGGTTATGTTATATACTGGAATGTGTGGCGAAAACAAGGCTAATGTTGATGGCTTTACCAAAAAATATTATTTAGAAGCATCAAGACATAGCACAATATTGAATATTTTCAAAATGTGACCTTAAAAAATGCCGATTTCCACGTTATATTGTGAAAAATCTGGTTTTTGTGAGCCGACCACTATTCGCTATGCACACCAACAATTCACTAAGACTTTTATATAGCCAAATCGCCCGCGAAATTCAAACTGGTTAGGAAATAAAGCTGGTGGTTGAATCTTCCCCATGGTTTAATCATCCACAGGCTCCCCTATAAGTATAGGAGATTGTATATTAAAAAAATTAACTGTCTCGACCATTTATGGAATCTACTTATATTAGTGTTTTGAATGAAACTTACTGTTGATAGTTAGCTCCACAATATATTGAAAAATGTTGAAAATTCAAAAATATCACAATTAAATATAAACTTAAACGTTCAGAATGTAATGCTGTCTATTTGGGTCAGACCCTTAGAAATTTTGAAATCAGATACAGTGAACACTTACGAGCATACAGACTAAAACAACCAGATAAATCCCACTACGCCAGACATCTACTTGACACCAATCATTCATTGACACCTAACACAGAACTAGAAGTACTACATATTTGTGATAAGAAACAAGAACTGGATTTCCTTGAAGAATTGGAAATTAGAAGACACTTAAGAAACCCACGAAAGTCGTCAATGAACAGATAAATCTAGCGACGTCTCCACTTTTAAACTGTCTTCTTAAGTGATAATTGTAAAGATCAGCAGGTATAATTTTCCTGGTTTTCTATATCATTGCACAGTTATACTGATCTTAATTGGGTGATATCCAGGATATCCCCATAGGGCTAATAATATATAAGCTTTATTATTTGTAATATCATATCATCTTCTTTTTTCTATTAACATATATTAAGTCAATCACAAGATAGGTCACTTCTTGGATTAACCAAAAATAATTAAACATCAGGTAGGCATCAAATGAAATGTAACTTCTGTCATTCTGACGATGATATTTAGATAATATCGAAACAATTGTTAATTTTTTAGAATTTTTAACATTTTTCAATATAATGTGGAGTTAACTAGGAACAGTAAGTTTAATTTAAAACACTGATTGTATGTTAAAATGTCTACAATTTTCTGAAGACCGATAAAGGATGGAAATAATATGACGTTGTATTTAAAATAAGTGTCGGTATTTCCAATGTTACACCTCTACTCTGTATAAGATATTTCCCTACAAAAATTTATAATCGACGTTACCAAGTGTATATCCCTAATACACATTGTATAGATGAAATATATTCTTCTAACAATAACAATCTAGGAAACCAATCTCCTGTTGTATGATTATAACTTGTTAACACCAATTACCTTCTCTCTAAATGACAATAACGAGAAAATTCTCTGTAAGTTTTCATTTGAGTCAATTACTCAACAACACGAGTAATTCTAAACTTTATTGCACTAATTAAGACTTAACAAACCTATAATAATGCCTTCTTATTGCTCAAATTAATTTAAAAATAAGAAAACGAGTTCGAATATTCCGTAGTTCTCTTAATTACGTTCACAACTTTTCGAACTCCTTTGTTCTGAACATAATCATAATTTATTAACCAGAGTTCGTAAGGAGTCGTTTCATATATAGTAGATTGCGACAAGAATCTAAATGTGGATGAAGTACATATTTCTTCATAAACGTTTTCCCAAATCAATATTCAGGATAAGTGATATGTTTTCGAATTGTTCCTTATCGATATCAATAAGTTGAATAATCATAAGGGTTCATTTGAAATAGATTAATTTTTTGTGAAAAAAATCCGATGCTTTTTATGTCAAAAAATGAATGCCTCTCTATTTTATAGTGTAGGACAACAATAATTTGCAAACGGTACCTACAGTCTGTCCAGTCAAGCAACGGAGTGCTCCAAAACAATAGAAGGAATTTCACCAATCGCGCCGGATGCAGTTAGTTCGATTGGCCATTCAATATGAATTAAACCTCTTTAAGCTGTTTTATAATATATATATATATATATATATATATATATATATATATATATATATATATATTTATGTCAGAAAACATTAAAAATAATAATTTAGAATAATTAATCGTTTATGTTAAATTTCGGGATATTGATACCTATATAAAATAGAACAAAATAGAATTGTAGTTAGTATGTAAGTGTATATAGTAGTATAAGAAACATTCGGAGTAAATATTTGATATAACCATAAACATTTTTGACAAGAGATGTCAAGTGATCTTGACAAGACGAGATTTTTCAGAGAAGAACCGTATTGATTAACAATAATAAAGAAGGAGATTTTTGACAGGAGATGTCAAGTGATTTTTTTGACAATATAGGTTTGTTCTTCGTTGAGAGGAAATTAAAATAAAGGTATTTTCATTCGGAAAAGACGTATTTAACGGCGAAAATATTAATAATAATAATAATAATAAACAAAGGAGACATTTAGCAGACAGTAGCAAAATTTGAACGTGGAGAATAGAAAAGAAAGAACCCTGATAACAGAAGATTGGATAGTGCGTATGGACATTTAACCGGTTGTGTACAGAGTGATAAGGTCAGTAACCATTCAATAATACAATAGAATAAAGAACATTTTCATTATAATTGAGTAATCAAATTTTGACAGACATTTATTGGACTGATTATTAAAACATCAACTGTAAATAAAAAAACGAAATTTAATTTATATGTACATTTTAGTAGGTATCAATATCGATTTATATTTTTCACATGCATTATAGAGCAGGGAGTAATTAGAATCTTGTTTTATTGATTTATGAGAAATGAAACCTTCACACCTTGAGGTATTATAAAGATAGTATTCGATTGAGCTGGCAAAATTATTAAAGGGTAATTTTTAGATGTATAATATAACATTACAATATATATAGATCGAACCATTTTTGCATATATTTTTTCAATTAAGACGATGTTGGAATCTTTCCTACCCTACAGCTGTGATAAGAAATTCAGAAAACCAGTTCTTAAATACCATTCAATTCATATCCTCATGATAATCTCTAGTTTTTTTAGTTCCAATTATTAGTATTGCATCTTTAACAAATCCATGCTCTGATCCCGCATGAAATATTATTAAACGTTTGCCCTTTCCAGATGGCTTTTTCAAAACTGTAGACAACTCTTCAAGAAAAGCATCTCTTCTATTTAGAATAGATGTTTCTATCCATATTTTGGAATTTGCATGCCCTTCATTTAGACAGGTTTCATCAAGGTAATAAATGGGTCTCGGTTCTCGACTATACTGTTTGATGGATCTTGGGTAATCTCTTCTCCATCTTACAATTTTATTGCGTTCTATTAAAATACTTATTATATTTCTTTTCAAGTATCTAAAAAAATGTATTTTCTTAGTACATACCATAAAATAAATGAAGACGTTTTGAACTCATATAAAAATTAGTATAATTTTTGGCATACTTAAAATTTCTTTCTTTCATAACTTTATGTAATGTTGAACAAGAAATTTGTGGCAAATCTGGACATTTTCATATTTCAGTTAAAATTTTAGCCAAACTTAGTATTTCATTTATGAAAAAGAAACTATGAACATTGCGTTGAATTAAATTTTTTGGGTTTCGACAATTACTGGACGACCTCCACTATGGTTAGAACAGACAATTATTCCAGTGTTTCTATATTTTTAATAATTCGAAACACAGTCTATCCAGCAATTCCTAAAAAATAAAATTTGTATACGTTAATTCCACACAAAAGTGCTATTTTCGATAACTTATCCAACGTTTCCACAATTTTAAACACAATGGCATTCACCTATGTTTCTGGTTCATCATCTGAGATTTGTTTATACAAATTCACAATATTTTGCTTCTCTGCAGACGATAAGTGGTCTAAAATTAGAGAGCTCTTTTTTTGGGGGGGGGGGGGGTTAATGATATCTGATAGTACTTGGAATATTATCTGAGTCCATTTTCAAATTAGTCCTGACAACAACTGTTTTTATATTTTGATAAAACAATAACAAGAATGCAAGAAAGAACACAATGGACATTATTTGTTTATAAGTTATACAATTGTCAATCATAATATATGTCAAAAGTGCTGTGTAAAACCGGCTGCGATTTGACCAATCAGGAATCTACAGAATTGGCAACTCAAATTCAAATCCGTCCTCCTAGTTTAAAAACGGGGAAGAGTACATCAAAGACAGTTTTGCTCGATTCCAAGAACTTTAAAGTTTATTCGCGAATTTTGTGATGGAGAGCCACCACTTTGACGGAAACGTTGAAAAAGGTTCGTCGATTGTCTGTTTTCAGAACGCGAACGCACACGTGAAATCCGATTAACGTCTGGAGTACTCGTATTGGTAGACATATATTAGTGTTTTAAATGAAATTCACTGTTTCTAGGTAATTTCACAATAAAATAAATATTGTTGAAAATTCTAAAAAATTGACAATTGTTTCGATAAATCAATATCATCGTCAGAATGACAGAAGTTACATTTCATTTGATGCCTACCTGATGTTTAGTAGTTATTTTTGGCTAGACCAAGAAGTAACCTAACTTGTGATTGACTTAATATATATTAAAAGAAGAAGATATGATATTACAAATATTGAAGCTTAGATATTATTAGCTCTATGGTGATATCCTGGATATTATTTTTCCAATTACGATCAGAATAACTGTGCAGTGATATAGAAAACCAGGAAAACTATATCTGTTGATCTTTAAAATTATCACTTAAGAAGACAGTTCAATAGTGTAGAACTCCCTAGATTTATCTATTCATTGACGAGGGTTTCTTAAGTGTATTCTTATTTCCAATTCTTCAGGAAAATCCAATTCTTGTTTCTTTTCACAAATATGCAGCACTTCTAGTTCTGTGTCAGATGTCAATGAATGATTGGTGTTGAGTAGATGTTTTGCGTAGTGGGATTTATCTGGTTGTTTTAATCTGTATGCTCGTAAGTGTTCACTGTATCGGATTTCAAAATTTCTAATGGTCTGACTCAAATAGACAGCATTACATTCTGGACATTTTAGTGTATATATACCTGATTTCTTTAATGGTGGTATTTTTGTTTTTACATTTTACAATTTTGTACTAACGTTACTTTCTGTCTTAAAAGAAATTGTTGTATTCGTTGCTTAAGATATTATCTTTGAAATATTATTAGAAATATTTCCTGCATATGTGATGGTTTTATAAGTTTCTATTTCATCAGTTTGTTTAGGAAACATTAGTTGTAATGCTACCTTCTCCTCTTTTTTATTATTAGCTTATTTATCTTTTCAGTTTAGAAAGAAAGATATTTGAAAGTAATATTTCGAAAAATGTTTTATTTTGGTATAAATATGTAGATGACATATTAGCTTGTTTTATGGGTAGTGAACGACAATTAGATGTATATTTCAACCACATTAATAATTTACGCCCAAAAATTAAATTTACATTAGAAATTGAAGAAAATAGCTCAATCAATTTTCTTGATTTGAAAATTCAAAGAGTTAATAATGTACTTGATTATTTAATTTATCGAAAACCAACACACACTGATGTGACAATTCCATATAGTTCCAATCACCACATGTCACATAATCTAGCGGCATATAATTCAAATATACGTAGAGCTTTTTCAGTTCTTATGAACAAATGTAATTTTGATAGAGAGATTAATACAATTAGACAAATAGCAACATCCAACGGTTATCCATTACATACGATAAATGAGCTAATTAATAAAAAAGAGAAAAAAGTGGCAATACAACTAATATTCCCTAAACAAACTGATGAAATAAAAGCTTATAAAATCATCACATATGCAGGAATTATTTCTAATAATATTTCAAAGATAATATCTTTAGCAACGAATACAACAATCTCTTTTAAAACAGAAAGTAACGTTAGTACAAAATTGTTAAATGTAAAAACAAAAATACCACCAATGAAGAAATCAGGTATATATAAACTCAAATGTCCAGAATGTAATGCTGCCTATTTGCGTCAGACCCTTAGAAATTTTGAAATCCGATACAGTGAACACTTACGAGCATACATATTAAAACAACCAGATAAATCCCACTACGCAAAACATCTACTTGACACCAATCATTCATTGACACCTAACACAGAACTAGAAGTGCTGCATATTTGTGAAAAGAAACAAGAACTGGATTTCCTTGAAGAATTGGAAATTAGAAGATATTTAAAAAACCCACAATATGAAGTTGTCAATGAACAGATAAATGTAGGGAGTTCTCCATTAATAAACTGTCTTCTTAAGTGATAATTGTAAAGATCAGCAGATATAGTTTTTTTGGTTTTCTATATCATTGCACAGTTTTACTGATCTTAATTGGAAAAATGATATCCAGGATATCACCATGGGGCTAATAATATCTAAGCTTCAATATTTGTAATATCATATCTTCTTCTTTTTTCTATTAACATATATTAAGTCAATCACAAGTTAGGTCATCAGGTAGGCATCAAGTGAAATGTAACTTCTGTCATTCTGACGATGATATTGATTTATCGAAACAATTGTCAATTTTTCAGAATTTTCAACAACTTTTATCATATTGTGGAATTATCTAGAAACAGTGAGTTTCATTTAAAACATTAATATGAGTAGATTCCACGAAGTAAGGGTCGAGACAGTTAATTTCATTGACCAACATTGATTTGACATTTCTCGGCAATCGGACTTTGACGCTTCATACGCTAGTTCTGATTCGACCACTCTCTCGTATGCTGCCTCAGCTAGTTGTAATATCTTTTCTACGGATTCCATTGTCCGTTAGCTGAGCTCGTAGGAACAGATTCGCAAAATTTCGTTCACATTGACACGAATTCACATGTAGACGCTAGTTGACGTAGTTCTATTGAATATTGGCTAACTGTCTCCCCTAATTTATGATTTCTTGAAAAGAAGCGATGTTGTTGGACGATTATGTTTGGGACCGAACATAGATGATCTTCTAACAGATTGACAACGGTGTCATAGGTCATTGTAGAGGGATCCGCCGGTGCAGTTACTGAACATAAGACGCTTTGTACCTGAGGATCTATATGAAGTAATTATTCTCCCACCCAGAATTCTTTAGTGTCTTTAATTCCTTTTAAAACGAACTAATTCTCTAGGCGGTTACGATATTGACGAAATGTTCCATTACTGCCGTCGAAGTACTCGAAATTTGAGACCACATTGACGTTTGGTTGAGTTGGCTGATTCGACTTCATAGACTGGAGAATTTCCCCGCTTTGGCGTAAAAATCCAGCAATTGCCGACAATATTCATTTTCAATCTTCGGAATGCATTATTGGACGTGTTTCGAAGTATTTTTGTGTGTCGACGATAGACAACGCATGAGCAAGAGCACGTGTACTCACGGCATGGTGGTCTTTAGTTTTATCCTCGTCGCCACTTTGTTGTAACTAATACCGGGGGAGAGACTGAATAATTTGGACAGCATTAAGCAGAATGGAACCAATCCATATTATTTTTCAAATTAGGATAAGACTGCCGTTGAAATGTGCACACTGTGTACTTTTTTCTATCAAAAGGAACCAACCCTCAATAATAGAGAAATAGTATTCAAATCTACTAAATAAAATAAATTCTAATATAACATTATAGCATCATCTTAACTTTGTCGCTTGTTTACCGAAAGTTATGGTTTAGCACAATGGTTCCTTTCTGCTTAATGCTGTCCATTTGATGTCGACATTACATACTTAAAAATATTGTATTACGAATAATATAACAACTAATAACAAAAACTAATTATGGCTCACTCGCCCATGACACATGAAATTCTCGACTACTATATAAGGAGAGAAAATGAAGGCTAGATTACATAATACAACAAAGTTAGCTGAAGAAATCGGAATAACCAAAAGCACCGACATAGGTCTATCCCTTTAGCGGGCAAATTTTTTCCATAATTATTTGACATTAAAAATGTTAATTTTGTAGAATTTTGGAGACCATAAAACATAAGATGTGGTTAGCAATCGATGTTTCTTCTTTTTTATTAGATATGAGGCGGTGAACAATTTCACCTGAAACCGTTTAGGAGTAGGGGAGGGCGGGGCAAGATGGAAACCCACCGAATCTGACGAACCAGGTAGTGACGTCTATACGCAAATAGTTGAAACTAGTATCTAATGACTCACAATGTACCTCTCTGTAACGAAATTTTCTATAACAGTAAACGAAGTTCACAGATTTTAGTTGGAAGTTAGATTTCAACAAATTCGCATGTGTGCTAAATAAATCTGTTAGGTTTGTGCATCTGCTGAGATTTTTATGCAAATGTATTTTACTGGGTTTGATGGTAGTTTAATTACTGTTGTTGAGGACATCGTACATTTAAATAATTTAATTATCGGAATCTTGTTTAACCTTTTGAATTCCTGTGGGGCAAGATGAGGTATTTTGGGAGGGGCAAGAAGGAATAGGGTCCCATCTTGCCCCGCAAAAAAGTAATAGTAATATTAAAGCAGAGTCCTATTGATTTTATTTCAGAAAATGGTGCGTACTTATAAACGTGTATCAGAACGGGGAAAATGGAGTGAAGAGAGCATGATACAAGCAGTAGAGGCTGTAATTTCTGGTCAAATGGGATACGGGACCGCATCTACACATTTTGATATAACAAAATCAACATTAGAACGTAAAGCAAAACAAGCGAGATTGAATACTACTCAAATTATAAAGCCGAAACTAGGCCCAGATAAATGCGTTTTAACACATCACGGAGGGCGAGAGCTTGTTGACTACCTTAAATTAATGGAATTAAGATTATTCGGATTAATCTGTGTTGAGTTAGAAATAAAAAACAACACAATTTCAATAAAAGGAAAAATGAAGCTGGTAAAGATTAGATGACAGCTTTTTTGAGACGACAACCAGACTTGTCAATTAGGAAACCTGAAGCTACTTCCGCTGCAAGAGCGATAGGTTTCAATAAAGTGGCTGTGGATGGATTTTACGATTTACTTAAACAACTTTTTGATAAGTATAAATTTACCGCCGATAGAATATACATCTGTGTCGAGACAGATGTTACAGTTGTGCCTAAAACCAAATCGAAGATATTGGCAACAAAAGGTAAGGCACAAATTGGATCCCTCTCATCGGCAGATAGAGGTAAAACCGTCACTGTGGAAATTTGTTGTAGTGCAGCACCCCACCGTTATTCATTTTTCCCAGAGTAATGATGAATTGCAACGGTTTATTTTTAAAAATTGAATAGATGAGGCTTTTACTTGATGAAGATCCATACTGAACGATGAAATAAAACAATATAGTTTGTTTAAATCTTCATATATTTGAACTAATGTTCAATTTAAACTTGTTGACGCGTTTCACTAACACAGTAGCTTTGTCAAAACGAATGAAGGTAAAATATAAAAATGTCTTAATATATACAGTGCTAAATCTATTTACTAAGGTTAACAATGGTATTGAAAGAAATTACCTGGAAATTCATTCACTACAAACATTCCTAAGCTATCTTCTAGGTAAAGAGGTTCAATAAAGGAGACTGATTGATATCTATTTGGTCGTTAAGGAGATTACCTGAATATTTATTTTTGTTAATCTCTAGGGCTTCTAATAAATTTAAACTAAAGGATTTACCGACTACATGGAGAATTTCAAAATTTGGGTCGAAAATGTGTCGGTTTTTTAATAAATGATTTGAATAGTTAGAATCTATTCTTTTGTTGTCATAGCTACGTTTGTGTTCCGAAATTCTAGTTTTAAAATTTCTAAAAGTTCTACCGATATAAATTTTATCACAATTGTCATTACCACATTTTAATTTATAAACTCCTGATTTGTTTAATTTTGAAGATTTAGATTTATTATTTTTAATGAATTTGGATAATTTGTGATCAGTTTTAAAGGAAATATTCATGTCTAAAGTTTATTTTATTTTATTTTTAATCGAGAGCTTTCTTTGGTAACAGATATCAAATTATCCTCAGTTGTTATAAATATTGTAATTTAATTATTATCATTTATTTAGTTTTCCTATACTTACTACGTAAGAACTGATATTTCCATAAAATAATTATCTTGGGACATTCCGTATGACCTATCTGACCTTTATTCTTATATGCTAATATTAAATTTGGCACATCCAATGCCACCTTGGGCCAAGGTGCCTAATTAGTAGAATCGATCTACTAAAACTGGAAGCTCGCTTGTAGCTACCTCGAAGCATAATACTAGGCAGTACCTACCAAATATTTCGCGTGAGGGCAGAAGACACCCATCCGTGACGCATTCTCAATGGTAGTCTGGGAGTAGATGGTGTGTAACACCCGTTGTGGTTTTAAACTTTTGATTTTGAAGAATCATCCATTCGTGGGAATTATTTTGAAACCACTTTGATAAGCCTGACCATCGTAGTTTTCGATAAATTGTATATTTTTGGTGTGTCAGACTTATAAACCTGTTTTAAGGGATTTTGGATATCTACTTTTTCAACCACCATTTTGGATCATAACTGCTCATAATAGGTATGTACTGGTTGTCTTATTCTTTTTTCCTGCTGCCAAAACTATTTTTCTTTGGCTATAAAGTTTATTACTAACATTAGAAAAATTGTTCGGCTCATTCTTCTTTTTTTTTATCACAAATAGATTCTCTAAAGGAACGAACGGTCTTTGAATAATAGTAGTCTCTGTCAGTTACACCAGACCTGGTAATTGGAGTCACTTTAGATTGTCTTACACAAGTAACCCCGCGCATAAGGGTGTGTGATTGTTTATTATTCATATCTTTCATTTCAACAGCAAATACATGTTTTGTTGTTATCCGTTTTTTTTCCTATCCTTTTTTTACATTGTTATTGAGTTGAAGATAGGAAAAAAGGTCAATCCACGCGTTTAATTAGAGTTTAATTCGATTTTAAGTGATATTTATTTTCATTTGTACTTAGATCTAAACACTGGGAGAAATTAGCAAAGTTTCACATTAATTTTGATATAATTTTAACCTTTTAGTTATTGATAAGTAATTAGTACATAATTATTATAGATTTAGGTTTCAATGGCGTAGCATAAAGTACTAGCTAATTGTCAAACTGGGAATTATAATTTTTGTTGTTGTCTTTTGAATACCTGAAAAAAATAAAACATTTTCTTTAGGGATCATGTAAGGGGCTGTTCCTGTTGGCATACCTAGTTCTTACTACTTGGAGTGGTGTTCCAAAGATTGGAAGTTGAACACGAGGAATCAGTAGCGTACTTCGTCAGGGATCATCATTACGCAAGTTCTCATTATTTTCTTTTATTACCAAGCATAGTACGGTCAATTCTTTATTTGATTAAACTAAACTATAAAAAGAATCTTTTAATTCTAAGAAATAAACATATAGGTGTTTAATTATATCAGCGTTTTAGGGTGTATACTTTTATTAATTGTTAAGCGTTAATTAATGCTACGGATTTATTTTCTAATCAATTAAAATATTATTCCACATACCGATGAATAGATAGATTTTGCGCATGCGCCTGAGCTCAAGCGACATTGTTTATTGTTTTATTTTTTTTAATGCACACATTAATATCGCCTGTAGTAAATTGGTTAGTAGTTTCGTAATTGTAGAGTTACTTGATCATTGTTTAACTATAATTTATAATTATAACCAATAATTTATAACTTATAATTAGTCTGTGAAGTCAAGTACATGCTTGTAGATGCTTTATCGAATTTTATAGACTGAACTGGTATTGTTTGACTTACGATAGATATCATGCTTCCTATTTGGGAACAGCTGCTATTTTTTTCCTTGTGTAACATTATCTGGGTTCCATAATTGCTTAATAGTAAGTGTTATCGCTAATTTTTTTTTTAATTTCTTACTATCGCTCATGACTTTTAGTTATTTCACATGCATTATTGACTACTGCTGCTGTCGAATAAACGTAGTTAAGAGATTCACGAATTTTATTCTTTTTGTATTGGCACCTATTTGGTAAGCTTAGACGTGTTGGATGAAAATCGGGTAGTTGCCCGGGGCAAACTTACCTGGCGCCCTTATTAAGATCATTATTTTTATTTGAGCACAATTTTGAACCCCTCCCATCTCCGCGAGAGCTGGCGGCAACTCCTACGGTCGTAGATGGCGACTTAGGTTTTAGCGAAGCTCAGCTGGTATTGTTGAAGGATTACTTTTTATAGGTATAATCATTAACAGCTGTCGGTCGCAGAATCCAGAGTTTTTAAATGATGCTCCTTGTTCGCGACAGCAGAATGTCATCCTAGTGGCTGGATGCAAACTGAAATTTTTTTCAATTGGTTTACACGCTTCACAGAATTTTCTGGTGCAACAAATGATCGTCTTGTGGTACTCTTATTAGATGGACATTCTACTCATATGAAAAATATAAAAGTAATTGACTATGCAAGAAATAATGGTGTGGTTGTATTGTGTTTTCCTCCCCATTGCACACACCGACTTCAGCCACTTGATATATGATTCATGAAACCTTCAAGTGTCTATTATGATCAGGAGGTGAGTAATTGGCTTGGAAATTATCCAGTGAGAGTTGTGACCCTATATCAAATATCTAAGTTATTTGGAACGGCGTTTATACGAGCAGCGTCTATGTTAACAGTTGTAACTTCGTTTCAAAAAACGAGAATTTTTCCATTTAACTCAAATGAATTCACAGATATTAATTTTGCACTATCCGAAACTACAAATAGACCCCATCAAACAGCTGAAGATGTTGATGTTTTAGAGTCTGAAATACCTAATCAACCAACAATAGAAATTATCTGCAGCAACAAAAAATATTGATGAAAATTTGGATCCTGAACCACAAGAGTCTGATAATTTGCCACATCAATCCGTGAAAACATCACCTTTAACTCCCAATGTTATCCATACAACGAAGCATCAACAGAAAAGCGGCTACCACTAACACCGTCAGTTTTGGAAAACTCATTAAATTTCGTTGCATCATCATCCACTACATTTTATATATCCTCGCCAAAGGACCTTGCTCCCATTCCAGACATTGAAAACGAAAAACAGACGACAAAACGAAGAGTTGGGAAGAATGGAAAATGTACTGTTATAATAGAGTCACCGTACAAGAAGGAATTAAAGGAAGAATTGAAGCATAAAGAAAAGGAGCAACAAAAACGAGATATAAGAAAAATGAAAAAAAAAATAATTTGAGCAAAGAAAAGACGGTAGTTGAAAGAAACAGTTCCGAAAAAGGAAAACATTTGGTAAAGGAACGGAAATCTGAAACTCCTCGCCAAATTTATAAACGTCAGAATCACCTTAATAATATTCAACAGAAGAAAAACAAAACTATAGAGACTGACTCATCCGGGGAAGACGAAGGAAACGTGGAGAATGATACAGCATGACTTTATTGCAACCATTTATATTCCCAGTCAAGGGAAGGATGGGTGCTATGCATTAAGTGCAGACATTGGGCACACTGTTCCTGTGCTGGAGAGGGGGAAGTACAACATATTTGAGCAATTTGTACAACAGAGTAATTAAAATTCAATAACAAATTGTATTATTTTACAAAATCATGTATTGTCAAAATGGAGGTACAGAGTGTTGACTTCTTTGTAATAAGCGAGTTCGGACTGCGAAAGTAAAATTCCAATTTTGACAACCTAAAGACGAAGATAAAATAATTCGAAACTACCAGATTGTTACATTTTTTGTTATTAATGGTAGTTTATATTAATATGGTTAATATAGCTAATGTAAAGTAATTTTCAAATTAACCCCAAGATATAATTTCATTATATATTTTTAACATTTCGGTTTACATAGTTGTCGGCCGCCCCTCGTTCCTACAACATACATCAATTTGTGAAGGATTGTTAAAATTAGTGTTCGCCGCTTGAGAGTCGCTTTTCGACTGTGGAAAATGTGAGTATAACTTTGATAAAGTAACGGGACTCCGGATAGAATTCACATGGAAAGTCGAAGACACGTTCTTTGGTTCTGGGCTCAGCAGTTTTTGTGAGTTTACTTTTATGGTTTAAAAAATGGAATGCTACGAGTTCTGAAGCCACATATGTTCATTGTCCTAACAATTTGGGAATATAATATGGTCAGGAAGTCAACCTATACTTTTACTGAATCGGAAATGGTTTAGATGTTCCAGTAAGTCCTGTTTTGCTCCATACAGTAAGCTTTGTAGCCGGATCTACCGGGATTAGGGATATTTAATTATCCAATGGTGTAATGCTGTTGTTGCTAGGACTACTGTAATACAAAGTTGAGTAAATTTCTTCACCTTTCATTAAGTGCTTTATTACCATTAGTAGAGTCCAATCGATTTTTTAATCTTCACGGTGGTAATTTGTAATAAGTTCCTCTCAAAGTTAACATTTTACAATGAACTTTTAAATACGAATATCAATCTAATTGTAAATTTTGCTGTTAAACCAACTTTCTAGAATCTTCATAGATGTAAATAATATTTTCATATTCTGTTGTGTAAAGTGTCTTATCTGACTAGGATCAGGAATATTGAGTAATTTTGGCGTAATGCCGGTTTTCTTGTAATATGGTATAGAGCCTTCGTAACTGCCTTTGTTGAGAAAAGTCTCTGATATTTTGTAGAAATTATTTTGTGAATACTTATTTTGTGAATACTGACCTTAAGCGAGACTTCTTGTTTGTTGAGTTTCTTAATTCGAGGTACTCATCACTTTTAGACTTTAAATAATATGACCACTTGTCTCTATAGGGGACAGATGGTTGTTTAATTCGATAGCTTCATTTTAATTCCAGCATCCTTTGGTTAGGCTGTATATGCCTATTTACTCACTCACTATATTTTGATTACAAACAAAATACCTCATTGAGACCTTCTTACTAATGATAATTTAAAATTTTATATCTAAATTCGGTCATATAAGAAGAATTGTAGGTATTTGCGGATATACTCGTATTGTTAATTTGAATTATTAATAAACTGTTATATTAACATAGAGTGAAACCTGCAACACCCTGTATACAGAATTATTAATAATAGACTATATATTTCAAGTAAAAATGATCTAAAAAGGAGACAATCTGTACTATTTACTCTTCAATAGAGAAAGCATATAAAGGATCTAACTGTATGATTATAGAGAAGAATTAAAATAAGCTTTATAAGAATATAGGTGACATTAAAACAACTTCCATATTTAAAAGAGAGAATTTTACAACGTTTGTTGCATATGAATGAAATAATAATAACCCATTATTCTTATTGCCAAAGTAAATTAATATTGTGATTTGTTTTAAAGAAGTGAATATTAGGGTTTGAAGGAAGTTTTAAATAAGATTGTATAAGTATTTAAAATATGTAAATGTAGGAAGTAAAATGAAAAACATAAACTCTATGGAATATGACATTTGTTGAACGATTTGACATTTTGAATAAATAATTTAGAAAACAAGAACTGTCATTTAGTAAATTTATTGAAATACAAATTAAGGGACAAATATATGAGTTATAATCGTTTAAGAGGCTCAAAACAGAATGTTTTAAAATGATGGATGGACAATCCACTATTTGAAATGAAATCTTTCAAATAAGAATTTTGATAACCAATTTTGATTGGTGGAATGCTTTTAAGATATATTTATCAGCGACAAGTAGGTTGCTAATAATAATAAAAAAATTGAATGGGAACAGTTTGTTGATTATACAGTCTATTGACTAGGTACTTTTCCTTTTTTGGGTAGAAATTTTTAAGAAGCAACATTTTTTGGAGAAAAATTTTGAAACTTTAAAAAAAACGATAATTTGGCATTCTAAATTTGAGAAAGACATACATTATACTTAAAAGCTAGAGTAATATATTTAAGCAAGCCGAAGTACACATTATACGAGATTGGTAATTATATTTGAATACTAACCATAAAATTTATAGATGTAATTAAGTAAAATATTGTATGGTGGAACGGTGTCTCCACCATACCTTTTAGAAAGCATTGGATTATATGATTTGATTAAAATTTTCATGGAAATTAACATCAGACGAAAGTGGAGATCGTTAGTATTTGCGGGTGGGTTTTGTTTGGCTTTTTTATTAAATAATAGTAATGCTGGAATGGGTTGACAGTTGGGGAATACCGAATGTGAGAGGTTTGAGTGTTCACTGACTGTTTGCTTATTTCGTCATCCCAATTTTTTACATTTTACAAAAGACAGGTGGCAGCTGTCAGACAATAGTCTGGTTAAATTTAAAGGTGTCATTTTTCAATCTTGACGTGATCCTAGGTGTGGACATTAATCTATTATTGTTTTTCTTTGAAGTTTTCACCAAAGCAACCAAAAAAACACAACAGTATTGCTGAGAAATTTAGATTTTTATTAAATGTTTTTACTTCAACCTTGTAATTGCACCCCGTATCTCTACCTTTCGACAGCAGTCGATTTCATGTCGAAATAGATATTCAACAATATCAGTTCGTTTCTTGTGTACGTCTTTTGGTTTTTAAAAAACAGGAAAAAAATCCTGGCTCTCATTACTATATGTAGGAGAGAAATTATATTTAGTCGACATTTTAATCTTTAGTGGATGAAAGTTTTCCTGCAATTTGTGAAATGTGAGTTCAATTTCAAATCAACACTACAAGTAAGTCGTAATGATTTCAGAAGTTGTTTTCTTTATTAAGTTAACCGATTTTTTCTTTCTGGTTTATTATAGCCTTTGAGAATGAAGACAATGCTCTTCGAAAGCTTAGGTAATGTACTATTTGATTCACTTTATCTCTAACCTGTAAAGTTTTTTTGGCTGCTATCCCCACGATTTTGAGGGTTTTTTAACAAAGACCACTCTTTGAAGTTTTATTTTTTAACTAGTCAGCCGTGACTAACTGCCAACTTTTGGTTTTTGGTTATATATATATATATATATATATATATATATATATATATATATAGATATATATATATATATAATGTCAAACTTTTGTATCAATTTTATATATTAACAAAAAAGGGAAATGGATAATAAGATGGTGATAGATATATGTTAATATCAGAATCATAAAATTTGGATAGTTTCAAATAAGGAAACCAAGACATATATTAGATAAAAGGATTTCTGTTATAATTTTAGATATTATTTCAAATTCATCACATGTAGAAAAACAAGAATTTATATTGTAATTTCAATGTATTAACCGTGACTTTATCAATTGTCAAAGACTTATTTTATTTGAATTTTGTATATATTAAATGAAAAACAGACTTCTTTAAGGTAAACTTATAATCATGTGTTTTTCTGAAACTTTCTAAGTGCGATAAAGTGAGTAGAACTTCATAGCTCGGTAAAGGAAAGCATTGTTGTTATGACAGGACAGTTTTGTTAAATTGTAAAGGAAACAAAACTTTGTTTCGAGCAGTGAGCTGGGAAACAAATAGTTTGTTGATTAAAAAATTGACAATCGGTAAGGAAGCTTGGGTTAGAGAGAAGCGTGGCGTCGTAAGTGGATAACAAGACTATGTGAGTTTTAGAACAAAATTTAAGTAAACTTGAAATAAATACATATGAAAGTTAAAAAATCGTAATATAAATCAAACACCAAACACTTACGACTGTTGATATCTAGTTATTCCCGATAATATCAAAGATTTCTGCAGAAATTGTACAGCGTGGTTTCCTTTTTCCTGTTACCAGATGTGGTAATATCCAGACTACAGACTCCAGGTCAGTGTGTTTTTAATATTATTGGCCAATAATAACAAACTAATTATAAATTCAGGGATTATTTCCATTTATAAAGTACTTTTGAGTATATTTGATCGATCATACTAAAAATGAAAAGGCATTTATGTAATCATTCAATAGATTTAAAATTGAGATTAGTAAGAAATTTTCATGAATATTTTTCATTTTGTTAAGAAATAATGGTGGGAACTTACGTGAATAATAATCGTATGGCAAACTTTTATTGCAATTTATAAAGATTATTTTAAAACGTATATGTAATGTCTATTTAATTCTTCTGATGATCTAATAACATGTATATATAATCCCGACACATAAATCCTATTATATTATTTTCCATCTTATTATGACGAAAACAATTCTTATGTACATAATATCCATACAACTTAGCAGACGTTTACATTCTAACACAAACGTTCGGTTTTTGTTCGTACGATTCCGCTTATTTGAGCATGCGCATAGAATGTTTGGTTGTATGAATAATGACTGTGTTTTTATAATGCCATAGGCGTATCAAATATCTATTTTTGAAATAAAATTTTTCTAAGAAAACTGAATTATTAGCAATCAATGTGTTTTATTTTAACTAATAAAAGAATATAAATCAATCTAAGCTGGAACCCAAAGAGTAGAATGAGTCTCATGCTCCCGAATTAAAGAATAACTGAGCTAGCTAAATAAACAAATAATTCAAATGAATAAATAAATTATTTGACCTATAAATATAACATATTAATAAAAAATTATAATTAAATAAATAACTGTAAAGAAAAATAATTATAATATATATATATATATATATATATATATATATATATATATATATATATATATATATATATAGGTGAGAAACTAGATTCAGTCAAAATTTTTGTCTTTAGTGGATGAAGGTTTTGCTGCAATTTGTGAAATGTGAGTTTAATTTTAAATCAACAATACAAGTAAGTCGTAATGATTTCAAAAATTATTTTCATTATTAAATTAACCGGTTTTTTCTTTCTGGTTTATTATAGCCTTCGAAAATGGAGAAAATGCTCTTCGAAAGCTTAGGTAACGTACTAATTGATTCACTTTATCTGTAACCTATAGAGTTTTTTGGCTGCTATCCCCACTAGTTTGAGGGTTTTTCAACAAAGACCACTCTTTGAAGTTTTATTTTATATATATATATATATATATATATATATATTGAACTAAAATTTTAATTCTCAAATTAATCTAATTCCATACTTATTATTAATTCGATAATTTGTTATAACGATTTCAATTTTAATCTATTGTAAAACAATTAGATAAGAAACTTCGAAGTGTACAAGTGAAGTGTGCTAGGTCATTTAGTCAAAAGAAAAAAGTTAAAAGTTTCATCTAGGATGAAGATAAAAAAATGTTGATGGTTGCTAAGCGGGAATCGAGGGAGTTTGTTGATTAATTTTTGATTGAAAGAAGGGAAGAAAATTGAGGGAGATTTCTAAAGAGATTATCAAAATAGAGACATTCAGAAGAATCAAATAAGATTATAATAAGAAAACTAAAGAAAGAAGATACATGTTGAAATATAAGAAAAGCTGTAGAAGAAATTATTCTCAAATATAAGTAAAATCAATCAAGTATTACTTCAGAGTACAATAACACTAGTGGAGAATATTGTAGATTAAATAAAGAGGAGAAAAAGTATTTGATCACAACACAAGTAAATATAATAAAGCATTAATTACTGGAACTACGGAGAAGCAGTCTTCGGTATCCAGCAAGGACATAGAACTGAATTTTGGTTCAGTTCATTACTACACCTAATTGAATTAAGAAATATCGAAGAAAAATCCAGTGCATAATTACAAACTGTAAGGTAAATTTATAAAAACTAAATTTACATAATTTCTATTTTTCACAAAGGAACTGTCAAAACTTTGTACATAACCTTTTCATCTGATCGGACTTGTGTCAATTCAAGTGGTAATTTTTTGATATATTTCACATAAAATTCAACGACCAGATAAAAAGTTACTCAACAAATTTAAGATAAGAATATTATAACAAATTTTACTGAATAGATTTATAACTAATATAGAAAAAAAGAAGGAACTTTTCGATAATTTCAATATAATTTCTCATAACCTTTAAATATTATTCAGTAAGATAGTTAAAACAGAAACGTATTGAGTGCTATTTAGATCTATTTAAAAATTATTGGAAAATAATAAGTAACAGTTAGTGTAAATATTTCTTTTCCTTATAAATTATATAACATCTCAAATATTTTGAAGTTTAAATTTAAATATAAACGTATCCTTACTCACGATAATTCCCTACAAATAATTAAGAGTTTCATCTTGAGGACTGAAGTTAGCTGGCCTTTTACTTTTTAAACTAAACAGACATTCATTTATTATTTCATTAATTTCATCTGGCGCTCAACAACTAAAATTATAATAAATAATATAAACCTAATATAAATAATATAAAAAATATAAACAATTAAATAAATAAAAGATACTATTATCTCAATATATATATATATATATACATATATATATACATATATATATATATATATATATATATATATATATTCAATATTTCGTTTTCTTGGTTCCAATTTTGGGATCTGGCGCCTTCTATTACCTACCCACGATACTAGCCGCCGATAAAGCTCTGTTACAGTCTGGATATTCAGGGCAATAACATATTGTATATATTATGAACAAATGTATTCTTTGAAGTATCCACGTAGACAATGTTTTCAGCCATTTTACCCCTTTATATTAAACAAGTCACTTTCCATTAAAAATCTTTTCAGCATATTTTCCTAAAAATAGATCTCCTAGATTAAGAGTTTCACCTTAGCACCCTAAGAACGTCTGTCACAAAGCGTATTTATCAACACAATAGAAGAAAAGATTCACGAGTATAAATCCGAGTAGGAATTCACGTCATCCCCTTTTATCCCGTGCATTTCCCAGCTATTTTTGAATGGGAAAAATGATGAGGTAATCACGGAGTTACTTTCCCTAAGTTTGCACACAGGGTAAGTCATTTGAATTTTCATAGGAATGTCGTTTTGGTAATGACGTGTGAACTGTATTAGATGGAAATTGAATTTGGAAATAAGTTTTATCACGGCAAAATTTAAGAATGTTGTTGAAAACTTGACAAACATTATAGTTAATGTTAATAATACGTTGAGTATGCGATACATATAATATCATAATTATTAGAAATTGAAATTCAACGTAGAATTATCAAAAATTGTGAGGGGTACCTACTTTATTCTATGAATATTATTCAAGGTGTGCTGCTAATACAAATCTCAAGTCGATAAGTAATGTGGGACTACAGTACACAATTCTAGCTCTCTGTTCAAGTACAATTAGGCCACGAAGTGTACAAATGTTCCAGAAAAATTGAGGCAGAAAAATTATTATTCAAACTGTTAATTAAATAATTTATATAAACTACTACTCAATATAACCAAATTGTAAAATTATATTATGAAAATACTAGTAACGCTAACACTTACTGTTGTGATCTATGGCATATTTGTGAATATTGTACCTTAATTTCTATTAGTCAAATTTAAGTTATTGCTACATATTATATGTTTCCTGCTTTTTTATTGGTTATAAACTGAGATTTACTATAGCATTCTATTGTAATTTGTGTCTGTATGCTCATAATGATATTTTGAGAATAACCGTTATCCATTGGAGAAGTTCCTCTCTTCAGAGCCATTTCAGGCAATAATAAACTGCCAATAAGAACAGACAATCCGCTGTTCACATGCACCGTTATTGCTACCTTGTTTTCATCGTGTGTTAAAACAAATCTCAATTTCAAAATAAACTAATTTTATATTTCAGTTATTTCCGATTACAGACTACCAAAAACCTACAATGAACAGCTCTCCCATATGCTATTACTTTTCGGAACCTTATTGTTAGTGGTGGACTTGTGTATAATCTAATTTACATTTTCATAACCATAAACTCTGCTTATCGCATATAATTACGGGGCTAGATTATCTAGTGTAGACAATTGTATGTGTTAATAGTTTGTTTACGTGAAATCTCCCATTCGTACTCTGTTTTTGTTTTGCTGTAGAAGGACGGTAACATGAGATACACATATGTGGGTCAGCAGTGTGGTAAATTATTTAAGGACAATTTACTGCAGTTGTGTATTGGAAAAGCGCTGCTCTAAAAAAAAACCGACATTTTCTCTATTTTTGAAAAAAGTGACATTGTTAAGTGACTCGAATTAAATCCTTCTCTTTCATTTGTTATTTCTTACCCTTATTCACCAAGCTGTTAATCTCAATTTATTCCAAAAGTCTGTTCTCATGACAACATTTTCCAACTTTCTCTTGATAGCTTCACTTTTGTTTTATTCGAATGTCCAAACCTCAAGATTCTTCTAATTAGCTCTCTTATATTTTCATCAACTTGTTATAAATTGCTCTCAAATACTGAACTGGAACGTTTGATATAAGAGGAACCTTAATTATATATGGTAATTTATAAAAATTATTCACTGGAATTTATTCAGCAGATAAGATGTGCAATAAGATTCGTATTTTATATTGTTTTGAAAGACGGCTTTGTTACCTGGTTGAGATAAGGAATATTTCATTGGGTGTTCTTTAAATCGTCTATATAATAATAAGTTCATTTGTAGCAAAAAAAGTTCAAAAAAATTTACTAATAATTGTTACAAAGCAACAATCTGCAAAAAAGAGACGACAATAGCAGAGCTGATACGAGTGTAATATTTCAAAAATATGTGCGTTTACACATTATGCATGATGTGATCTAAAAAATATGATAGGATATCATCAAAAATAAGTTAGTAATACAACGTATTAGTTAACATTACAAAAATGCACCGAACATTGCTTACTAAACATTTTAAAGTAAAACAGAAACTGGCTAGAGACACGTAAAATAAATAAATCAAGAGTGACAGCTCGTCACTCGCGCCATGTCACGTCTCGACTCCGCCCTCTTTTATATATTTTTGCGCTAGACGACAGACACTCTTATACCGAAAATTTCGTCTTTTCCCTCTCCCCGCAATTCTATATTTTTCAATTAATTGAGAAGTATATTATCTGCGGGCAAAGTATGCATACATTTGCCATATAATTCATATATGAAGTTGTAGCATCAATGATAATTTTCCATGTATTTATTAAAAAGATATTCAGTTCTAAAAAATAAAAGTTGTATCTTTTGTTAAAATATTTCTAAAGTTGAACGTTGGTCATGTGTGGCTTCGATATTTCAAAAAGAGAATCAATGTCGCCTCCGGTGATCCATTTCTTGCAGGTGGGGTGGTCGATGATTGAGTTTCATCCGCACTGATGCCCTGAATCTCGAATCGGAGCGTTATTATTGACGTCGTTCCCAACGTCATGCATACGCAAGCCTGAGAATGCTCTATTTGCGAATAGTTTCTAAAATGATGTTCTCGAGCACCGTTACTAAAATCATCGAATTGTATCGTCCCTCACAACAGCGTCAGTTGACGTTACAATACAAATGTCATTTGGTTATGTCAAATGTAAGGGTGCATTCAGATGCTACGTCAGGCGCGTTTTATGCGAGCAGATGCTTACATCTGGTAAATAGTCGGGTCGTTCAGATGGTAACGGTAAATTCTACCAATCGTCCAGCCATTTAACCCAGTCGACACATCGGTAGAAATTGACCCGCATGCGCTTTACATTTTATAATGCACGATTGAGAAGTTTGGATTATGTTTACATAATTACAAATAATAAATTAATACTCAACGAGACTTTTTACATTTTTTTCTACACCCACATGTATATTATCCATTTTCTGCACAATTTACAGAATGGAAATGTTGCCATTTCGGTTAACTGAACGCATATGATTTCATTTACATCCTAGAATGTATATGAAATTCACCAATCACCGTTTGCATTTAGTACCCGCCAACTCTTCTTTTTTTCAATTTCAATGTAACGTTAATATATATCAAAATATTTCTTTAGTTATCAAGAAAAATATTTTAGTAAAATGAGTGATTCCAGTGATGAATCAAAAATCAATAAATATTACTCCATCAGATATTCGTTTAGCCGCAAAGGAGATGTATAACACACATCATTACCCCAAAAATCAAAAAGTAAATATGAATCTCTGGTAAACGGAGTTAAAAATATTATCAGAACATGTTATCACTGCTTATATTAATGAAATATCGAATAAAAACAAGCTCTCAACCCTTTGGACAACATATTCTATGTAAAAAAACAATGATAAATATTAAAAGTAACATTGACATTTCAAGTTACCGTAAATTGCGTTATTTCGTATAAGTTTGTGATGGATCAGTCTGTCAATGCACGTCTGTAAATGCATACAGAAGAGAATATAGTTGGTTCAATCCCCGCTTAATGCGTTTATTTTTATTGCTGGTATTTGTATTATAAATAGTAATTTTCATAAAATTTTAGTTAGTGTTCATTTTTGGAATTTATGGAGTACGTCTTCGTCAAAAATTGAAAATTTTTAAGATAAATCATGTAAAGATTTAGAAAATGAATTTCAAATTAATTTAATTGATAAACAAACCCAGTTCCTTTGTAATTTCTTGTATGTTTTACGAGGTGTCCAAAAAATATATTCTGCTTTGATCACCAGATTTAGAACAATTTTTTGTTAATTACCAAAAAGGAAAATGTTCGAAGAAAGTAGTCGGAATTAACAAAATTGGTAATCAGACAAAAATAATTGCTAAATTTTTAAAATTACCAGATGCGAATTTATATACGGGACATTGTTTACGCCTTAAATAGTAAAAAATGTCATGAAAAATATTGATCATATATTTGAATAAATCTTCTTGTTCGGGATTTAAACCAAAATTGTTCACCAAATACGTTATAGTATATTGAACAATGAGCACGAAATGACATACATTTCCACAACCATACACTAAGATCAAGAAATAAAATGCAGAAAAAAAGGTAACAAATGTTTCAACTGGCTTCAAAATAACAAAATAAATAAAACAAATAAGTATAGCTAACTTAACCAAAAACCACAAAACTAGATTAATTAAAATTATTTGCTATTTCTTCTCTAAGTCTAGTTGCTTCATTCTCCATTTCTTCAATATTTTGGATGTTATTTACTATTGCATGGACTTCATGCAGAACTAATTGTCCTTTTCTTCATAATTTGCCTCATCATCGTTAAACATTAAACATATGTTGCGTAGAACCCATGCAGTTTGAACAACGTGGGAAATTACATTTGTACGATTTATGTCTAAATATTTTCTTCTTCTGAATCTTCCAAATAACAGACAAAATGCCTTTTCAATAACTTGTCTGGCTTTAGCAAGTTGGGTATTGAATCTAACTTAATAAATATGGAGCTATCCCCTATCTTTATAAGGTGCTATACACCAATCATACACTGGATATGCTTTATCTCCGATTATGGAAGAGCTGGGTTGAAAATAAACATCTTTTGTCTTATGAAGTTTTTAAATATGGTTGAATTCCTAAAAATTCGAATATCACTAACACTGCTGGGATAACCACAGAAAATGTCTATAAACTTTCTTTTGCTATCACAAATGGCTTGTGAAGGTACACCATAAAAACTATGTATGTATGTCTCTGGATTTTCATGACGTGCTTTTATGGGAATGTATGTTCCATCGATTGCTCCAATACAACCATGGAATTGACACATAAAATAGAAGTGTTCCTCACTTTGAGTTCTTTCTTCTAGTGTAAGCCATTTCAAAACTTTGTCAGTAATCGAAATAATTGCATTGATTACTCTCTCTATTGACACAAACAGAGAGGATTTCGCCATATCAAACCTACCTGCAATGCTTCTGCAAAATAAAATCAATATAAATATTTCATAATTTATTAATTTTACCTACTTTACCTATAGCTATCTGGAGTGCTCAAAATCCAAAGAGTTGATAGTAGCTGTAAACTAGGATCAATGTTTTCTTTGAATGTGTTGTTGCTTTTCAGCAAATGGGCAATTTTGTTAAATAAATCATTATAAGCAGACCTCGTCAAACGTAAATGTTGTTGGAGTTCTGCGTCAATCATTTTTTCTATCATCTTCAAAAATTTCCGTGAGTTCGAAAAGTATTTTCTCTACCAACCTCTCCAACTAATGCCAATATACTTGTTTCAATATAATCGTCAGATAATGACGATTCATATATATATATATATATATATATATATATACAGGGTGTCCCGGGACTAATGGGAGAAAAGTCAGGAGCGTATAATCTGAGCCAAAATAATGTTAGTACTTCATATAAACTTTTTGTATGTAGGCCTCCAAAGTTTTAATTTTGAATTTGGTTTTTATTTTTATTTTTTTTACTAGTTATTTGATCTTTGTAAAATTTGCGGCAAAGCTATAATGTACGTGTATGTTTATTTTGGAAAGGTAAACAGATTTACAGTAGTGCCTTGAAGCCAGGGACGGAC
This sequence comes from Galeruca laticollis, assembly GCA_963921935.1. NCBI lineage: Eukaryota > Metazoa > Arthropoda > Insecta > Coleoptera > Chrysomelidae > Galeruca > Galeruca laticollis. Next base: position 152,700,772 of record OY998181.1, on the reverse strand, counting down.
TACTCGCAATGGTTAGTGATCCAAAAAATTTGCAGGGATGGCACACCCTGTATGAAATTATCGAAATTGACTTCCCCACACATTAAGCTAACGAAAAGGTACTCTTGCTGGAATTCGATAAAATGAGCCGTTTGGCTAATATTTACAGTTTTATTAATGCACTACGTACAAATTTACCTAACTAACTTATTAATACGATGTACTACAAAAAAATAATTTGATGATAGCAGATGATAAAAACATTAAGAACTTATTTAATGGGAATTAAAAAGGTACGCAAACAACATAATTAGTTGCCTTTAATCAAAATTACGAACACAACATTATTAAACCATTAAGAAAACCTCATAAAACACAAGTTATAAAACAATCGACTGAAACTAATTCCTAAACAACAAAAACTAACGTTCTTCTAATAAATGTTCAATATGAGCTCCTCCCACTTCCACGCACATTCTAAGTCTACGACGGTTGTTTCTTAGCACTTCTAATAACATTGCAGTGTAACACATATCTGTCTATTAAATCTTGCCTTGTTTGCACAGGTGTTGCGTATACCTTACTTTTGAAATAACCCTAGAGGAAGAAATCCATAGGATTAACATCTCCTGATCGCGGTGGTCATTGAAAAGGGCCTCCACGACCAATCCATCTATTAGGAAACCTTGTGTGCAAATGCTATCGTACATCTAAACTGAAATGAGGAGGGGCCCCATCATGCATGAACCATAAATTCCTACGAGTTTGTAGTAGCACATCATCAAACAGGTTCCATAACTCATTTTGCAAAAACTCCAAATATTTCTGACCGGTCAAAGTATCGTCAATAAAGTATGACCCTATCAAATGATTGCCAACTATTCCTGCCCAAACATTAACCATGAATCTATGCTGGCTCCTAGTTTAACTAATGCCATGTGGATTCGCATCATCCCATAAATGCATATTATGAGAATTCTGGTGAAACCGGATTCGTTCGTAAAGAGAACGTTACTAATAAATGTATTGTCTGCTTGTTGTTGTCGCAGAAACCACTGGCTATACTCAAGTCGTGAAGGATAATCAGCCACTGTCATACTGTGTACTTTTTTCATGTGAAAAGGATATAACAGCTGTTCTTTTAGAACGCGATACACAACTGATTTCGAGACGTTATGTTCTCTTGATAATTTTCGTAACTCGTTGATGGTTCATTATCAACTGCATTTAACAAGTCTTGTTCAACTGCCACAGTACGTACGCTTCGTACTGGACCTTCTCCGCCTTTTTTGGCAAAAAACGTCCTAAAATTTAAAACTTTGTTTTGTATACATGGAAAATTACATTTACTTATTCATACCTGTTTCTCGTAACCTGAGATCAATACGCTCAAACATTCGTCTCTCTGGCAATGCTCTGTTTGCAAAATGTTCTGCATAAAGCCTTCTGGCCTCTAAACAGTTTCGAGAAACCAGTCCATACATTAAATTCATATCTGCGTACTCAATAAAAGTGAATTCTGCCATTGTAACTGTTAAATTAAGGACTTATGAATTATTGACAAGTACTGACTACGAACTATTCTACACAATGTTTGACAACTAATCCTATGGTTACTTGATAAACGGTAAAAACACTTTTAAAAAGTTTTTACCAACTTTCCAATTAATGAGTCGTTAATGTTTTTTTATCTTCTGCTATCATTAAATTATTTTTTTGTAGTACTGAAGGTAAATTTGGACATCGTATTAATAAGTTAGTTTTACCTCGTTGTGTACTTATAAAAATGGTGAATGTACGTAGTACATTAATAAAACTGTCAATATTAGCCGAACGGCTTATTTTATCGAACTCTAACAAGAGTACCTTTTCGTTAGCTTAATGTGTGGTGAAGTGAATTTCGATAATTTCATACAGGGTGTGCCATCCCTGCAAATAATTTGGATCACTAACCATTGCGAGTAGTCCGTCCCTGGCTTCAAGACACTACTGTAAATCTGTTTACCTTACCAAAATAAACATACACGTACATTATAGCTTTGCCGTGAATTTTATAAAGATCAAATAACTAGTACAAAAAATAAAAATAAAAACTAAATTCAAAATTAAAACTTTGGAGGCCTATAACTCGAAAGCGAGGGCCTGCATAGAAAAAGTTTATATGAAGTACTAACATTATTTTGACTCAGATTATACGCTCCTGACTTTTTTCCCATTAGTCCCGGGACACCCTGTATATATATACATATATATATATATATATATATATATATATATATATATATTATTAACAAAACACTGAATTATTTACTTATTTTTGATGTGAAATTTATTTAAATGTTTTTGATTATTTAGAATTTTTTTGTTTTAGTTTTAAGTTTGGCTAGCTCAGTTTGTTTTTAATATTTGTTTAATAATTTATTTTAATTAGATTATTCGGGAGCATGAAATCCTTTTTCCCTTTCAGTCCTGGCAATTTATACTGTTGTAATGGTTGAAATAAAAAGAAAACACATTATTTGATATCAATTTAATTATCAATGCAATATTTATTTGATAAAATAATATGCGACGCCAATGGATATATTGTACCTATTTATTGATTTTAATAATATCATAAATGCGCATGCGTGAAAAAATTAGTCATGCGCTTTAGCATGAAACAAACAATTATGATACGTAAGAAGCATCTATATTATACAACACAGTTTGTTGACGATGAAAACAATTGAATGGTTAAAACACATAAGAGAATTTATCTATAAATCATAGTTATATATGATACAAGTAGCTGTGGGAAGAAATTAGTTATATACATGGATAGAGAAATAGAAATTATATACAGAAGGACATAGTTATTACATTATGAAATTTCAATCACCATATTTATGCGATTACAAGATGGCGTGATTAGCGTAAGTACATATTTTAATTTATATAAAGTTCGGCCTTTTATTAAATTTAACGATTTATGCAATGAATATATATAAAGTCTGTTTCTTTCTTTTTTAGATCGATCATATGTGAAAAAGTTTGTCAATTTATGATATTAAGTACTTAATTGGGATTTTGAGTTTTTACACTATTTATTGGCCAATAAATGATTTAAATACTCTGACCTGTTGATCTTGAATTTGGAAGAAAGTCTCTGGATCCCAGGAACACTACACTGAATCTCCAAAAAACCAAAGTTGTTGAAAATTTCACAGATTCTTGTCGGAAAACTTGTTACAATTAACTGTAAGTATTTCTAATATTATATTTAACAGTACTTTAGGAGTTTAAATGTCTTATACCGGGAATATCTTTAAATTTTTAGGAACACTATCCCACACACACCTCGCTTCTTAACACCAGCTACCGTTCTCCTTAAGCGTCCCCTCGATTTTCGACTTTTTTAAACAAACAGTCTTTTGTTCTTTTCCAGATCACTATTCAAAAGTTTTTTTATTGATTAACAATTTGTTATGTCATCTTTTATAACCAATCAGATATTGTCCTTTGTAATCAGATAATTGAAACTTCAATCACTTATCAAAACAATTTCATACATACAAATACATTAAAATTGGTTATACTTAGATACACTTACATAGTACAACATTCAATATTATTATTGATAGTATATTCTTGTTTCATTCATATCAATTATAAATATAAATTCTCTTATGTTATTTGTCTATATGCCATTATTTGTTTATCTATGAAATCTATTGGATTATATTCTATTCAATATTTATATTTGTTCTTATTCTTAAATTAATGATTATAATGAATTAACTATAGTAATATTTGTTTTCATTTCAGATGAACAGCTGTTATGTTATGAAAAATAATCTTCGTCTTAGGCAACTTTATTTACATCATTACATTGGTTAGGCAATACCTATATTTTATGTTATCATTGAGGTAATTCCTTATTTATTATATTGTTATTGGCTGTTATTTAATATATCTTTATTTGATATGTTGTTTAAATTAAGAAAAGTGTTTCCTTTTTACTTGTTTTCTTAAATTATGTTATTTTCATATATATTTCATACTAGCAAACTTAATTTTATAATACTACTTCTCTTATTATCTAAGATATCTGGTTCAATATATATATATATATATATATATATATATATATATATATATATATATATATATATTATGACAAAAACAGAATTAGCGGGCATATCACGCAAAAGAGGTTACAGAGAATTAGTGGTAACCGTAGATATGCATGTTTCTGGCTCATTAGCCTTCATCGGTACGGTATAACCAAGAAAAGGTGTACAACTTGGGAGCAAGGATGTTAATTGAAACATGAGAAAACACAAACAACGGATTTCAACAAGATAACCAAACGCACAGTTGTGCCTTCAAATGGAAGATCTCGAGTTTTCAGGACAACAACCAACAGAGACACGGAGGCGTCTATAGCTCTCCTGTCTGAACCTTCCGACCCTGGAAATAGACAAATAATCAATGAAAAGATGAAAGAATAACGCGTGTAATATAAAACAAAAACAGAATTAGCGGGCATATCACGCAAAAGAGGTTACAGAGAATTAGTGGTAACCGTAGACATGCATGTTTCTGGCTCATTAGCCTTCATCGGTACGGCATAACCAAGAAAAAGTGTACAACTTGGGAGCAATGATGTTAATTGAAACATGAGAAAGCACAAACAACGGATTTCAACAAGATAACCAAACGCACATTTGTGGTTTTGTCCTTTTTATGTTACATTGCTTAATTATGCTTTATCGTCGAAATGAAAGCCTTAAGATACAAGTTTTTTTATTGTCCGTTACCTCAAATCCCCTTCCGTTACTCTGAACTGTTCAATTGCGTTTTTCTCGAAAACCAATGAGAATATCGTGTTTGAACAAGAGTACCAATATTACGTAAAAATGATGTTTATGTCATATTTTTAATAAAAATCAATAAAAAGTCTCGTCAAAAAAAGTTACCAGTCAATTTCATCATCAGAAATCCTTCACGAGGCTCCCCCTGTAACAAAATGTCAAATAATACATAAAATCATATTGCCTGTATAAGATTATGGCTCTGTGCCGATTTTGATAACAATCAATGAATATACAGTGAAATTATTAGCAAAAAACGAAAAAAAAAATTCAACTTCAACGCCCTTTATCTTTTTCCACAGCAATATTTTAATAAGGTATATTGAGTCCTATCGCCATATTTTGGTCCAAACAATCTACCCTTAGCGTATGTCCCAATAGTTATGAATCACCCTGTATATGGCTGTCAAATGTATTTACTTTCCTCTGCACCCTCTCAAGCATTTGTTATCAATGTTTTTAATCAATCCAATACCATTTTTCCATTATTTGAAAGCAATCTCATCCGCTTCAGGTTTTAATGTAACGATTATTATGGCACAGTTCAGAAGATATTGGAAATGCAAACGGATTGGTGGAAGAATGCGAACTTTTCCGATTAAAATTGCGAATGATCACTTGGGCGAGATGACTGTAGAATCTTTTGAATGATATTAAATGCAAATCCTGAAAAAATAAGAGAATAATGGTGAAATGTAATTTTGTTAGAAGGCAATTATGGCAGTGGGTATTCACCCTCGTATATCTTTTGCATTTCATAAATATCGATACGTATCATCCCAAATCCATTTTCTTCTAAAACGCTCGATGAAGGAACGTTTGAAATACTCTTATATCCGTTCAATAAGTGCCTTTTCACCTCGCTCTGATATTTTAAGCCTTTTTATAAGATAATAAATCTCATAAAATGACGCACGGAATCCTTTTAACCATTTCCAGCGTAACTTCAAATAAAGTTGAATGTTATTTTTTGATGCATATCGATATTTGTTATGGACATATTATACATCGAAAAGGAATAGAGATGGGGAGAACCAAATATGAATGCCAACTAAGGGGTGTCATTCAAACTTTGCCTCATTCGTTGCATTCAAATATACTCGTCCCACGACGAGAAACATTAATATTTTTAGTCTCAGCGAGAAATATAATTTCTTCAAGAAAAGTTACGCTCGTTCCAATACCGTATTGAAAGGAAAAAATAAACGGTTTTACAGATTTAAGCTTATTTTTTCCGCAAATTACGTCAATGGAAATTGTATATTATGCAGTAATGCGTTTTGTCGAATAAGCATATTGTAAAACATATAAATATTATACTATTCAAATAAAAGGCAGATTGTATTGTTAAATGTAGTTAATAAACGTCGCCTCTGTGTAGTTCGTTTTTTAAAAAAGCCTTCCCGAAATTCGAAAACATTATTGGCGCAGTCGGTAGGATATTTCGGAAGTTTAACGTATCGCACGGGAAGTTATTCGATTTAACGATGAACCGAAATATTCAAATTGGTGTTCAGAAACTGTATTCGAGTGCATATCTAAGCTGCAGATAGTTCGAGTGGACACAGAGCTATTCCAGCAGTTTCAGTGGACGACACCAAAAAGAATTTCAGAAGAGCAATAAAACCGAAGACCACAAACCACCTGGGTTAAGAACTAGCATCGTTCAAACCTTTAGGGCCCCTGGAATATGATAGCTTTACTTACAACGTACGTGCTCATTATTATTTCCTTTATTTTCCATAATCATTTCTTTAGTAGTTATATTGGTACATATATAAAAATAACTAATATATTTTGATGAGTTAATCTGAACTAGAGAATATAAGTATATTACTTGAAAATAATTTTAAAAATTTAGACTTCATCAGGTACAAACTACCAACTACTTAGATTATATATAGACTCAATTCCAAATTTTGATAGAAACCCTCATTCACTTAATATTCTTATAGGTAATTGTGGAAGTTTTATTTCTGCGTTCGCTAGTAGCTCTGATGCATCTTTAAATACATATCTACTTAAAGCCATTATAGGTGAATTAATAGGTAGAGCTCAAATATTAATTGTTTTCCAAACAGAATTGAAAACGTGGGATGGAAATGATTAAGCTTTAGATTTAAGTTTTGGAGACCAAAGGAACTGTTTAGTACAAGATCTTATTAATTTGAAACCTTTAAAAAATGAAAGCCCTTATAATTTTGGTATGGGATATCAAGATTAAGAATTATGACCATTTAGCCTTAAAAACTTTATGTCCGTGGATTACCTGTACCAATACAAACTAATGTACGTTTAAGATCACCTAACAGCTTAGAAAAAGTTATGAGTTTAGTTGTAGAAAAAGAATTTTTTATATTCCACTCAAAGATTAAGTAATTTAAATTCTAATGTATCATTTAAGCCTAGTTTAAGAGTAACACCTACAAGGAATTAGAATTTCAATCAGTATCCTTCATTTATCCCAAATTATAATAATATACTCAATTTCAACCAACCTGACCAATATTTCCACCTAATTTAATAACTCGTCCTCCAGTGTATCATAACCACAGAGGGATACACAACATACTCCTCCAAATCAATCTCACAATTGATGTCCAAATAGCTTCGTGATGGTATGCTGTTGAAAAATTATGTTTTATATTTAGAAGTTCCGCTAAATTCTTCATTATTTCGTTCTTATATTCCGTCCCTTGATCTGTTCTTATCTCCTTCATCAGTTCGTAGTTCGGTATAAAATTGTCGAATATTGCTTTTGCTATAGTGTATGCTTCTTTATTCTGAACCGGTATCATAACTGCGTATTTAGTTAATTCGCATAATATTGTCATACAATAACGATTCCCGTTGTTACTTTCTACAAATGGACCTATTGTGTCCATGTAAATAATATCAAACGGTTTTATAGATGTATCTGTTATGACAAATTTTTCTTTGTGATTGGGCTTCGCTTTATTCACTTTACATTTATGACAATTCTTTACATACTTCCTTACGTCTTTCTCCATGTTTTTCCACTTGAAATTTGCTCTTAGTTTCTTTAATAATCTATTATTTCCTACATGTCCTCCAAACATTGCATCGTTGTGGTATCTTTCTAATATCTTTTGGATCTCTTCTTTTTGCTGTACCCTTTTTGGTACATCGCATAAACATACTTGAATACTTTTTAACCTTTGATTTCCTACTTCTATATACTCTTTTACTGTGCACTTTTTGAATAAATCATCATTTGTATATATTTTCATTCTTTTTACTTCATTTCTTACCGATAGCTCTTCAAGCTTTTCCAACGTTCGTCCTAGGTCGAAGTTGTGTAATCCGGTATTTAAGGCTTCACTAAATTTCAATATACTCTTGATCCGAATGCTCATCCTTAGTTATTTTCAAAGTGTAAAATTGGTAATTTATGTGCCTCAAGATTATTTAAAACTTTTACTACTGCAGGTTTTTGTATGGATATTCTCGATATGCTGTCCGCGTAGTTCGCTATACCTTTAACATACTGTATTTCAAAATCATATTCTTCCAAATCGATCAAATTTTTCCTAAAAAAATTGCTTACCTCTTAGTTGATTAAAACTTTTATCGCTGAAAATTTTATCCAAAATTTTCGGATTAGTTTTGTTATTTTCCTTATATGTTGATTTGTTCCATCCTGTATGTATTTCAAACTGATTCTTCCTTTCTTCTAATTCTTTTAAACTGTACACGTTTCCATTAATAATTAATGTATTTTCAATTATCCTAGCTTTAGCTCCACTTTCCCTCGCCTGTTTCATGTATCTTATTAACTGTTTTCTCTGTTCCAATATCTCTTTTGGATAATCTTCATCAATGTATATCTTCGTTCCTTTTAGTTTATTCGTTCCGTTCAAAGTCTCTACTTTCTTATTCACATCTTTCATCATTATTAATACTGGTCTATTTTTGTTACTGGTTTTGTTTCCTAATCTTTTCAAAATATCTGTTTTAACATTTACTGTGTTATTAACCTTCTTCATTACATCTTCTAATTTGTTTTCTAGTTGTTCCTCATCCTCTTCGTTTTCTTCTTCTATACCATGTATTATTTTTCTGAGTTTCTGTCATGTTTCCTTGCAAAAATTCTGTTTTTTCTTTTAGTTCCTTATTTTCCATCCTTAAATCGTAGTTTTCCTTCCTTAATTGTGCTATTTGTCTACTCATTTCCTCAATTTCATCTTCTATCTTGCATATTCTCACGTTATTGTTGACTCGATTATTGTAATTTACATTCCCATTGAATTTCCTATTAAAATTTTCGTATCTGCCGTAGTTGTTTCCTTGATTATACTGTCGAAATGTCCTTCCTGAATGATTACCGTTATAAAATCCTCTGTTGTTTCCTCTCCGGTGATTATTCCTAAAGTCAAAGTTTTACTTCCTGAAGAAATTCCTGTTATCCTTCATGTGTAAGACTTGTTGTTGTCCTACTATACCTTCTACTGAAACCAATTTTGATAGTACCTCTTATGTAGTTTCAAAACTTCCCGCTGCAATTATTATTTTGGTTGCATTCGTTGCGGCATTCATAGTTACTGCCTTAATCGTTGCTTCCTTCGTATATTTTTCGGCTAGTCGTTCGGGCATCCCTTCCGATATGTATGCTGCCTGTAATCTTTCCGCCAGTTCCTCTATTTCTGTTGCATACTGTGTCACATCTTTTCCATTTTGTCTTACTTTACCAAGCTTCGCTAAGAGAAGTCTTGGATTGTCTCCTCTTATTCCCGATTTTAGTTTATTCTTGATGTCTGCAATGGAGTTTTTCGTCGTGATTAAGCTTCTAGCTTTTCCTGTTAGTCTCGTTTTTATTAGTAGAATAGCATTATCCTCCTTACCAGTCGCGTTGATTTGTAGTGAATCTAATGAGTCTAAAAATGATTGTAATTTGCTTGCTTCGCCGTTAAATTCGTTCGGTAAAACTTTACTCGCAAAATTAAAAAAATCATTTATACTTGTCGCCATTTTTAACTGTTCCCTTTAGGGATCACTACAAGGAATCAAAATTTCAATCAGTATCCTCCATTTATCCCAAATTATAATAATATAGTCAATTTCAACCAACCTGACCAATATTTCCACCTTATTTAATAACTCGTCCTCCAGTGTATCATAACCACAGAGTGATACACAACATACTCCTCCAAATCAATCTCACAACTGGTGTCCAAATAGCTTAAGAGTAACACCTACAAGGAATCAAAATTTCAATCAGTATCCTCCATTTATCCCAAATTATAATAATATACACAATTTTAACCAACCTGACCAATATTTCCACCTAATTTAATAACTCGTCCTCCAGTGTATCATACCCACAGAGGGATACACAACATACTCCTCCTAATCAATCTCACAATTGGTGTCCAAATAACAATTATCTGACTCAACGTCATCCATTTTTCACAAATCAAACTTACAATTCAATACAACCTTCACAGCCAATTCCTAATTTCAACCAACAAAATGTTCCACAATTTAATTTTCCAAATAATTCTCAAAGTTTCAAACCAGAAACTATGGACATTTCTTCAGGAAATACTATACTTAAATCCCGATCAAAACCCAAATTTACATTAGCAGAACTATCCAATCAAACTGTAGACAATCCTTATCAAAATCCAGAAATCAATAGTTCCCTTCAAACCGATAACCAATTTGATACAGAAAATTACGAAAAATTATTTAATTCCGAAAATTCATATAATTATGAAACTGATGACAATGCTGATAATTTTTTTACGCCGGAAACAGAATATCCTCATGTAAATGATCCGACAAGTTACAATGATTTTTACAGAGATTCTCATGTAAACTCTCACGTTACAAAAATATCAAATAATCAGATTCAGTATTTTTATACTCGTGCATGTCCAAGCCAAATAACATAATTTATGTTAACGCATTAAAAACGAATTTGCCATTCATAGAAATTCAAGAAATAAATGTTTTTAGTTGATACAAGAAGTTCAAAATCACTTATAGATCCGGAACTTGGTATTAATTTCATAATAATTGCATTTCTAAAGAGAAATTTAACATTGAAACTGCTCATAATATCACGTATCACGACGAGGTAGCTCATATTCCATTGTTTGATTTCTTTAATTTACAGGAAACTCATAAATTTTATCTTTTCAAGTTTAGTGAAAAATTTGATGGAATCATTGGCGTAGATTTACTTAAACAATTAAATGCTAGGGTTAATGTTAGTAAAAGGGATTTTGTTACCCCTAAAACAGTTATTCCTCTAGTATTTGGTTCAAATAATGAGGAAAATATAAAAACAATATTCATCAATAATACCAGGTCGTACTCAACAAGTTGTCAAATTACCTGTTAATTACAAAAATGGCATAGGAATACTTGATTACGAGAAGATATGTAACGGACTCGAGACACCAAAAGCTTTGGTAATTATAGTTGATAATTTTGCAATATCTACAATAATAAATTCTAATGAGAATCCGGGTAAACTTGATATGAATGAACAATTTAAAATTGATTCCTTGAGTTTAGTTGGAGTTAATGTCTCAGAAGTGAATTCATAAATAAATTTAAGTAATTCCGATGATAATAAATTGGAAGAAAATTTAAAAAATATCCGATTAGATCATTGTAATAAAGAAGAGAAAGATGCATTATGAAATATTTGTCTATACTGAATAGACATATTTTTTATTATGAAGGTATTCCTCTAAGTTTCACGAACGAAATCAAACATAAAATAAAATTAACTGACGATAGTCCAATTTATACCAAATCATATCGGTTCCCGGAAATTAATAGAGAAGAAGTAAAGAGACAAATGGGGAAAATGTTACAAGATGACATCATTGAAAAATCAAGCCACCGTTTTCTTCATCTATCTAGATTGTCCGAAAACGATCAGATGCTTCTGGCAAGAAAAAATGGTGACTGGTAATAGATTACCGCAAGTTAAATGGGAAGAATATTCAGAACAGTTATCCAATTCCCAGAATAAGTGAAATTATTATGGACCGACTAGGAAGAGCTAACTATTTTACATTCTTGGATTTAGCTAGTGGCTTACAGCAAATTTAAGTTGATCTCGAAGATGTACCCAAAACTGCTTTCAGCACCCCACAAGGTCACTTTCAATTCAAAAGAATGCCTTTTGGACTTAAAAACGCCCCTTCCACTTTTCAAAGGGTAATGGACAAAGTATTACGAGTACTAACTGACGACACATGTATTGTTTATCTTGACGACATCTTAATTTATAGTTCTTCCCTCCAGAAACATATACATCGAAAGAAACTGGTATTCCACAGACTGAGAAAATATAACTTGAAAGTACAACTTGACAAATCCGAATTCTTTCAGAAAACTATAGTATAGCTAGGTTATATTATTACTCCCGAAGGTGTTAAACCTAATCCCGAGAACATTTCTGTCATTGAAAATTTCCCAATTCCAAAAAATTAAACAGAAATCAAAAGTTTCCTCGGACTATTGGGATACTACCGTCGTTTTATACCCAATTTTGCAAAATTATCAAAACCCATGACTGCATGCTCGAAAAAACGTATGCGAATAATTCATGACAAAGAATTTATAGACTTTTTTCGAAACTGCAAAAAAATTCTAACAAATTATCCAATATTACAATATCCGGACGTTTCAAAACCCATGATTCTAACAACCCATAGTAATAATTATTCTCTTGGAGCAGTATTATCACATGGTACCGTTCCAAATGACAATCCTATAGCTTACGCCTCACGAACGTCAAATGATACAGAAATCAACTACTCCAAAATTAATTGTTTTAGATGAAGATACGAAACTATCAAAAAACTTTTAGCGTTACACAAAATTAAAATACACTTTACCACAGCTGGTCATCATGAATCCAACTCTATAGCCTTAATTGAATATCGAAGATTATTACGAGAGCTCTATCTCAACGAAGATGATTCAATGTATTACAAATAATAGGTTACGCTAATTCTATATGTAGTTCTACAAGTTTTACCCCTTTTGAACTCACTTTTGGTTACACAGATTCTAGAAAACCTAATGAAATTTTCACACCCCAAACTTTCTATAACGAATATGTGAACAATCATCAATCAAAATTGCAACATTTTTATAAAGATGTATACGAGAAATTGGAACAAAACAAAGGAAAATTTATAGAGAAACGTATTACAAAAGGTAACTCCAATAATGAAATTAAAATCGGTCAAATTGTATACAAGCACAACCCCAAGAAACGAAATAAAAAAGAAAAACGTTTTCTAGGTCCTTTCGAAATTACTCAAATACTTGACAGGAATCGTGAAGAAATTTCTGGAAACTTACTCAAACATAAAAAACTTAAAGCACATCAAGAAATTATTCACATTACTGAACTAAACAAACCTCCCATTGCAAGTTCCTCTTTTGGACCACCGAAGGAAGAATAAATATCCCTAAATTCCATAACCTAAACGATAAACCTGGCCTCCTACCATTACGACTAGGACCAGCATATGTACAAACAGATTTTTGGACATTCATACACATATACGATATTACAAACTTAACCGTTTTTAATGAAATTAACTGTCTCAACCATTACCTTGTGGAATCTACTCATTTTAGTATTTTAAATGAAACTTCCTGTTTCTAGTTAACTCCACAGTTTATTGAAAAATGATAAAAATTCTAAAAAATTGAGAATCGTTTCGATATTATCCAAATATCATCGTCAGAATGACAGAAGTTACATTTCATATAATGCCTACATGATTACCTAATTATTTTTGGCTAGTCCAAGAAGTGACCTATCATGTGATTGACATGATATATGTTAATAGAAGATATGATAATTCAAATATTAAAGCTTAGGTATTATTAGCCCTATGGGAATATCCTGGATATGATTTTTCTCAATTAAGATCAGTATCACTGTGCAATGATATAGAAAACCAGGAAAACTATATCTGCTGATCTTTAAAATTATCACTAAAGAAGACAGTTTAAAAGTGGAGAACGCCCTAGATTTATCTGTTCATTGACGACTTCATATTGTGGGTTCCTTAAATATCTTCTGATTTCCAATTCTTTAAGGAAATCCAAATCTTGTTTCTTCTCACAAATATGCAGCACTTCTAGTTCTGTGTTAGGTGTCAATGAATGATTGGTGTCAAGTAGATGTCTGGCGTAGTGGGATTTATCTGGTTGTTTTAATCTGTATGCCCGTAAGTGTTCACAGTATCGGATTTCAAAATTTCTAAGGGTTTGACCCAAATAGACAGCATTACATTCTGGACATTTAAGTTTATATATACCAGATTTCTCTAATGGTGGAATTTTTGTTTTTACATTTAACAATTTTACTGTCTGTTTTAAAAGAAATCGTTGTATTTGTTGCTAAAGATATTATCTTCGAAATATTATTAGAAATATTTCCTGCATATGTAATGGTTCTATAAGTATTTATCTCTTTAGTTTGTTTAGGAAATATTAGTTATAATGCCACTTTTTGCTCTTTTTTACTCATTAGTTTATTTATCATATGTAATGGGTAACCGTTGGATGTTGCTATTTGTCTAATTGTGTTAATTTCTCTATCAAAATTACATTTGTTCATAGGAACTGAAAATGCTCTATGGATCATTGAATTATATGCCGCTAGTTTATGGGACATGGGATGATTGGAACTGTATGGTATAGTCACATCAGTGTTTGTTGGTTTTCGGTGAATCGAATAATCAAGTACATTATTAACTCTTCGAATTTGTAAATCAAGAAAATTGATTGAAATGTTTTCTTCAACTTCTAATGTAAATTTAATTTTTGGGTGTAAATTATTGATGTGGTTGAAAAATATATCTAATTGTCGTTCACTACCCATAAAACAAGCTAATCTGTCATCTACATATCTATACCAAAGTAAAATATTTTTTGAAATATCACTTTCAAAGATTTTTCTTTCTAAACTGTCCATAAAAATGTTTGCCAAAATTGGCGATATAGGGCTTCCCATTGATAAATCTTCATTTCGAATATATATCTTATTGTCAAAAGTGAATTAATTCTGATTAATACATACCTCAAATGAATTAAGTATATCTGATATTATTCCTGGTTTAATATTTTTATCTTCTAGAAACTTTCTTACGAGTATTAGACATCCTTTAGGAGGAATTTTAGTGAACATATTGGTAACAAGAAATGAAATAAACTTAGAAGCTATCTTGCAAGTTAAATCCTTTTAATTTTTTGATCAGTTCCATTGAATTTCTAATTGAATATTTAGATATATATCTGTAACTATTTAGTATATTGTTAAGTTTCTTTGCCAATATATTATTAGGAGTATTAACATAAGAAACTACAGGTCTAATTGGTTTCGTTATTTTATGTAATTTAACGGTTCCATATAATTGTGGAGAATGAGGATTCTTATTTATAATAGACCTCTTTTCGTTATCACTGAAAAGATAGTTTGAATTATTAACAATATCTCTAACATTATTATACATTTTTTTGTTGGATCTGCTCTAAGAACTTTAAGATCGCTAGATTCTATGAAGTTATATATCTTTAAATTCTAATCATTAGTTGTCAAAATGACAGTAGCGTTCCCCTTGTCAGATTTTGTAACTGTTAGGTGAATATCTTCTACTTTCTCTTTTATTGAATTTGAAACTGTAATGTCATTTTTTGTTTGACGTTTAACTTTTGAAGGTTCAATATTTTTGATTAAATTGGCAATTTTTAGTTCAATCCAGGAATAATATCAGATATACTTAATTTATTTGATGTATGTAGGTATTGATCTGAATTATTTCACTTTTGACAATAAGATATATATTCAAAATGAAGGTTTACCAATGGGAAATCCTATATCGCCAATTTTGGCAAACATTTTTATGGACAGTTTAGAAAGAAAAATCTTTCAAAGTAGTATTTCAATAAATGTTTTAGTTTGGTATAGATATGTAGATGATATATTAGCTTGTTTTATGGGCAGTGAACGACAATTAGATATATTTTTCAACCACAATAATAATTTGCAACCAAAAATTAAATTTACATTAGAAGTTGAAGAAAATAGTTCAATCAATTTTCTTGATTTAAAAATTCAAGGAGTTAATAATGTACTTGCTTATTCGATTCACCGAAAACCAACAAACACTGATGTGACTATTCCATACAGTTCCAATCATCCCATGTTCCGTGAACTAGCGGCATATAATTCAATGATACATAGAGCATTTTCAGTTCCTATGAACAAATGTAATTTTGATAGAGAGATCAACACAATTAGACAAATAGCAATATCCAACGGTTACCCATTACATATGATAAATAGACTAAATAGTAAAAAAGAAGATAAAGTGGCATTACAACTAATATTTCCTAAACACACTAAAGAAATGAAAACTTATAAAACCATTACATATGCAGAAAATATTCCTAATAATATTTCAAAGATAATGTCTTTAGCAACAAATACAACGATTTCTTTTAAAACAGAAAGTAACATAAGTACAAAATTGTTAAATGTAAAAACAAAAATATCACCATTAAAGAAATCTGATATATATAAACTTAAATGTCCAGAATGGGGTCAGACCTTTAAAAATTTTGAAATCCGATACAGTGAACACTTACAGCATACAGATTAAAATAACCAGGTAAATCACACTACGTCAGATATCTACTTGACACCAATCATTCATTGACACTTAACATAGAACTAGAAGTACTACATATTTGTGATAAGAAACAAGAACTGGATTTCCTTGAAGAATTGGAAATTAGAAGACACTTAAGAAACCCACAAAAGGAAGTCGTCAATGAATAGATAAATCTAGGGAAATCTCCACTTTTAAACTCTCTTAAATGTTATCCAGGATATCCCCATAGGGCTAATAATATCTTAGCTTTAATATTTGTTTTTGACGATGATATTTAGATAATATCGAAACGATTGTCAATTTTTTAGAATTTTTAACATTTTTCAATAAACTGTGGAGTTAACTAGAAACAGTAAGTTGCATTTAAAACACTTAACTGTTTTTAACTTCAAAAGACCAATATGACTCTCTTTGAAAACATCCCAGCATCTTTAATATTACATAACACTTCGATAATTTCTATCAAATAATTCAAGTATTACAAAATAACACCAAATAACATCACAGGAATCATTTATGAAAATATTTGGAAATAATTCTAGAATATTATCCCACACCAAGAAATATAAAGCTCAAATATTATTGATTCACAAAAAGAATTACGGAATATAAAAATTGAAAATATAAAAACATTCCTTTTCTTCTTAATAGAACAGATCGTTTCTCTATTAGCTTTCAAGAAATATATGATATGCTTGATAAAATAGAAGTAGATACAAGCTTCGCAAAAAGAAATACTTGCAACAATTCTATAGCAAACCCAGGCGAAGTACTTTTGATTAATCTAAATTTACGACCAACTCTTTGGACTGCGCCTTTCAACAACCATCACTCTAAAGCGTCAAAGTAAGCTGCTCTGTCACCCTGTATTATGATCAATCAGTTTTTACTGTTGATAATTGTTCTCTGTTTGTAGTTTATCACCGATATAATTAAATCTTCTAAACTTCCAAAGTTTGTATCCATAAATAATCCACGATATAACTAAGTGTAACAAATGGTAGTTTCACTTCCAACTTTAAACTATTATTCATAATTCATTTCCTAAGAACCGTGAATTCTAGATTGCACAACACTATGTATTAACTCTTGCCAAATTTCTTGATAGTTCGAATGCCTTGTTAGTAGTGTCTAACTTTGTAGCGGAAATAGGTCAACTAGATAAATTATTGATAAGCATTATTTTGTATTTACGGCTTCGCACCTTGAATTTCTGTCTTTTTACATGAATAAATTGAACCCTTGAAAATATATCGTGACATTTGATAATATTAGTTTCACTCACAACTTTCGTGTTCATGGTTTCACTTTGCAACTTTGCAAATGATCATCGCTTTAACAAGGCACCTTTATCACTACCTATGTGTATTTGTAGAATGAGCCACATGGAAAGGGTGTTCAGCTATTGAGGATAATAATCGTGTTATTAACGTAAAAATAGCTGCGTGCATCCGCTTAGGTTTATGGTAAAATGACTTTTTATCTAACACTATTTACACAAAACGCTCACTCCTAATCTCTGTAGCTTGGACTAATATTATTATTGTGAAATTAACTGTCTCGACCCTTACTTCGTGGAATATGCTCATATTAGTGTTTTTAAATGAAACTCACGGTCTCTAGTTAATTCCACAATGTAATAAAAAATATTGAAAATTCTAAAAAATTGTCAATTTTTTAGAATTTTCAATAATGTTTATTATATTGTGGAATTAACTAGAGACCGTGAGTTTCATTTGAAAACACTATTATTATTGTGTTTTAGCACTCGCAACATTTGGTTATAAATAAATTGACTTTTTTTAACAATATTGAATATGTTTTATAACATATCTATATATATAAAAGAAAGTCGTGTTAGTTACTCCACTTATAACTCAAGAACGGCTGAACCGATTTAGCTGAAAATTGGCAGGGAGGTAGTTTAGTGCCAGGAAAAGGACATAGGATACTTTTTATCCCGTTCGACAGCATTCCCATAGGATACTTTTTATCCCGTTCGACAGCATTCCCGTGTGACTTGACATGAAACGTCAGTCACTATAAAACGTGGTATAACAAAAAAGAATCAGACTTGGAATAACAAAACACAAATGACAGCTATGTAATTGACGTATAATGACAGCTATGTAATGACGTATGGATGACAATTTGATATTTGTAAGAAATCAATAATGGAACTATTTCTATTAAATAAATAATTAACAATTATAATGTAATGATAGTGCCATTGCCCATTCGTATGAACAGTGAAGTGAACTATAAAACTCGGTATGGTTAAAAATTTGAGTTTTTAGGTGAAGTGAAGTTTAATTAATAATGCCGCGACCAAGACGATCGAATCTTTCCCGACAAAGCCGTGATGCAAGAAGAATACGAAATACTGCAAATAAAAGGAGAGAAGAAGAACAAGAAATTGCACGTGAACAGCGCTGCGATAGTATGGCTCGACTTTGTGCTTCTCAATCACGAGAGCAAATTGAAGCAGCTCGTGAAACAGCTCGGTTGGCAATGCAGAATCGTCGAGCGAACAACAGAGGTCAACAAATAGATAATTTGCGACGTAAAACAAGATATTTATCAAGTGCTGATTTGAATCGAGCAGCGTTTCAATACGATTGCAGCAATGATTACAGCTTGCATCCTAGCGTTTGCATTGAGCAAATGGACGTAGTTTGCGAATATTGTGGTGCATTAAAGTTTTCCGGAGAAACGCCTGGATTATGCTGTCTTAATGGTAAAGTGAAATTGCCATTGTTGACTCCGCCACCTGAGCCATTGTATTCATTGCTTTGTGGCGAAACACAAGAATCACGCCACTTTCTTGCAAATACTCAAAAATACAATGGTTGTTTCCAGATGACGTCATTTGGGGCAGATATTATCGAAGAACGAGGATTTAATCCGACATTTAAGGTATTTATTTTTGTACTTATATAGAATGTAGTTGAAGAATCTTTATCTATTGGTACATATGTAGTATATTTGCTAATTCTGAACTCTACTCTCCCACTGAAAAAAGTGTTTATAACCCAGTTAATACTGTCTGGTTTTTATTTTGTAGATACAAGGACAGATTCATCATCGAATTGGATCATTACTATCTTTCGAAGATACACAGAATAAATTTTTACAAATATATTTCATGGGCAACATGGAAGAACAACTTGATCGACGCCTAGAGATCAATGCAGGAATGAAGCGAGCAATTCTTCAAGACTTGCAGTGTCTGCTTCATGAACATCATGCGTTGGTCAGGTTGTTTGAGAGTGCTTTAGAGCGCATGCCAAGTAATGACTATAAAGTTGTCATCAAAGCAGATAAACGACCATCTGGAACACACGAAAGGACATTTAATGCTCCAACAGTAGACGAAGTTGCCATCCTGATTGTTGGTGAACAATTGGAAAAACGCGATATTGTGCTTAAACGTCGCGATAATGGGCAACTGCAACAAATATCTGAAACTCATCGATCATATGACACATTGCAATACCCGCGGATGTTTTGGCAAGGAGCAGATGGATATTATTTTAATATTAAAATGAAAAATCCATTGAATGGTGAGTATCAGTATCATAATTTATTTCATTTATTTGTGAAAGACACTGATTTAAAATAATGCTTATTAAAAAAATGGTTAATGTCTGTATTGTTTGCCTTTAAAATTTGCTTTTGAAATGGTTAATTATCAAATTTTTAATTTCAGGTGAAGAAACTACAAAGAAAGTTAGCTCAATGAATTATTACGCATATCGTTTGATGATTCGTCAAAATGCTGACAACTATTTGCTGCGGTTTCGTCGATTGTTTCAGCAGTATTGCGTTGACATGTTTGTAAAAATAGAAACGGAACGTTTAACATTCATTAGGTTGAACCAAGCCAAACTGCATTCTGAGGAGTACATCCATTTACGTGATGCAGTTAGTACTGAAGAAAATGCAGCTAATATTGGTCGATTAACTATTCTGCCGGCGACATACATTGGTAGTCCACGTCATATGCATGAATATGCACAAGATGCAATGACATATGTTCGTCATTACGGTCGGCCCGATCTCTTTATTACTTTTACCTGTAATCCAAAATGGATAGAAATTACTCAATTGCTGCTTCCCGGACAAACATCAAGTGATAGACACGACATCACAGCACGTATATTCAGGCAAAAAATTCGGTCCCTGATGAACTTTATTGTTAAACAACGCGTCTTTGGAGATACTCGATGCTGGATGTATTCAATCGAATGGCAAAAGCGAGGCCTGCCGCACGCACACATTCTTATTTGGTTAGTGGAAAGAATTCAGCCTGACCAAATAGATGATATCATATGTGCCAAAGATTCCTGATTATGAAGTCGATCCAGACCTACATGATGTTGTTACTACTAATATGATTCATGGACCGTGTGGTGCCATCAATCCCCAATCACCTTGCATGCTCGATGGAAAGTGCTCTAAACGATATCCACGGAAATTAACGGCGGAGACTGTCACTGGCAATGATGGTTATCCGCTGTATCGGCGTCGATCACCAGATGACAACGGTCCATATTCGCCACTTCTTTCTAAATCGTTCAAGACACATTGCAACGTTGAATACTGCAATTCAGTTAAGTCCTAAAATATATTTGCAAATATGTCACGAAAGGCAGTGATATGGCGGTTTTTGGATTGCAATCCTCGAATACCAACGATGAAATTTCACGCTATCAAGTTGGTCGTTATGTGAACTGTAATGAAGCGATTTGGCGTATATTCGCATTTCCCATTCACGAACGTCATCCTACTGTTATGCATTTGGCGGTGCATCTGGAGAATGGTCAACGAGTATATTTCACGGCTTCGAATGCTACGCAACATGCTGAAACACCTCCAGCAACTACATTGACCAGTTTTTTTGCAATCTGCCAAAGCGATCAGTTTGCACGACCTTTGCTTTACTCGGAGATGCCACGTTATTATACTTGGAATGCTTCATCGAAGAATTTTCAAAGACGGAAGCAAGGCGATGCGGTTCCTGGGTATCCAGATGTGCGTTCTACTGATGCTCTTGGTCGTATGTATACAGTTCATCCAAAGAATAATGAATGTTTCTATTTGCGGTTGTTGCTGGTAAATGTGCGTGGGCCACCGTCATTTGAGTCACTACGAACTGTTAATGGTGTAATATTCCCAACATATCGTGCTGCATGTGAAGAATTGAAGTTATTAGAAAACGATAGTGAAGCCATTATCTCTGCATCTCCAAGTCAGATACGCACATTATTCGCTATCATAATTTTGACATGTTTTCCATCAAACCCATGTAACCTGTGGCACAAATACAAGGATAATATGTCAGAAGATATTTTACATCAAATTCGTGTCAGTTCCAGAAATCACGATATTGAGATGAATGAGGAGATACATAATCGTGCTTTACTCTTGATCGAAGATATGTGTTACCTCATGTGCGGTAATTTATTAATCAGGTAAGGAATGCCAGCACCATATCGTGAAATGAATGACGCATTCAATCGAGAATTGGAACAGGAACGTGAATATGATCACCAGGAATTAGATTTAGTAGTTCAAACGAATGTACCCCTGTTGAATTACCAACAAAAGGAAGTTCATGATATTTTAATGAAGGCAATCGATGATAAAATGGTGGTTCATATTTCCTAGATGCCCCTGGTGGAACTGGCAAGACATGCCTCATGTCATTAGTTTTAGCAACTGTTCTGACGAGATCTAACATAGCAGTTGCAGTTGATTCTTCTGTAATAGCAGCCACATTGTTAGAAGGATGCCGTACGGCTCATTCAGCATTCAAATTACCGTTAAATCTTCAAATTATTGCAGAACCAACGTGTAATATTGCAAAACACTCAGCAATGGCTAAAGTTTTAGCGGTATCGAAAATCATCATCTGGGACGAATGCACAATGGCGCATAAACGTGCATTAGAAGCACTTAACCGAACATCAAAAGATTTACGCAATGACACGAGATGTTTTGGAGGAGCAATGATTTTACTGTCTGGCGATTTCCGCCAAACACTGCCAGTAATTCCAAGATCTACGGCTGCCGACGAAATAAACGCTTGCCTTAAATCGTCAAATCTATGGCGCTATGTGAAGAAACTGCAACTGACAACAAACATGAGAGTTACATTGCTTAATGATGCATCTGCTGAAGATTTCTCGGAGCAATTGCTGACTATCGGTAATGGTCAAGTACCTGTCGATGAATCGAGCGGATTAATATCATTTCCAAATAATTTCTGTAATTTTGTCTCATCAAAAGACGAACTTATCAACAATGTATTTCCAGAAATTATTTCTAACTACAAAAATAATGAATGGTTGAGTGAGCGAGCAATTTTAGCGGCTAAGAATAAAGATGACCTAAACTACATAATTCAAAATAAGATCATTGGAACAATGCATTCATTCAAATCTATTGACTGCGTCACAAATGAAGATGAAGCCACCAACTATCCAATTGAATTTTTAAACTCTTTGGACGTGCCTGGCTTACCACCGCACAATTTACGCCTAAAGGTTGGCTCCGTAGTAATCATGCTTCGAAACGTAAACCAACCAAAACTGTGCAACGGTACGCGTTTGGTAGTTAGAAAATTGATGAACAATGTAATTTACGCTACGATAATGATAGGAAAATTCAAAGGTGAGGAAGTTCTCATTCCGAGGATACCGATGATCCCAACCAATATGCCGTTTGAATTTAAAAGACTTCAATTTCCGATACGTCTTGCATTTGCTATGACCATCAACAAATCACAAGGCCAATCCTTAAAAGTTTGTGGTCTAAATCTAGAACATTCATGTTTTTCCCATGGTCAATTATACGTGGCATGTTCACGGGTCGGAAGACCATCTGCGTTGTTTGTTTTTGCGCCTGATAATAAAACAAAAAATGTCGTGTATCACAAGGTACTTAAATGAAGAGCAACCTATGTACTAAAATACAGAAATAATTATGAATGATTAATGTAGGTATTTAATTTTTTTTTGTATTTTTTCCAATTAAAAAAAAAGTCTGCTTATTTGTTGCCATTAAGGCGGAACAAAGTTCGCCGGGTCAGCTAGTTACTTTATAAATCTTTAATTCCAACTACTTTTTGTTTATATTTTTTCCATTAAAATTGTAATAATTGTTCTCAAATAAAATGTATAAGTCTTGCACAGTTTTACATTTATGACATTTCATTAGGGAATTCTTTTTCTGTTTAATTTTTCTTATTCGTTTCTAAATTTTGTAATAGATTATGTTCGGTTTCTGAATCCTACCTATCAAAATATCCTATTACTTCTGTCACCCCTTACGCATATAACAATATATTTGGCAACAATGTAACATTTAAAATACACCTGACAACGCATATAACCTATTCTAGATAATTTTTTGACAGCCACGTTTTTCTTCTTCCAAATTCAGTGTCTACAAATATGCAGTGAACTCATTCATTTCCCCTTTCCACTAGAATACCGTCAACTGGGATAACTTTGGCCCAAACCTTGGAAAAATATGTTTCTGCTTACTATGGGCCAACCAATACAGTTATCGACTTAGTTCTTGTGTGAAACGACAGGTAGCAGCACTGCCTAGACCGCTATGCCTAAATTGATGCAGTTCCTTAGTTTGCCACCGCTACAGTGGTGCTCCATCTCCAGTTCAAATCAGAAACCAAGCATCTTATTGGACTTTTTATATTACAATCCATTCTCTCTTTTTAATAACGTAACAAATTACTTGGGCAGAACTTTGGATTTGGTGATTGGGTCTGAAGATGGTATTCGCAAGGGGACAAGAGACTTATTACCATTTGTTAAAGAAGATATACATCACCCCGCTTTAGATATAAATGTTACTTTATTACCGACGGAAACAGAGTCTTTTCCTCAAAATAAATCAAATTTAGCTTTTCAGAATAATTTCAAAAATGCTGAATATTTAAAATTAATTCAAATGTTAAAAGAGGTGAACTGGGATTGTGTTATAAACAAAAATAATGTTAATGAAGCCTTAAGTGACTTTAACGAAGTATTAAATGGTATTATCGTAGTTTGTGTCATAAAATTTAAATTTAGTAAATATCGTAAAAAATATCCTGCATGGTATTCTGATGAAATAAAACAATTAATAAATGAGAAGGAGTCGTATTTACTTTGTCGAACGAAGTTCCGCATCAAAACTTTGCCTGGAGAGAGTAGCCACTATGGGAGGGCAGTGCCAGTGACACCCTTCCTCTTATGGTAGAACATCCTCTCGTGTGGGGTAGCGTTGGTTGCCGTACAAAGCAGTATTCTTATTGGATGAAGAGCTTCCGGTAGTACTTTCTACCATTGATTTACTGGCATCTGTTTGGACTTTAAACCAAGGGATATAGTTTTCCAAATTATGCCGTTATATCTTTCAATTTGCCCATTCCCACAGAGATTGTAGGGAGTTGTCCTGCTCGTGGCTATATTTTTGGAGTGTAGGAATGTCTCGAATTCTCTTGATACAAATGACGTGCCTCTATCGGAATGGATGTACATGGGATAACCAAATACTGAGAATATTTGTGATAGTGATTGTATGACGGTTTGAGCTGATAGATCGGTGCACGGGATGGCAAAAGGAAATCTAGAATACTCATCAACGACCGTCAATAAATATTTATGACGAGTACTTGACGGGAGTAGCCCTTTAAAATCAATACCAAGGCGCTCAAAAGGTTATGTAGCTTTAATAAGGCTGTTAGTTTTCTTATTGTAAAATCTTGGTTTTATTTCTGCGCATATTTTGCATTTTGCCGTCATATTTTTGATTTCGTCTAATGTATAGGGAAGATTCTGAACTTTAACGTAATGATTCATTCGTGGAATACCAGGATGGCATAGGAAATTATGAATTCCTTCTAATTTGGAGTATGTGATCGATGTGCAGCAAAATCTAGAAAATGCATCAGCCGCTAGGTTTTCCTTACCGGGCCTGTAAGTTATATCGAAATTGTACGGGGATAACTCTAATCGCCATCTGGTAAATCTTTCATTCTTTATTTTCCCGGCATGTCTTAAGTCAAACATGTAGGAAACAGATTTTTGGTCAGTTACTAGTTGGAATTTACGTCCGATTAAGTAATATCTCCATTTACGGAGAGCTTCTTCCATTATTGCATAAGCGTCCTTTTCAACTGCAGGGTGATTCTGCTCGCTCTTCGATAGCGTCCTTGAAAAGAAAGCAACTGGTCTATGGTTCTGCGTGAGAATAGCAGCTATAGCAACATCAAAGGCATCGGTTTCAACACAGAATGGAGAGTTTTCTTCTACGTTAACTACAAATGCTTTGAGTATACAGGATCTAATATCATTGAAATCTTTGACTAAAATTGGATGAAGAGGGAAAGTCTTGCATTCAACTAACCTGTGAATTCTGTCAGAAAAATGAGGTATTCACTTGGAATAGTGAGAAAACATTCCAAGTGCCCGATGCAATGAAGATTTATTGTGAGGAATTGGGAAATCTAATAATGGTTTTAAACGATCGGGGTCTGGGCGTAAGGTGTTATTTTCTATAAGATATCCTAAAAGCTTGATTGATTGCAAATTAAATTTAGATTTTTCTTTATTGGTGGTTAAATTGTATTTCTTACATACCTCTAAAAACTTTTCTAGGGTTCCGTCATGTTCGGATTGAGTTTTCCCAGTTACTGTCACGTGATCTAAGTAGGTATGAACTCCTTGAAGACCTTCTTTCGAAATTATTTCTTCAATTTTTTTTTGGAAAGCAGCAATGCCGTTGGTTACGCCCATAGATATTCTTTTAAATGGCCAAAGTTTTCCAGCAGCTTCAAATGCGGTAAACGGCCGGTCTTCCTTCCTGATGGTGATTTGATAGTATGCACTTTCCAGGTCAATAGTGCTATGAAATTTGTATTTGGCCACACTTGACGCAATTTTCTCAATTGATGGTAATGGGTATTCGTCCAGCATTGTATATTTGTTGATAGTTTGAGAATAGTCACCGACCATTCTTTTTCTGTGAGTGTCATTTACAATGAGTACTTGAGCTCTCCAAGGGGATAGGCTTTCTTCAATTATTCCGTGTTTCAGGAGACTCTGAACGTCATCGTTGGAAAACCTTCTTGATTTAACAGCAATAGGGCGATAATTGGGCGCTAGATGCTCAAATAGGGACGCTGGCTCAACTTTAGCACTCACATGCTAAAAAGCTACTTACATTCAAAGTTAGTCTGTCACCGCCAAAGTTTACTGACAAAATCGAGTGCTGTTTGAGAATGTCATGTCCGAGAATAATATCTGCACAACAATTTTTGAGGACACTCAGCTTGAATTTAGAATAAGAATGGTAAGGAATTTTCAAGTCTCCATAACAGTAAGCTTTAACTGGTACCAGTAATGAGGATGAAGCCATACTGACCTTCGATTGTGTCGGGTGCAATTTGATCTTCAGCTTTGCAGCAAACAAGTCACTGATGTAGCTTTCTGTACTTCCGGTGTCGATGAGTGCTTCCGCCGAGTATCCGTTAATGATTAATGTGATTACTGACTTGGAAAGACTAGTCGGTGAAGCCGCTGAAATTTTAGACTTTCGAGAATTAATGTTTTGAACTGATGCAAAAGTTGGAAAGTTGTCTTCTTCCAAAGAGTCGTCACATTGTTTTGCGGCAGCAGAGGTTTTCGACTTGGATGACCTGCAAACCTTAGAGACAAGTTTTTTTTTATTGCACAATTTGCATATTTCTTCACGTGCAGGGCAAGATGAACGCATATGACTTTTATATCCACAGAAGAAATATTTCGACTTGTTGGTTGCAGCAGAAATTAAGGGAATGTATAAGGTTTTCTCATGAGTTTCACTATTTGACGGTGAAGCTAACTGTGATTGGAGGGTATTAAAATACTCAGAAAATGTTTGTGCTGATTCGAGGGCACGTGCTATATTAAATGCCTCTTCTAAATCCAAGGTTATATTTTTCAACAGTCTTTGTCGGATACTAGGGGTGATTAGCCCATTAATAAAAGCATCTCGAATGTATTCGTCCCTGTACTTCTCAGCGGTCACTGCTTTAAAACCACAGTCTGCACTTAAAGCTCTTAACGATTGTATATACTGATCTACAGTTTCCCCTGACTGTTGACGTGTAGTCATATATCTGTACCTCGCATACACTTCATTATTCGGTTTTATATAAAGCGAGTCTAATCTTTCTATAGCCTGAGCATTGCAGATTTGCAGTTATTGATGAGTTCAAAAATGTTGTGACTCACGTGATTGTAGAGTAATAGTAATTTGCCAGTTTCTTTAGCAGCAATTGTGTTAACAAAGGTTTCAGAGGTGGTCTTCCAGTGAGTCCATTGGGAAGTGGCACAAGGTGAGGTGTATTCGACTTCAAATCGTTCAGGCTTGAAATACTTGTCAATTGTCTTGATTAGTATTTATTATTATTAGTTGAATAAATTGTTATAAAGCAAAACCTGTCTTAATGAGGTTTTATTCAACTAAAATACAAGTATCATTTTGAGTAAACAATTCACATAAACTGTAATGATCTAATCAACACTGATAACTAACTAACTAACTATATCACAGAGTATAGCCGTCATGAATCTATTTGTTAATTAGAAATGTCTGTGGATATGGTGTACACACTAGATGTAAATTGAGTGAATGAAAACGACGAATACTCAGTGTGTATTAGTTTATTAATTTCCAGCTAAGCGCTTTCGGCTATTTAGCCATTATCAAAGCTGTCGTCATTTAAAAAGTCGGTGTCAAAGCCATCAAGTTGATTAAGAACAATGCTCAAAGTAGAATCATTGTTATGATTAAGTCATTGGAATAAAAACATTAAAATAACCCTATTGGAAGGGCGTAAAATTATAATTTACATGATGTAAATTCAATCAAAATTAAATTTTTTTTAATTTTGAATGAATTTACATCATGTAAATTATAATTTTACACCCTTCCAATAGGGTTATTTTAATGTTTTTATTCCAATGACTTAATCATAACAATGATTCTACTTTGAGCATTGTTCTTAATCAACTTGATGGCTTTGACACCTACTTTTTAAATGACGACAGCTTTGATAATGGCTTAATAGCCGAAAGCGCTTAGCTGGAAATTAATAAACTAATACATACTGAGTATTCGTCGTTTTCATTCACTCAATCTATTTGTTAATTGGATTTGGAAACTTTAACATTTTAAGAAAAAGGATCAATAGACTTTCTAAAATGAAAATATCTATAGATTGTATTAGAAAATGGAGAATGCACTGTCACTTGGATACTCAAAGATAGACAGATGGAATTCTATAATCGACAATCGATAATAAATACTCTTAATGATTCAAATAATAAATGTATTCATGTTCCTGTTTTACAATGCGAAGGTTCAAATTGTTCAATGGTCATTTTTCCATTGTTAATCAAATTGTGACTTCATGAAATAATGTATGTAATATTTTTCGTCTTTTCATCCCAGCTATTTTCTAAATTGTCCGTTTATTTATAAAAGCATCTCTTTTGTCGTCCTCTTCGATTTTAATAAAAATATTTTAGTATTATTCTACTGATTACTATAAATTTATATTTTTTACCGGAATAGCATGTATTTTTTAGTGTATGTTATGCTTTGTAATATCATCTTATTGGTCTTCGCAATCGCAATCCTCCTCTTCGCATTCCTTCTGCCAATCGACCCTTTCATGAGTGGTAGTTTGAAACATTGCGTCTAGAACGGTACCGCCGTATTTACCAACCCAAGTACCCAGCAGGAGACCGATAAATAACGCTCCAACGTCGTACAATAATTTTGCCATTTTTGAAGTTTACAAACAAACTGAGTTTGACATGCTTATGGACAGTAGTGACAGTTCATGTAACTTATAAATGAATAAATACTATACTATTGATAACATACGTAATATTCTTATATTATTTGCTTATGTCTCATTGTTGGGAGCATGTCTGTATAGATAAGCACTATTTATTGTGAATTTGGATTTTTCGTTTTAATGGTTGATAAAAATGTAAATTAACACACTAAAAAGAGCAAGCAATTCAAAACAAGTTGGGGAGCGTGTACGAAAACTTTAAAACCGTAATTTCAAATTTAAATTACCGAAATTGTCTAATAATTATTACAACACAAAACAACGGAACGTAAATACTCTCTATCCAATAATAATAATAAGAAATACGAAGGAAGCACGCAACCATAGATATGTTAGATGAAAATGACTGTCGGAAGATGTCAAAATAAATCCTTACCACAGATCATATAACTACTATTAAAAAAAGAAGATAGCTCACTTGAAGTAGGCTTTAGTTACGACTAACAACACAAAGGCGCTGCCAAAGCAGTCACATAACAGAATTTTTTGTTGTGTGACATAGATACTGTCATTGATCTCTGATGGGAATATTTGAAATTTTAGAATGGCGAGAGTTTTTAAAATTTCAAATTGTCGGGTATATCTTTCAATTTTGTTGTACTAGTATAGTATTTTTCACGATCTAAGAAAGTGACAAGCCTCCAGTTATTATATGATAGGCAATAGAATGGATTTTCTTAGATCGTGAAAAATACTGTATAAATCAACTGGTTATATTGCATATAGAGAACATTACCACTAGTAATTATATGCAGTATTTTTTTTCTTATTTACAGCAAGCAAGGTAAACTAGTATAATCTGTAAATAATTTCATGCTGCATATTTTACATTATACTATTCCAGTCGATATTCTTTTCTGCACAATTTATAAAGACTAAAGACTAAACTAGGAAAAAAGTGCTATTTTCAGAAAAATTTAATTGTACATTTTACATAATTTATGATGTATAACCTAAAATTATAATTCAGAACATAACCATTACATTTAAATACAAATACACACAAAACAATTCTAATATTACTACCAGATATTCCTTATTTAAAAAGAATTAATCTTCTTCTATGGCCCACCCAGGAGACGTAAGTTTAAAACTTCAGGCCTCATTAAGGTTCCGCATCAAAGACAGGCCTACATTTTGTGGCATCACGAACACTTATTACAAAATTTATTGAAATGGTTCTTTAATTCACTAAGTGACGGCACAAACACTTATTTCAAAGTTAGTTGAAACAGTTCTTTAATTCGTCATGTGCCTTCACGAATAAATGCCTTTGAAATAAATCAAACAGGTTCTTTAATTTGCCAGTGATCTGACTTAGATTAGTTTCCAGATCACTATATCAAAAACGAGATCTTTGAAGGCTCTAAAGCAACAATAATGACAACTTTTTTATGTATTCCCCTGACTAGCCAGACAACTAAGGGTAGAACATACTCTTAGATTTACTTTCCT
This sequence comes from Galeruca laticollis, assembly GCA_963921935.1. NCBI lineage: Eukaryota > Metazoa > Arthropoda > Insecta > Coleoptera > Chrysomelidae > Galeruca > Galeruca laticollis. The sequence goes on along the minus strand of OY998181.1, from coordinate 152,669,882 downwards.
ATGATACAATAAATACGGATTTAAAAGAGTTTACTTATTTCTAAATCAATTAACAAAAATCAACATGAATATTTATACCTCCACTTCACAGGTTGACAACATAAAACATTGTTTCAATTCAATGACTAAAATGTACAATAAATTACCAAAATTAAAGCAAACAAAAGATTTTAATGAATACATGTCTACTAATCTGTAACTACTGTGAAAGATTGCCAGTTTTATTCCATTTTGTTACTATCATGTTGTATTGGGATTCAGGATAAATTAAAGATTATTATTTTATTATATATCATCCGGTAAATGGAATTTTTGTTACCTAAATTAGTGAAAATAGATATTGACGTACCTATAAATATGTTTTAGAGTTAGTAAACTCCATAATATTTGTTAAAAACTCTTGATTAGTCAATTTTTATGTGTGTATATGTTCAGAAAATGTTTTGATGTGTTGAGCAGCTTGCATGAGATTGTTCCGTGCAATAGTACATCTAGGGATTGTCTTGTACAGTGTTACTTTTTTGTAACGTTTACATCTTCTCACAAAGTCCTCACTTGTTTTAACTATGAATAAATAAAAATTATATAATTAACCTAAGGTACAAAGCCCTAAGAAGTATACCTTCATAATACCACAATATTAAATTATTAAAATAATGTAATTTAGTTTGTTACTAATTTTTAATGTTTTTATCACTTTGATTTTCGTACTTTTAAATCTGTAGTGTTTCTTGTGTATAGGTACTATAAAATATTGCAATTTGATGAGTATTATCCTTGCATACATAAATTTTTAAAATATACGTTAGTTTTACTAGGCCAAAAAAAGCACAATTTAGTATTAATTTAACACAATCCTGCACTATTATTTTTTGAACTTAATGTTTAAATCATCTTATTTTGAAATAAAGTGTAAGAAAACATGAAAGTACAAATTATACTAATATATTACCTAAACTTTCCGTCGGTTTTCCATTAGAACTTTGACTGAAATCTGGTTTTGGGCCGCCACTTTCTCAAACAACAAAAATAAAATGAAGTGGCTATCAAAAATAGTGTTTTTATTTTTATTCTTCATCAAAAACCATTCATCTTCACAAAACACACTAAATTATTAAAATATCCTCAATTATTTCAGGAATTCTAGTATATATCCACTGGTAATTCGGAATTTTACATTATTTGATAATCAATCAACTACAGTATTTACCAGTTTGTCCCAAGTATAAAGTAGGTACTGCATCTCGCTTTAAATATGTTCTGTAATTTTTGGCTAGGAGTTTCCAATTCTCATCAGAAACTCTATAGTTCCGAATGACTTTATCTTCATCCTGGGTGAGTAAATATTCATGGTTAATGTTATTAATCCACATACGGAGAAGCTAACAAAAAAAAATTGGTTATTATAAGGAAATTAATATCGGCATATATGAAGTAAAATAAAGCAAAACACCTTATTCAAAACTATTTCTATTGTGAACAATGTGACAAAAAAATTTATAATATGAAAGCTCTGGGAATCTATTTTTTATATACATAAGAATATTATATTTTTTAATGCGAAACTTTGCGTTGACAAAAAAGTAATAAACATACTGTTACGAACTCGCACACCGAAGCAGATACTAAGTACGGCCCTGTAACCTCATGTTAACGGAGTTAAGAAAAAGGCGAGCGCGCCGAATTCTGAGAAGGTCTATTGGGATCTATTGTGACCGTCCTTTTTAAACATGTTCTCGAAAGGCATTTTAAGAAATATCGCGAACGGCATGTCCCATCCCGAATGTTCTAGTAAAGAAAGTTTTTGATATAAATACAGGACCGATCAGCGGATGAGTTCAGTTTATAATTTGCCATAGTGAGTTAAACAGTAATTAAGTGAATATAAAAGTGTTATAAATTAATAAGTTAGTGTGCATATAAATTAAATTTAAGTGACTAGTTAAGTACATATAAATTAGTGTTAGTGAGTTAGTGTTTAAATAAATTAGTAAGTAGCAATACCGAGTGTTTAAAATTTATCCCACCCGTTTATTGTTTAAATAAATAACAGAAACATTACAATACCATTAGTCCTACATTTTTAGGTCTTGATAAATAAAATATTATAAGTTTGCAATTTAGCTTACCTTAAGATCTGTAGGAAAAGCATGCATTGGATTTCAGTGTTCTTAAAATAAAAATTAGGTACACAACACGTAAATACCTTTATTAAAATGAAATAAGAATCAAATATAATATCAATAATATTAAAAAAAGATAAGAATGATGAAATCGAAAGCACGAAATAACGAATATTCAATGCTTTGAAATTCAAACAATCAGACATGAAAGATTATTTATCTATTGTTGACGTTAAGATCGACACGGAACCACCGTGATATCTAAAACAGCAGATTTTACCAACAATAAAATGTAATTTATTACCAGCCGTGGAACAGCAGCGCTTAGTTGTTGTTAGTCAGAACTAAAAAGTGAACAACCCCTGATCCTTACGAATAGAACCTAATTAATGTTGTTAGTCGTTATCTCCTTTCAACATTATGGAGTCATAGTCATATTTACGAAAACCTAACCTGGATCTAGTACTGGGTTCTTAAATTCATGTGACGGGTTGCTACTCGGTTCTGGAGGTATTCGAAAGCGGTTTATTACTCGTTCGAGAAACCATTTCTGAGCTGTCGCTATATAGCCAAGTGCAACAAATATTCCACTTCTTCCATTTTTTTATATGAGAGGTTATGTATATAACAAAATTCGAATATTTGTTCATAGTAATCACACAATAACCCAAGTTACCCTACCGCTCTAGTAGGGTTAAATGGAATTAACTCGTTCTATAATATATTCAACATTTCGAAAGAGGCTAGGTCCATCGTATCCAGAAAACGAATGCAAAATTATAAATGTCGGTTGTAGATCACTAACCCTATCAAGTTTCCTTAAATACTGTTGTAAATAGTTAAATAACCTTTTAAACCTTATGTTAGGCTTTATTGTACAATAGTATATTATATTTAAAGGATTAAAAGTGCATATTTTTTTACGAGCAATATTTGCAGTTACGGGCGGAGCGCAGCGCAGCCGAGTGAATGCAAATATTGCGAGTACAAATAGGCACTTTTAGTCCGTATGATATATACTATTTTTTCTCCAAGTCAAAATTGAAATAAATTTAGTTTTGTTCAAAAATCGTTAATAATTTGGTAATAAATTTGAACACCTATTAATTATGACAGCGATAGCAAGTCGGTAGTCATGGATATCTGGTATTGTTGGTAAATATTGATTCACAGACAAATAATAGAGGTAAGACGGGCAAGTCACTGACAAAAAATGCCTCGGCAGATGTGCTGCCATCTTTATTTGTCACCAAAAACTAAAAGAAGGGTTCTGTCGTCGATTCTAGCTTTTAAATGGTGGTAAGTTCAAATTTTGTGATATAGCGTAAAATTTGAATTCGATTGATTTATAATTTCTAAGAATGGGGAAAGGCTACAACAACTTAGTTCAAATTTAGTTTACAGTATAATTCTACAAAAAATCGTATCACATACATATCTAACAGATTTTACAATTCATGTCATACTTTTTATTTTTGGAAGGGTTGCAAGCACATTTTGTGGTTTAAGTGGAAAGGAAAAGCAACTTTCTTCTAATTACCCCCATCAATTAAATCTACAAAAACAATATACATAGTAGGTTAAATCTGATAGTATTACAATAAAATGCTTACCAGGTAAATTTAAAACAGGAAGTGCAAATTTTTTTAGTTTTCCCCCTTCTTTACATACATACATCCAAAAAATGATTACCAGAAACTACTTTCCCCCTTAAAATGCTTCTTGGCTGGTTAAATAAACTAGGATTATTGATTCGTTACAACCAAATATTTTTTATATGCTCGTTCGCAGGAATAAAATATCTGTAAAATACCTTGGAGCATATTGATCTTGGTGGAAGCAATTGGGAACAACACGCTCTCAAGGGGCTGGCATTTTGAATTAAATCAATAAAATAAAATAAATTAATAATCAAACAACGATAATGGCAAACTTTAAATGCCTAACCTCAATTATTTGTCTCTGGATGTCAAAGAGATTAACGAACAAGAATGAACGCGACCGAAATTCTTCCCCAATTTGAATGCCACAGCTACTAGAGCTATTCAGTATAACGCAACTGAAATGACTTGTTCTTGGTGACAACGCGTATCTGTTTAATAAGTATAAGTGCACACCCCCTGTATTGATTGTCAATTAGACGTCAATAGACGTACTAATCATATAATTTTTGTAGTAGTTTTTACGCTTCTTTCAAAATGAATCCCGAAGGCGATGAAAATATACCTGCGGATATATTGGAAAGTGCCGAAGCAGTATATCTAAATCTTTTGCCACACAAATCTCACCAAGTTTATGAACTTACATATCAGCGATTCATGGATTGGTGTAAAGAAAAAAATGTGCAAAAATAAGCGGAGAGTGTTCTTATGGTGTATTTCTCAAATTTAACGAAGACCGTCAAGCCATCCACTCTTTGGTTACAGTATTCAATGTTGGGATCCATACTGGATATCAAAAATGGTGTGGATATTAGTAAATATTCAAAATTACGAGCATTGTTAAAAAGGCAAAGTGATGGATATACGCTTAAAAAGTCTAGGGTTTTTACAAAGGAGGAAGTGGATCGGTTCCTGGATATGGCACCTGTTAATGTATATTTGATGATAAAGGTTGTTCTAGTATTAGGAATTGGAGGTGTTATGCGTTGTGACGAACTAGTTCATTTGAAAATTGATGACATTGAAGATATGGACTCGGTAGTAAAAGTTTTGCAGACACAAAACAAGAAACCTCGTTTGTTTACCATTATAGGCGATAATTATTTGCATTTATTTCGAAAATATATTGCACTACGGACATCAAATATACAGGAACGTCGTTTATTTTTGAAGTATGTTAATGAGAAGTGTCAAAGAAGGGTTGTTGGTATTCACAAAATTAGTACAGTGCCGCAAGAAATTGCAAAATTTTTGAAGTTAGAAAATTGGAAGGAGTATACTGGACATTCGCTAAGAAGAACATCTGCTACACTTCTTATTGATCGTGGCGGTGACCTCACTTGTCTCAAAAGACATGGAGGTTGGGAATCGAGTACGGAAGCAGAAGGATATATTGAAGAATCACGTATCAACAAAGTGAATACTGCCAGAAAAATATTGCAACCTGACAAAGAAGGTACAAGTTCAGATATTTCCTCGAATGTTTCATCAACAGTTACGGATAATATTTTGAGTAGTTCTAACATTAATGAAAATCTTTTGAATTGTTCGAAAATTGTTAGTGATAATTTCAGTGGTGCTTTGAATTTTGGCAATAATTATTGCAATTATACATTCAATATCACTATAAATAACAAATAAATACCTATATATAGTTGCCCAATTAGTTTGTTTTACTAAGTTTGTAAGAGACAATGTTTTTTTCTTCAAATTTCAATAAGAGAGCTCAAATGCAATTACTTTTAGTCCTCGGATTGAAAGTAGCGTTTTTAATCCTAGGATTAGAAGTGTTGCTAAGCAACGAGCAAATTTTTGTACGGTAAGGGAATTTATGGCTTTTGCACCTGAAAATAGTACAAAAATGTCAACATTTTTTGATGGTTGGAGAAAAAAGAATTACAGACAAATAATTGACAACTAACTTGTCAAAATGAATTTAAACAAACAAGTGTAGTGAGTAAACTTAAAAAAATAACTCTATGACATTCACCCCACCCACGTAACATAGTCGTTCAAATGCAAAGGAGGGTGTTTTTCTCGTTTACTTCTTCTTAGAGATTCTTGAGAAACTTCGGCTAATAGAATATGTACGTCAGTGTTTCCAAATTCCGCATGTTGATGCGGAGTTGAAGGGTTTGTTTCCAATGAAACTACATTTTCGGAGGATTATTGTTGTGAAGGATCTTCCAATAAATTTCCAATAGGTGGCAGATGTCGTGTGGAAACAATTATTTCTCTACCATCAAACAGCTTAACATGTGAATATTCAAGATTTCCTTCCAACAACTCCACTTCTTCAACCAAAGGCTCATACGCGCTCTGGTCGCTTTATTAAGACTGTTTCCGAATTCATGAACCATGAACATTCTCTCATGAGGTGTTGCGTTGATTGACGTACATAACAAAGAACGAATAGAGTGTAAGGCTTCCTGATATACTTGTTCTCATTTATCAATTTCAAGGTGATGAGGTCTCAGAGCTAATTCAATTGTCTTCCAGATAATTCCAACGTTCGCATTGTCAATTACCTTGCGGGTTGTAACCAGTAGTTCGACTTGTAGCGATACCTGCAGTACCAAAGAATGACTTAAGCTCCTGTGACATGAAGCTTGAACCTCTGTCAGAGTGTATATATGTAGGTATACCAAATAAAATGAACAGTTCTTTAAGTTAAGATATAACTGTAATTGAAGATAGATATTTACACGGAAAACGAGAAAATTCAACAACAACAATCAAAAGGTAACGATTTTTGGAAGATAAAGGTAACGGTCCTTAAAATCTATGTCAAATCTTTCTAGTAGCTGAGTAGCTTTTATAAGATGCCTTTCTCTCTTATGAAACCGTGGCTTAATTTTAGCACACACACGACACGAGGATATTGTTGATCGTATCTCTTCTAGCGAGAAGGGAAGGTTCTTACTTCTTACACAGCGATACAATCCTGTTTCTCCAGGGTGACATAAGGCTTCATGTAGAGAACGTAGTTGCTGTAAATTTTTTGTAGTAGATGAACGCGATTAAGTATCAGCTGAGATATTATATTTGCCAGGTCTATAAATAATTTCATAGTTATAACTTGAAAGTTCTAATTTCCAGCGCACGATTTTCTCATTTTCAATTTTTCCTAAGTGTTTTCTGTTAAACATAAAAGAAACTGACCGTTGATCTGTTATAAGTTGAAAATAACGGCCTATGAGGTAGTGCCTCCATTTCCTCAAGGCTTCTACAATAGCATATGCTTCCTTTTCAATCGAAGAGTGATGTTGTTCTGATTTAGATAGTGTTCTTGAAAAGTAGCTCCAATCGCAAAATCCGAGGCGTCAGTTTCTACAGTAAAGGTAGCATGGTCATCAACAGATGAAAGAACAGCATTTTGAATATCTAGTTTCAATTCTTCGAAAACCTTTATTGCTTGAGAATTCAAAGGAAATGCACTCCTAGTAAGTTGACTTAACTTGCTAGCAAATCCAGGAATAAATTGAGCATAATGAGAAAACATACCAAGTCCTCTCCGTTGGGAAGATCATTAGGAACAATCAAATTACGGATAGGCTGGAGACGTTCAGAGTCAGAGCGAATGCATTTATAGCTAATTACGTACCCCAAAAGATGGATATGTTTCATTGAGAAATTGCTCTTATTCATATTCAACGTAAGATTATACTTACAAATAACTTCCATAAATTGTTTTAAATTTTTATCGCGTTTGTCTTGATTATGGCCACAGATTGTTATATCGTCCAAATATACTTGTACACCTTTCAGATTTTCAATTTTGAGATAATTCCAGTAATAGCTCACTGGAAAGCTGGGACTCCATTTCGAACACCAAATGGAATACGTTTAAATTGATAAAGCTTTCCACATGCTTCGAATGCTGTACATGGCTTGTCTTCTTCGACTATGGGTATTTGATAGTAAGCACTTTTGAGATCAAGAGACTGTACACTTGGTTTGTAGCAACTCTATTTACAATACTGTCTATTCTAGGTGAAGGGAAGGCATCTAAATCAGTGTATCTATTTATTGTCTGAGAGTAGGCAACTACCATTCTACGACGATGACTTTCTGAAGATATTACTAAAACCTGAGCACGCCATGGTGAAATACTCTCTTCAGTTATATTATTTTTCAATTAGTTGTGAATTTGAAGCTCAATAAATTTCAAATCTGATTCAGTATATCTTCGAGATTTAGTGCAAATTGGCTTACATTCAGATGAGATATTTGTGAAAAATCACCACCAAATTGCACCTGCACGTACGAGTGTCTTCTAAGGATATCATGACCTACTATTAAGTCCGAACAGAGATTTGGAGGAATACTAACAGTATTCATATTTATGTCCTTGTAGACAAAGGACTATTTTACACTGACCTTCTGTTGAGGAATGAAGTGATGTAGAAGCCATGGACACTTTTTCTGGTTTACTTGGAGTTACAGAAATCTTGAGCTTATGCTTGAGCTTATCATATTTTCATTGATAAAGCTGGATGAACTGCCTGTATCTACTAGACCGTAAGCAATGGTACCATTTATATAACAGGGATAACAGCTTTTTTCAAACAAGGAGGTATAGAAGCAATACAGTTAGAAAAATGACTCACCCTGTGATGATCCCGAAAAGACGGTATCCTAAAAAAAGACATTATCATAGGGAAAAGAGATTAAATCGTGTAAATAATAGTTTCAATGTTAATAGCGGGCATCGATCTGATTAAGGTCACTCGAACATACGGAGAGCACGTTTCTATCAAATGTAAATATCGCATTCACATATGCGGAAGGTCATATCTACGGGTAACTGAGTCGTGATATCGCATGCTTCCTATAAATGCAAAGTGTCGATAACTTTCGGGGTGATTCATTGTTATTAATTTGAATGGTACAAATGTATGTATCGTGTAGTTATAATTACTGTTAATAATTCTTAATATATTTATTGCAGTGATTTTTTAAATGATGTTATTTATTCAACCCTTAAAGAATGGTTACGAGGTAAGTGTTCCTCCAAGATAAATGGTTTTATGGTTACAGTAGTCTATACGAGGGACACTTGCTAAGTAACAACTACACCCTGTATAATGCCACCAAGGACAACAAAAAACTTTACTGGCATTAAAAATACGTTGCTTTTGTCCCACGATGAGAACAGAGATAATAAACTATTTCAAACAATGCGACGCATGCAACAGACGAAAAAAATCACCACACTTCAAAAATGCTCCTCAAAAAAATTTGCAAGAGTCACAGCACCATGGGAAATAACCTCTATGGACATAGTAGGCCCACTACCAACGTCAAACTAGGGAAACAGGTATCTACTCACATTTCAAGACCACTTCACAAAATACTGCGAAGCAATCCCGTTGCCAGACCAAAAAGCAGATACAGTAGCAAGAGCACTCGAAGAGCAAATAATATGTAGGCACGGAACACCCCAAAAACTGTTTACATATAGAGGGACAAATTTTATGTAAGAACTAATGCAGGAAACATGCAAACTACTAAACATAAAAAGAACACGCACCAACAATCAATGGCCAAATAGAAATACTACACAGAGTACTAAAGGACATGCTAGCACACTACATAGCGCCAAATCAACGAGACTGGAACAAATGGATACCGTATGTACTATTGGCATACAGGGGTAACGTACACACATCAACAGGCTACTGCCCATATTTCTTATTACCTGGAAGAGATCAACCACTACCATTTGTGAAATTCATCGAACCCAAAAGAACAAAATAAGATCTGGAAAAAAATTACGTATCAGAGCTGGAAGCTAAATTAAACCAAGTATACACTTCGGTGCTAAAGAACACAGAAAAAGCAAGAGGTTTACCGTCACCCTTTTGAACCTACCAAATAGGACTACAATATGAATATTTACTTTCCTGAATCACTACCAGTTCAAGTAATTTATTCACTTCCTGTTTTCGCTGGCATAGCATAGCATGAGGTAGAACATATTGAGGTTGCTTAAAGGGAGGAGATTCTCCTGTATCAATAAAATGTTCAACGAGATAGTTTCTACCAATCCTGTCCGAAGGACTAATAGTTTTGAAAATTTCAATAATTTGATCTAATCTATTTCCCTGCTCCGATGATAAGTGACAACTGGATTGTATTAACTACTGCTAACGGGAGAGAATTTACCTTGAGAGATAAGCTCGAAAAATGTATTTTAACATCAAATGTTTTGAGAAAATCCATGCCAAGAAAAAAATAATATTTAACTGAAGGTATCAGATACAGTTTCATAGCTCTAGATATCTTGTCTATCAGTTAAGATAGGTAGGTACAACGAAAAAACAATAATAAGAGAATTTATACCGACGTAGAATTTTAGATACTTCAATTTAAAAAAAGACTAAATTTTCTTTAAAATGCATCAGTTCAAAGTAATTATTAGTGAAAAGCTAAAAAACATTATAAAATTTCGATGTTTTTGTGACGCCCTGTATATAGCACAAGCAGAAAATTGGTGCAAACTGTAAAAAACCCTTCTAACATCCAAATGAAAAGAATAAAATCATTTCCAGCTTTACGAGAATTAATTCGCCTACAAACCCTATGTTGCTTGGTCTATCAGAAAAGTGCGTTTTCTCCTGACTCATAATCACCAATATAGGTTGATATCAAAATGCAAAAAATGTAGAGTAGCATTGTGACGCGCTTTCCTGCCGCTTGCTTCCTCCTTCACCTCTCGCGCAGGTTCTTAGCGACTGAAGCGTCACTTTGGACACCCTCGATGCAAAGTTCTTTTGCAAACAAATGCTCGGGCGCCAGATTATTTTACGTGGTTTACTCCACGGCCCCTTGACCCTCGGCGTCAAGAGTTCTAGGTAGCCTCAGATGAAGGTTACGGAAAATTCCAGAGGTCTCGTTGAATTTAACACACCTACAAAACCTATAAACCTTAGACGTTGATGCTACGGGATATTAAGAAAACACTGATCGTATTTATTTGTATATTACAAGTCTTACTTAATATATACACATACAGAATAATATTCAACAATTTCTGATCAAGCGGTACCGAATCAATTCAATATATCAACAGCAAGCAAAAGTGTTCAAGCCTTATGTTATTATGCACCATGCGAAATTTGCCGGTATTAAGGAATGTGAGCAATAACACAATACAACAGGTGTAAGCAAACAAATGCAATTTGTTACTAACAGCGGAAGCGGTATAAGTAGTTTTGTAATTATGCGGTAAGCAGCATTAAAACAATAATTACCTAATACGGTAGTCCACGGAATAAAACTATCTTCGCGGTAGGGATAGTCAATCGGGATAGGTGGAAAAATGTGACCAGACCAGTTTATAACAAAAAAAGAAAAACTAAAGAATTTAAACTAGATTATCAATCAATCAGTGGCAACAGCCTCGTACTGATTGAGAATCTAATTTTTTATAGGGGAATTGACACTTTAAATTTTCAAATCAATTTAAATTAGATTACCAATCAATCAGTGGCAACAGCCTCGTACTCGTTTGAGAATCTAATTTTTTTTATATAAGAGAATTGACACTTTAAATTTTCTATCTTCGCGGTAGGGATAGTCAATCGGGATAGGTGGAAAAATGTGACCAGACCAGTTTATAACAAAATAAACGGTTTTAAAGATTAAAACTAACTTTTTCGCATTTGTGGCCCCGAACAATATTCTATGATATACTTGTTACTTGTATACACTTCTGGGGATGTATCGTGCTAACAAACCGAATTTCTTCAAAAATAACCAAAAATTTAGTATATATGTATTTATAGGACCCGCTATACTCGCTCTAGTCAACTGAAAATCAGTAGGGTACATCGGTGAGACACCTTGAACAATATTCAATCATAAAATTGATCAATCGTATACTCTCTGGAGGCTGTATCGTGCTAACAAACTGAAAATTCTCCAAAAATTACAAAATGTCGTACTTCAAGTACCATAACAACCGTTGTACTGACTCTGGTGAAATGAAAATCAATAGGGATCATCTGTGACATATCCTTAACAATATTCAATCATAAAATTGCTGACTTATCGCACTCCGGAGACTGTATCGTGCTAACAAGACATGTAAGGAAAAGTGGCCGACGACAACGACGACGACGACGACATACACACAGGATTTTTTTTCTAAAAACCGTTTTTCCGTGTTGTTGTTGATGGAAAACGTAAAAATAACCATAGAAAGGTTGGGCGGAAAAGTAATACTGGTCGGAGGATAGGACAGCGGTTTCCCAAATATAAGCAAAGTAAAACTGTGTCTTAGAATGCAAATAAAATCTAATATGTATTTGGGTAATTTGAAACGGGATACTAGGTATAACAATCTGTATCGCAAAAATTAAAATAAAAATGCTACCTCAATGTATTGAACGCTCAGACCTGAATTCCAAAGAAACAATATACAAAACGTGGTGATAAAAACTGTAAACAGCTTTGATTTTAATCGTTTCAAAAAAAATATACCGGCTTATCAGTCTTATCAAAATGCGGAATAATATTCTCAAATAACGGAACTATTTAAAGTATTCGTAAAATTAAAATCAAAATGATTATTTCAATCAGACCCTAATTCCAGAGAAACAATATACAGAACGCGATAATAAAAACTGTAAATAAGGTTGTTCTTATCGCTTCATAAAAAAACTACCGGCTGTCGGCTTTACCAAAATACGGAATTATAGTCTTAATAACCAAACTACTAAATTGTTTTTTGAAATTAAATATAAAACTTTGAAACTCGGGTGCAATGTTTTATTGGGTTTAAAAAAAAATTTCCACTTTCTCGGAAAGTACTAGACGGTCGGACACTCGATTTACGGCCAAATTCTAACCCACTCTAAATTATCTTAATATCAATCACTGAATAATGACTTTTGCCAACAACTGAACAATAATTTTAATCGCAATAACTGAATATAATAACTTAATTTCAATAATCGAATATAACAACTTAATCTCAATAACTGAATGATAACTTCAATAATCATTTTGAACGCTCGGTTTTTGAATTTATAATTCACTTCCTACCTAAATTTTGGAAATAACGGTGGTGAGGGAAATCGATTTAATTTCAACAAGAAATATTTCTATTTGTACGGAGCGACTCCGGTTTTAAATTAAAATAGTCCTCGATAATTTAAATTTTGAAAAGCGAAATTTAATGTATTTTATATATTTCCTTAAATGATAAACCACGGCTTTTGAGTTACTAATGGAATAAATACTTAAATTAATATTACGGGCTTGAAACGGTACCAGAAAACAGAGTTGGAAAGTAAGTAACGAGTTATATTCACTTATTAAACTCAAAATACCATCGGAACAAAATCATATAACGCTTCAAAAAAAATAACTCGTTACAGCATGATAAAAATTTAGCGGTTATATTGGTTACGCAATTAACGCCGCTATAGCGCCAGAGAAATTTATATCCCGGCTCTTTTCGACTTGTTTACCCATGTACTATCTGAATTCAGTAGGGCGTGTTATGTACCAGGTCTGAAACCACATATTCCCACTGATTGGGGTTCACAAAATCCAAGATTACTCAGATGTCTGGAAATATATAAAAAATTAATCCGAAAGATTCAGTTATATGAAAAATTCACGATATATCAGACATGTTAACTCAAAAATGATACAAACAAAGGAAAAGTTATTCAACTTTCAATTTATTTGAAATCCTGCTCTAAGCCGCAATTTTTATTATTTGTATCTACTTCCTACTTCGCCGTCCCGTGTTTCAAGTCATTACAAGCTTGAAATTCCTGTTTCTTGTTCCAGATTTTCAATTATAAAAGTTTTGTTCTGGAGCCTAATGGAAGTCTAGATAGGAGTATATTTATGTAGCCTTATTATGGAGCTTGACAAGGGATTGGTGTGTGAATAACCAACACAACGTTAATTTTAATGTGAGTTTCCACTGCTAAAATTTTCTTCAACTCCATGTAGCGGAATAGGTAAACTTGATAGAATAAACTTTGAATAGAGAAACGGTTCGGTAACATTTTTCATGAGAATACAACCAACTTTTGTCCAAATTACCTGATAGCTTGAAATTTAATCACTATATTTTAGTACCTACAGCAGGAAGATGTAAATAATTATATAGGTACAGAGTGTAGGGGAAATATGGGGAATACCGACCACTTAAGGGAAATAATTAATATATAATAAACTAGCTGGAATTTAAAACTTATTTTGTGCAAAATTTACAATTATAGAAGACTAAGAAAAGGCGGAATTACAGATATTAAACAAAATGAAAAATTTATTTCAATAACATTACAAAATGAAAATTATCCGTATTACCCTACCTATCCGGGTAATATCGACCATACAAAAACTATAGAAAATATCTGTTATTGACAAAATATCAATGGAACAATGATATCAAACATGCATGATAACTTTAAACATATAACATGAAAGATGTGTAAGTGATTTATGGCTGACAAAAATGATGATCTCTACGCCTGCACATTCGGCATGTGATGATTTTCCACATGGGCAGGTCGCGATGCAAGGGTCCGTGACCTTTTCCAAATGCCTCTGCTTTCTATTTAGCTTGTCCTTGTTTTTCTCTGGTTGTCATCTCTCACTAATTTTCGTTTTGTTCCTTTTGATTTCGCCAGTTCAATATTTTTACTTTTGCGTTTTCTTTTTCCTCTAGTTCTTCTTTACTTGGTGTCACGACAAATGATTGAGAATATGTTTTCTTGCCCTTTCCCTAGCTGGACTTTAAAAACCGGAGAGTAGGCTGAAGGTCTTTAAATGACACATTCACTCTCACGCTTTTTTCTAAGTCATTGTCACTATCCTGATCTGTATAGTAAACTACACTAGCGTCTGATTCGCTATCGGTATCAAAATCGTTTGAAATTTTATTCATAGTTTTTTTGTCCTGAAATTCGCGATGGCCCAGCTTCTGCCAAGTCTTAATAATTTTTGTCATTTTATTTGCTGTTTTATCCTACGTCCTTTTTTACACTAACCCCTTTGTTTTTGTTGTCATCTTGCCTTTGCGGTTCCTCTCTTGCTATCATGGTTCCTTCAACAATGATAAATCCTTCCCCATTTATTATATCCCTGTTAATTGGAAAAATCCCTGTTGCCTCAAATCCTTTTGATTCTTTTTCAATTGTCGCTGTCTTGCTATGGGCCTTTTGAACAGCTCGGCAATATCCGAATAGAAGATAGTCTTTGCCGACTAATTAGGTATGAAACCATGAATATTGGGGTAACGGCAAGTTAATTGAAGAAAACTCTTCTTACTGTTTTTCTCCCAAGCTTTCGGAAACTTTTATTTCCATTATCAAGGATAAGTAAATTGAGATTGATATAATTGTTGTTATAATAATGATAACACATTATCTATTGAATGGTACAGAAAACCAATTATCTCAGGAAGATTCATGAACTATTGTTCTTACCATAAATATTCCATGAAAATTAGCTTGATCAAACAAATGAAAAATAGAATAATATCAGATCCTATTTCTCATGAAAAGAACCTAAAAATTCTACATCAACTATTTTTGGAAAATGGTTATCCAAATAAATTAGTTAAAAGTATACTATTTAATCATTCTCCAACTATAGACATTACAGACATTAATATTAGAAACGACCAATCAGATGATATAAATTACTATGTATCTTTACTATACATTAAAGAAATAACACCACAGTTGAGTACGATTTTTAAACCAATGAACAACATAAGAATTGCCAATAAAACATGCCTAACCATAAAGTCTATTTTCACCAATTTAAAAGACAAAACTTCAAATTAATAATCTTTCAAATGTAATAAATTGTATTCCATGCAAAAACTGTGATAATAAATATATTGGTCACACTGGCCAGAAATTAAAGAACCGTATAAGTCTCCATAAGAACGATTGTAAGTTACATCCTGAAAGATGTACCTTGGCTGAACATGTAATTGATAATGATCATGGATTTTGAATCTGTTAGTATTTTAGACATACAACCAAATACCAAAAAAAGACTTTTCTTATGTCTCGTATATTTCAAGAACCTAATACTAATAACAAAAAAAGTGACCATAATAATCTGAGTGATATATATTATTATCTACTAACAATTGATAATAAAAATAACTGAATTTCAAATTTGTATACGTAATTAAAACTTATCTAAATGAAAGTTTGATGCTTTTTAGAAATTGGTTTTTTTTTAGGTAAATGATTTTAATATTTTCAATAATTTTATATAAAATGAATCTGTTATAATATTCTATTATAATTCTAAATATCTATGAAGAAATTATTAAGATGACATCTATAAAAATTTGAAGTTGATTTTTATATAATAAAAAAAGAATATTCTAATATCTATTTACCTATATTACAAACAAACCTATTTTCTTCTTTTGTTTTAAAAAAAAATTAGCACGAATCTGCAAAATGACTTATGATTGAAAATTTTTTAAAAAGTTCAAATATCGATATATTTACCAATTTATAACAACAATTATGTCAATCTCAATTTACTTATCTTTGATAATGTAAATAAAACTTTCCGAAAGCTGGGAAGAAAAACAGTAACAAGAGTTTTCTTTAATTACCCCAATATTCATGGTTTTATGTATATACATATATATATATATATATATATATATATATATATATATATATATATATATATATACATTCACGGCGTGAAGTGGCATCCGCACATGTTAAAATCGCGGTAGCTGTGGCGTTCGCGGCACTATGGCATCCGATATACGGATGTCACAGTGCATCGTGCTCCAAAATATCGCAAACGGTTCAGTAAATGCTTGGGAATCGATTGCTGATGAAATCAGCAGGACGTCACTTTGGTCGTTTTTTGTATAAACATATACACCAAGGTTCACAGGGTCTCCGTACGCGGTGCTATTGTAGTAGTATATATTCATTATACAGCTTACGCACAAACTGGCATCCATCAGTATACATATTGACGAACGGTATAGTTTGGCGTCTGTATATGTATTTTCCTTGCAAAGTGGCATCCTGGCAGTGTTGCCGATATCACTTCTGGATATAGAAATCTTTTAACATTGAATGTGATGATTTCCATCTGTTTTAATTTTTTGATACCATTGTTGACAGTGCGAAGGTTGTTAGTTATTGCAGAAAATCTACCGTTATCAATTGAAAAATGATATTTTCGTTCTACAATTCACTCAAATCTAATTTTGAGGCAAAATAAAACACTATTGGCGAATAAAATGGATAATGCTGGTGATAAAGCAAACTAAAGAATTCTGAATTTCTGTAAATAAGAGGAAGAGTAAATGAATTTTCCAACGTACACCTCGAGATGAAGTAAAATTTTTACTCAATTTTCAGGTTAATTTTCGTATGGGTATATTTTTCTACTCCACTATAGCAAATAGCAGAAGTCATATTTTCTTTGTGAAAATTTCGAAAACCTAAATGCAATCAGATTACTAGGTGGGTTATTAGTAGTTGACCTAGAATATTTGATTTCACAAAAATTTCGGAGACGTTGAAACTCTCTCTGGCATATACAGGGTGTATCAATGATAACTGTATGGACGATAGCTGCATCCTTATTTGATCTAAGGAAAAAATGTCTCAAATAAATGTTGTAGAGAGCAATAAAAGCTATGTATACACTAGAGTATTTTTCCCAAACCATAGCGGTATATATATATATATATATATATATATATATATATATATATATATAGAATTATTTAAGTTGAAATAACGACCGTACTATGTTAAAGGAAACGAAAGGTAAATATTGGGTAATCGGTCTGTATCAATACTCAAACTCCTTTGTTCAAAGTTGTTGTTACAAATTCTTCAGGAGGTTATTGCTAGAAACATCAATTAATGAAACATAAGGATTTAAAATATAAAAGTTACTTACAACGTGAGTAATTTAAATACGTGAAAACACATGACGTGAAGTCCACCAGTCAAAACGGAAAAAACGAACACATTGGCAATTTAATTTTAAACTGTACAAATACACATCAAACTATCTTTATAAAACTTGCCTCACCAAAAAATACATTTTTTATAAGTGAGAATAAAAAGTGGAGTTGAAATTTACAACTAATTTTAAAAATATAAAAATACAAATGTGAAAGTAGTATAGTCCAGTAAAATTATTTCACAAACACCACAAATATTGAATTATACTTATTTACATTTAAGAATATTGCAATAGATCACACATAGTTGGTCAATGTCTGATCTAAAATTGATGAATTCATGTGCTTTGGCATCACATGGTAAAAATATGAACCATACATTTGATTGCGATAGGGTTAAAATCCTTGAATTTGGAAGCAATCATAGACGTTGATTGTTTCTGGAGATGGTACATGTAAATAGCTGTAAAAACTCCATCAATTTTAGATCAGACATTGACCAACTAAGTGTGATCTATTGCAATATTCTTAAATGTAAATAAGTATAATTCAATCTTTGTGGTGTTTGTGAAATAATTTTACTGGACTATACTACTTTCCCATTTGTATTTTTATATTCTTATAATCAGGATGTACATCTCATGTTTATTGACCTCCAAAAAGCATATGATACGGTTCCTGTAAATAAGTTATGGAAAGTCCTACAAGAAACTAATATTAGTCATACCCTAATAAAAGCCTTGAAAAATCTCTACGACCAAACGATATCACAAGTAAAAGTAGGCAATAAATTGTCACCAGAATTTATAGTAAATAAAGGACTACGCCAGGGATGCTGTGTCTCACCCACACTATTTAAAATCTACGTAGCCCGAGCACTAAACCTGTGGAAGAGAAAGTGTAAGGGAATGGGTGTTGACCTTGGCGGTGTCTGTCTATATACCTTACAGTTTGCGGATGATCAAGTCTTAATAGCAAATGACAAAGATTATTTAGAATATATGACACGTAAACTGCAGGAAGAATACGAAAAATGGGGTTTGCAACTTAATACCCAAAAAACTAAATATTTACCTATAGCACAAGAGAAGATGAACATAGAACTGGAAAAGGAGGAAATTAAGGCTTGCGATGAATATACATATTTAGGTGTAACATTCGACATAACAGGGAAGGACAACAAAGAAATAAATAAACGTATCACACAAGCTAGACGGATAATTGGGTGTTTGAATGGGATATTTTGGAGTAAGGAAATCGGAAAACATAGAAAATATAATATCTACGAAACCCTCATAAAGAGCAGCCTATTATATGGGTCAGAAACGTGGCGAATAACAGAAAACAACAAAAGACGATTAGAAGCTGTAGAAATGGATGTATTCAGAAGATCGTTAGGAATCAGCAGAAGACAAAGAATACGAAATGAGGACGTACGTCTCCAAATGGGGATAGAAGGCTCCTTAATAACGGACATCGAGAGAAAACAATTAGTGTGGTACGGGCATGTTCAGAGGATGGAAGAGAAAAGACTTCCCAAGAAAGTAATGAACTGGATGCCGCCTAATCGTCGAAAACGCGGAAGACCTAGGAAAACATGGAAAGAAGGAATAGCGAAGGCGATGAGCTCACGAGACCTGAGAGAGGGCCAATGGGACGATAGGAAGAGATGGAAGTTAGACATCGGACAACGTCGAAAGACGTTTTAAAACCGATATATATATATATATATATATATATATATATATATATATATATATATAATATATATATATATATATATAATTAGTTGTAAATTTCAACTTCACTTTTTATTCTCGCTTATAAAAAATGTATTTTTTGGTGTGGAAAGTTTTAGAAAGATAGTTTGATGTGTATTTGTACAGTTTAAAATTAAATTGCCAATGTGTTCGTTTTTTCCGTTTTTACTGGTGAGCTTCACGTCATGTGTTTTCACGTATTTTAATTACTCACGTTGTAAGTAACTTTTATTTTTTAAATCCTTAAGTTTCATTAATTGATGTCTTTAGCAATAACCTCCTGAAGAAGTTGTAACTTAACAACGAAATATAGAGGCACTTTGAACAAAAGAGTTTGAGTATTGATACAGACCGATTACCCAATATTTACCTTTCGTTTCCTTTATATATATATATATATATATATATATATATATATATATTTATACCAATATATAATAGATTTTGATTGGAATAGCTTGAACTTCTGCGCTAATGTTGACAACAGCGTAAATCTCATGCTAATCTGCTTTATTACAAAAATTATAACGTAAGTAATCTGCCCGCTTCAAAACCTACATTTTTCAGTCGTTGATTCACTTTTTTCTAAATTTTTCCTTCTATGTTGACTAGTAATTTCCTCGAATATTTGACATCCTTTATTTTCCTGTAGTTCGTATGGGGCTCGGACATCACGTGACAAAAGTAGGTATATCCGGTGGGCACACAAATCCGCACAAGAGAACAGGAAAACAATTGTTTTTGTTATGTGTCAACACCGACATAATTCATTGTTTACACAGGCATGCTTTATAGACTATGTACATTCTTTTTTAGAATTATTGTATTTTCGTTTTACAAAATTAATGAAAATAAAGAGTGTATAACTACTATATTATGTAGAATTGGTTTTAACCATTCCATTTTACCTTCTCATCTACTCAAAATTCCTGATTTATTTGTGGGGAAGAGATATTGTCAGTGATGTGACAATATCTCCTATCTCTCTTAGACATGATTTTACAGGAAACGATGAAATGTTTTTATTATTCTGACAATCGTAGTTTAACGGTTTTTTTGCAAATATATTGTTGGAGAAGGATTTAAAATTTTGGAAACTGATATTTTCATGTATTTTTAAATTATTATTTCTAATAATTAAGATAGCAAATAATACTTCTAAAAATATGGAAGTATTGAAATGAAATTATTATTCTAATACTACAACAATAAAACTAAACTTGTGTAAGAAAATATATTACGAGACATTCCTGCAAATTTAGATACTATTTTTTAACATTATTTTATGCTATGAAATTGACTGTCTCGACCCTTACTTCGTGGAATATGCTCATATTAGTGTTTTTAAATGAAACTCAAGGTCTCTAGTTAATTCCACAATATATTGTGGAATTAACTAGAGACCATAAGTTTCATTTAAAAACACTATTATTCTATGCTAATAAAAAAAAATTCAAACTAATTATCATTGTGATATGGAAGATTATCATAGTAAGACCAGCAGTCTTTTGGAATATCACTTTTCAATGCTTGCAAGTGTAACCACTTTTTTCTCTTAAGTGGTAATTGGGAGGCATGTGCTTGAGGGTATGTTAGAACAGAACCTATAGATTTTTTTCTGAAAGGTAGAGACTCCCATTTCTTTCCAAAATCTAATTTGATCTGTATAAGATTATTGGAGTAATTTATAGCAACAATTTCTGTAACTCTAGGATCTGATGACTTTTTTCTAGGCTTTATATTGCAAGTTTGCTACATTAGAGTAATCTCTAAAAAAATCATAATCCAAAATCTAATTTGATCTGTATAAGATTATTGGAGTAATTGATAGCAACTATTTCTGTAACTCTAGGATCTGACGACTTTTTTCTAGGCCTTATATTGCAAGTTTGCTAGAGTAATCTCTAAAAAAATCATAATCCAGTTTTATAGCTTCATATGGCTATCATCCTCCCTATCGCTACCCATTTTCGATTATTAATTTTTCTTATAAACAAATTTAGTAAACACTGATGTGAAATGTCAATTTATTAGACAAACGCTAACGAACACGACTCGATCGTATATTATAAGATACATGATCAAAAAATTTGTTAATATAATGACCGTCTAGTAGTTCATGAAAGTTGTGGGAAATGAAATATTTCGATACAGCAAGCCCATGGGAAATGAAAATTTGTATTACAACGTAGTGGGTATCTTAATCGAAGACGCACATAAAATCTACATTTTTCTTTATGGTCGTGGAAAAAATTATTTTGAATACCCAATATATTTGATTTTGATGAAAATGAAAATACTTTTTTGATAATAGTCGTATGTAGTTTTGTTGATGATACCTAGTAAGCAGCTGAGGAATTTTTTTCATGGGAGATATCGATCATATTCAATCTATGGCATACATGAAAAAGGTCTTTTTCCAGTCATTATTCACAGTAATATTAATATTGAAGCACGCCTTTGACGTTCATAATCGATTATTCTCATTATTTATAAATTTGTTTTTACGACTGTTTGATTTTGTAACATATGGGCGCTTTGTATCTGTTTCATCCACGAGTATCGAAGTTAATTCAATTTTATCAGTGTTATTTCGATAGTCACATTTAGTAATCACAAGAGTACAGATGGGAACGATAGTCTCGCATACAACTGAAAGAGTTGGTAACAATGGATATATTATCATGATTCATTTTAATGAATCCGCGTTGTACGGTTTGTGATTTGTGTGCTGCATATTCCATACTTCAAAATATAGCTTGAGATTCGAGAATGTTGTAGAATATTTTTGGAATAGCACAATTTGATTATTCATTGACACAATTTATGACGTTATTCGTAACCTAAATATATATTATAGTACCTAAAAGATTAAGATAAATTACATAGTTTATTATGAGTTACGTAATTTTGTTTCGAGTAATGAAGAGTTCGTAAAAATTATGTGATTCAAGCCAAAAAAGGGGTCAACCAAGAAATGCATTGCAATGCAAATTTTTGCATAAACCTTAATTTTAGCATACTAAATGTTGTCTCAAGAGTCTCATAAAATATATTATGCCCTAAATTGGACTTTAGACAGTAATCTCCCATATCAAAATTTTATCACTATTTCAGATTCCCAACCAGCATTAGTTCATTCGAGAGAACGTAATAAATCTCTTTGAAAACCTCACAGATGTAGGTAGTACCGGGGTGGACTGAAACTAGTAGCAGAGTGGACGGCTGTAAACGACGTCTATCTCTATATTAGGGGCGATCAAAATGGGAAGGAAAACTTGCAAACATTCAAATTGCCCTTATAGTCTCCGGCAAAAAGGCGTTGCTAAGAATCTCCAAGAGTCAAACATGAATTTAAGATTAGAACATGGAATATTCGTAGTCCATTCGAAGCTGGGAAACTAGCCAACACTATAGCAGAAATGAAGAGATTAAATCTGATGGTTTTAGGAATTTGTGATTCTAGGTGTGCCGGAGAGTGCAGAACAGATGATACGACATCAAATTATGCCAAAAAAACCATCGAAATGGAGTCGAGATTATAGTCCATGAAGATATAAGCCAAAATGTAACAGATTCGTTCCCTTTTCCAACAGAGTAATGTTAATGATAATGAGATCAGAACCAGTCAATGTGAATATTATTCAGGTAAATGTAACCACGCTGGATAGATCTGATGACTGATGACGAAGTGGAAGTGTTCTACGAAGTCGTGAGAAAAGCTTTAAATTTCACCAAACCACACGAACTAAATAAATAAAATAAAGGAGATTTCGACGCAGAAATAGGCAAAGGGGGAACAGTAGGTGGAGCGGCTGTACAAATGGGTTTGGGAGATTTAAATAGTAAAGGGAATCAGTTGGTACAGTTTTGCCACGAAGAATAATTCAAAATAATAAACACATGGTTCTCATTATCACCGAGACGTCTGCATACCTGGAAATCGCCACAAGATCAAGGAGATAACATAGTTCGCAACTAAGTAGATTTCATATTAGTTAACTGAATATTCAGTTGAATGGTAACAAAAGTCGTCAAATATTCTGGTGCTGATGAACCATATGATCATGTCCTGTTAATGATGAATATGAGACTGAAACGAGCGATGAACAATCTCAACAACAAAACGCAGAAATGTGATGTCGACAATCTAAATAACCCTGAAGTTAGAGCCAACCTGCAATCAATAAGCATCAAATACAACTAAGGGATAATACAGAGCGAAGTATAAATAAATTGTGCGAAAACTTTGAAGAACACATCAGAAGTACAGTATCCTAGGTAACCCCAAGCGAATGAGGAAGAAATGAATGTCGGATAAAATTGATGGAAGAACGCCAAACAAAAGGGTTAAAATTACAATGAATATAAATGCTAATCACATACCACTGGATTCGCAATAAAATTATCTACATTTACAAATATGATTTTCTTTGACAAGATCGAAGGAAAATTCCCAATAACAATTAACCTGCTTACAGCTGATTGGCGAATATTATTGCTAGGAACAGGGTAGTCAATGACACACGTAATAACCATAAACACCTTGAGTAATAAAGCAGTATTGTCAAAAGTCATAGGTTCCTAGAAAATTAAATCTTCGTTATTTCTCCGTTTGAATTCACATTGATACCAAACCAAATAGAGTTGTAGTTCTTGACAACGTTAAATGGAATACCAAATAAAAGCTACAAGAAGACTGAACTACAAAATATTTTAAAGGATAATAATATGTACTTTGAAGATTTGTATACAAAACAACAAATGATTGAAGTTTTACAGACGATGATATTTAAGAAATTATACGCCCTAGAGAGAATTGCGGAGAAACATGGACTCTATATAGTGAGACTTCCTCCTTATTTTTTTATTTTTAATCCCATCGAGTTAATTTGGACATAATTAAAAGAGAGACTCAAAAAGTAATTAAAATTGAAGATGAGTATATGAATATTGGGCAAGTCCATATTAATAGAGGGAATAAATTTATTACTGATTTACAATACGATAGTGATAGTCAAGCAGATGATATGGATGAAGGATTAGTAGGATATTTGGAAGAAGAAAATTAACCCATTAGCGCCTAACGGTACCATATGGAACTTCAGAGAGTGGTCTTTGTTAAAAAACCCTCAAACTCAAACTTTACAGGTTAGAGATAAAGTGAATCAATTAGTACATTACCTAAGCTTTCGAAGAGCACTGTCTTCATTTTCAAAGGCTATAATAAACCAGAAAGAAAAAACCAATTAATTTAATAAAGAAAATAATTTTTAAAATCATTACTCACTTGTAGTGTTGATTTAAAATTAAACTCACATTTCACAAATTGCAGGAAAACCT
This sequence comes from Galeruca laticollis, assembly GCA_963921935.1. Lineage (NCBI taxonomy): Eukaryota > Metazoa > Arthropoda > Insecta > Coleoptera > Chrysomelidae > Galeruca > Galeruca laticollis. Next base: position 152,645,050 of record OY998181.1, on the reverse strand, counting down.
TCATCCACTAAAGACAAAAATGTGTACTAAATCTAATTTCTCTCCTACATATAGTAATGAGAGCCAGGATTTTTTTCCTGTTTTTTAAAACCAAAAGACGTACAACAAGAAACGAACTGATTTTGTTGAATATATATTTTAACGTGAAATCGACTGCTGTCGAAAGGTAGAGTTACGGGGGGCAATTGAAAGGTTGAAGTGAAAACATTTAATAAAAATCTAAATTTCTCAGCAATACTGTTATGTTTTTTTGGTTGCTTTGGTGAAAACTTCAAAGAAAAACAACAATAGATCAATGTCCACACCTACGATCACGACAAGATTGAAAAATTACACTCTTAAATTTAACCATACTATTGTCTGACAGCTGCCACCTGTCTTTTGCAAAATGTAAAAAATTGGGATGACGAAATAAGTCAACAGTCAGTGAACACTCAAACCTCGCACATTCGGTATTCCCAAACTGTCAACCCATTCCAGCATTACTATTATTAGATAAAAAAGCCAAACAAAACCCACCCGCAAATACTAATCTCCACTTTCGTCTGATGTTAATTTCCATGAAAATCAATATTAATAATTTAACATTCTCATAACAATAATAATGTCAGTTAGGAAAAGTGATGTAAGATCTGTAACTGCTAACACATGGAAAGGACCTAACCTCTCACGTTAAGGCCCGACTGATTGGAAATCATTTGCATTCGCAACTGAGCTGTGATAGCCATAATGTATAAAAAAAAATTTTTTTTAATGAAATATTAAATAATGTTTGTACTGTCAACACTCGACTGACCTGTCACCTCAGCCAACCATTAACTCAAAACACTAATTTGGGAATCAATCTCCTCGCTACCGTAGTGGACATTATTAAAGTGCAACAAATATGTATAAATCTTACTAAGTGACTCAATGTCAGACCTTCTATTCATTGGTTCCTCAATGTTATTAATATGATACATTTCTAAAAACTTTCTTTTGTTATAGTTTCTTTCTACATCAAGAATCTTTACTTTATCAAAATCTATATGGTGGAACTCATCTATAACATGTTCTGATAATGCACATTTCCGCTTTTTTAACCTAGCATCGCTTTTATGTTGAGCACAACGTGATTTCATATTCTGAGATGTCATTCCTACATACTTTTTGTTACAATTTTTACAAGGGATACTATATATTACGTTAGTTTTCATCAGGGAATCCTCCGGTTGTTTTAACTTAGTAAAAAGAGACTGTAGAGGTTTGGCTGTTCTTTGAGCAATTTTTACATTGGTCCTCTTGTACTCTTTGATGATTTTTTCGGACAGATCCTTAATATAAGGAAATGATCCAAAAGTAACCTGTTGTGTATTATTGAAATTAGCATCCTGTTCATTTTCATTACTATTAATATGACCGACCGTATGCTCGCCGGGAGTGTTGTAAATCAACCTTTTGAGAAGTTTGATAGGATAACTATTTTTTTGAAGCGTATCAATCAATATTTTAAGGTTTTTATTAAGTAATGTTGGATGTGATATTTTTTTAATTCTGTTCTTCATCCCTAACACTAAATTAACCTTCATTTTGTAGGGATGATTGGACTTAAAGTTGAGGTATCTACCCGAACTGGTAGGTTTCACGTACCAGTCAAGTCGTTGGTCCTTATTAACTTTGTGTCCTAAAATGGTACACATCTGTTAATTTCATTTTCAACTGTGAATTGTATGTATTGATTGTAACCATTAAAAATGTTAAGAATGGTTTCGACACCATCTTCAGGAACAGCTGTGATGATATCATCTACATATTTTTTAAAAAAAGGAATATCAAAAGGTAAATTCTCAACACACTCAGCGATCAAATCGTCCGTGACATATTGCGCAAAAATGGGTGATACAGAACTACCCATTGGTGTACCAAAAACTTGTTTATAATATTCATCATTAAAAACATAAACAGAAGTGTTATACACAAAGTCTACCAATTCCAAAAATTGGTCCATATTTAATCTACAAGAATCCTGAATGGAGTTCCAATGTTTGGTAATACTATTTTGTTACTAAATTGATCGGTATATTAGTGAAAAGTGACACAACATCTAAACTAATGATTACATAATTGGTAGGTAACTGATAATTTTGAATAAACGTTGCAAATTCAAAAGAGTCTCTGACAAAAAACCTGTTATTACTATTATAAGATATTGTAAGTTTATCAGTTATGAATTGTGCAATTTTCTCATTAGGTGATTCTATAGATGAGATAATTGGGCGTAAACTTAATGTTTCTTTGTGAATCTTTGGTAGTCCATAAAACTTTGGAATAACTCAAGAGCACATTTTTAATCGTTTTCTATCTTCGTATATATCGTATATATTGTACTGTATTTTAATATTGACGATTATTTGTTTATATCTATTTAATAATGCACCTGAATTGGGTGCCACGTTGTAATATATTTATTACGCCTTTACGTTGGACGTCACTTTGTAATTTTCAATTAATTAAGCTCAATTATTTCATATTTATTTATTTAATAATGGGCGCCAGAATTGGTTCGCTCACCACGAATTCCAATTCAAAAATAATATATAAGTTTAAAAATTGTAAATTTTTGAGAAAAATCCAAAAAACCTGAAATTTTGACCTTTGATCCCTAATAACTTTTTTAGCACACATGGGATCGATGGGGATTTTTGACACTTTATTTCTGATGGTGAACCCAAGGTCTCCACCAAAATTCGGCACTCCCCCAATTTTTGTTATTTGATGACTATTTTTATGTCTATCTTGACCGGAGTATTCACGTTGAAAGTAAACTCGTACTGCGAAATCTTAAACGTGTGTGTTCTTATTCGATTTTCGACAAAATTGTACTGTAATTGCATTCAACAAAATCGTACTGCGGTGTTGGATCATGTGTGGCGGGCTTAACGTCGGCACTTTGATATTATTTATTGAAAATCTGTGACGTCGAGAACGCCATTTGGGTGTAAATGTCAGAGTTGGCTGTAACTTTCTTTTGGTACCGCTGGCAGGGCCGTCCATAGAAATGTAAAGTAAACATGAGAGTATTATGTTTATTCGAATTTACATAGGTAATTATAAAAATAGGATATAGGTAAGCTGTTCTAGTAACGTGAAATATTGATATTTTTTAGCTGTATCACCGCGTTGGGAAGTAGGTAGTTCGATTCGTTTATAACGAAGCGAATTTTTATAACTACCGATTAAAAGACTCCCAACTACGAACGACAATGGTTACGACTAGCTCCTTCTGCATTCTCGTCACTGATCTGAGACTGTTCCCGTCAAGTAAGAATCTCTGTTGTGTGTTTATATGCTGTGATAGCACGCCGACCGACCCGGCTTCCAAGCTCAAACTGTCACTTGCACAGTGACGGCGCCAGGGGTGAGCGCGGTTGGGCGAGCGTCCAACATAAATTGTTCTCGCCCAACCGTCTGCCCAACCTGTTGAATGGAGAAAAATAATAGCAAGCCTCATAAATAGAATAAAAGAAAACTTAAACCATCGCTTTCAATATTGGACCGTACTATAAGAAATATTATTTTGAGCTATACAAAAACTGAATAAGTAAAATATCTATATTATTTCATTTTACTTGTTGCTGTCTATTTGATTTATTGCATTTACGGCATGCTTTGTCTGAAGACGCCCGCTTATCAGTCGGAAGCCTTTTAATGTATCATAAAATAAACACCCGCTTTGTCGGTCCGGTCGGTAGTCAGGGTAGTCGTACTACATGGAACTTTTTTTGACACGTGCGGTCGCAATATTGTTGTTACAAATCTCTTGCAAGTGGAAGGGTGTCTAATAAAATAGATGTTATGTATTTCTTTACAATTTCATTGAATCTTTTCTTTCAAAAGAGGTTACTTGTTTCCTCTTTTACTTCCTTGGAATACATATAAATTTAATTTTTGAAAATTTAATTGTCGTTTAAAATGAGTGCTAAACGCATTATCAGTGACTTTTTTAAATCGAAACCAAGTGTTCATAGTGCAAATTTATTAGAAATTAGGGGAAACGGTTGATGCTGGAGCAAATGAATGCGAAAGTGACAATATTGCAGACAGCAACATTTATCCTAAAAGAAAGAAAGTACAGGAATATGACACAGTTCAAGATGATGATTCCCCTTTATTAAGCGATGATGTAAATGATAGTTCTAAGTCCGACACGTAAGTTTGTTATGCTAGAGAGATTATACTACTTAAGCCATTAGGTACTTATAAAAATTATTCTTTGATATAGGATGTACATCAGCGACGCTGACAAGAATCCTACAACTATGAGTGATTTAGCCCAGTCTCCAAGACAACCGGATTTGCTCAATTTCCCAAAAACAAGATTTGATCTTTTAAATCAGACTTTTATAAAACCTATCCGTGGATTGAATACAATGTTTTAAAAGATGGTGTGTTTTGTTATCCATGTAGATTCTTTTCATTGCATACAAAAGGAACATTTTAATCCAAAATATTCATTTCTGGGGGGTTATAAAAACTGGAAAAGAGCTTCAGAAACAAAAGCTGGATTTAAATATCATAATAATAGCTTTCAGCACAAAAGTGCTATGGTAGCTTGGAATTCGTATAAAAATACTAAAAGTCAACAGTCAGTAGCAGCTCAAATAAGTACTGCGCATACTGAATTGATTCTACAAAACCGGGAGTACATTAAATCTATTTTAAGGTGTATAATTCATTGATCTACCCAGGGTCTTGCTCTTAGAGGACACGACGAGTCCAATACTAGTCAAAATAGAGGTAATTTTTTGGAATTATTAGATTTGATGTCACGTGATAATACCACTATTTCAAAAAGACTACTTGAGGGCCCAAAAAATGCTCGGTATACGCATCACTCAATTCAAAATGACCTTATACATTGTTTAGCCGAACTATCTATAAAACATATTAGTAGCGAAATTAAAGAAGCCCGTTATTTTGCCCTTATGGCTGATGAAACTAAAGACTTAAGTAAAATTGAGCAGTTATCAATTATAGTAAGATATTATTTAAACGGTGTGTTGTACGAGCGGTTTTTGGGCTATGAAGCTGCAGACAAATTAGATGCAACGTCATTGTTCCAGTTTATTAAAAAACGATTAAGTGAATGTGAAATCGACTTAAGTTGTTGCGTGGCACAAACTTATGATGGAGCAAACATTATGAGTGGTAAGGTTAAGGGGGTACAAGCATTGTTAAAAAAATAAGTCCCACAGGCTATTTACGTACACTGCTTTAATCATGCCTTAAATTTAGTAGTAGTAGATATATGTAAAAATATAAAAGACTGCAATATTTTTTTTTCTGTTCTTGAAAACCTTTATGTTTTTGTTAGTGGCTCTTCCATACATAATACATTTTTAAAAATCCAAAAAGACGTACATCCAGAAGATAAGCCTGTTGAACTAAAAAGACTTGGTGATACGAGGTGTACTTCACATATATCTAGCTGTTTGGCTGTAAAAAAAACATTGCCAGTAATATTAATTTTATTAAACCAGTACATAACAGAAAATAATGTTCGCTCTCCAGATGCAAATGGACTTTTAAACAATATTAATTTTACTTTTTTATTCAATTTAGAAGTTTTCTGTGAATTCTTAACAAAAATAAAGAATGTTTCTGATTATCTACAAAGCAAACATTAGTGGAATCACTAAAACAGTTCTTTGTATCATATAGGCAAGATTGTGAATTTGAAAAGTTATGGACTGCGACAGTACAAAACGCCTCGGCTAATAATATTAACTTGGATGATGTAAATATGTAAATATTAGAAGATCGCGAAAATTGCCTTCTAAATTTAATAATACTATAATTATTCAAAAAATTACCTCACTTGAAGAGGACAGATGTGTTACTAAAAAAAGTGAATTTCAAACTAAATTGTATTATCCTGTTATTGATCGAATCACTTCGGAACTTTGTCGGAGATTTGAAGAAAATAATAGAGTTCTAAAAGGATTTAGTGTTTTAAACCCATCAAGTAATATATTTTTAAATTTAGAGCAATTAACTCCATTAGCTATACATTACGGATGTGACTTGGCATCCGTCGAAACGGAATTAAAGTTACTACCAAAAACCATTGAAAGGTATGAAATTAATCATAATGTTAAAATAAAGACCGTCTCTAATCTTGCAGTTCTTCTGCAGGAATTTAAATTAGTTTTTCACGAACTCGATAAATTGTGTAGAATTACAATAACCGTACCCTCTTCAAGTGCCAGTTGTGAGAGATCGTTTAGTGGCTTAAAAATAATTAAAGATTATTTGAGGACCACAATGTCACAAGGGGACACCGATTTGGGATGTAGTTGTAGATTTGTTTGCCACTAAACAACTAACGTTTTACGAATAATGTGTTCCTGTGTAAAATAAACTTTAAAATAGTGCCAGAGTGTTTCTTTATCCCATTTATTAATACTAGTTGAAATTTTACAAATCTGAAATATTTAAATTAGGTACGTGGATATCTGTATAAACCGAAATAATCCAAATTTTTACTGCCCACCCTCCAAATTTTTGTGCCGGGTATCGCCCAACCGAAAAGAAAAAGCTGGCGCCGCCACTGCACTTGCAAACCGGTGCAGTGTAGTACTGGGTAATAGCAACGTTGCCAGACATGATGCTGACATAACACAATTTAGCACTATGGCGTAGTCGATCGTCCGATGATGGTTCGATGTAACAATACAATATAAGGTAATGTATTTGGCTGACTGGACATGTATTGTTTCATAATTACCCTCTCGGGTATAAAATCGAATGCTTGTAAATAAATATTAGTTTGTGTCCGGTTTGTGTAATAATCGAAATCTATTGCAAATCAGTACAATAAATAGTCGTAAGTGAAATAGTTTTGAGTTTCAATCCATAAGAGTAAATCCGTCCTGCTCAGTTCCTCTATAGCAGTTTTTTCTCACCTTCTTAACGGAAAACTCCAATTAAATCTCATACTATAGGGACAAGTTTTTTCTGAAATATCTGAATGTTTTTTCAGTTGCTGGAAGAATAAGGTTTTTCTATGTTTTGAAAGAAATATAATCCCCCCTTTCACTGATTTATGGTGACATCTTTGTTTTGATATTAGTTTCAAGACAAGTTCGACAGTATATCATAATGTTTTATATTGCCCAAATTCCGCGATCTGATTTTCAAATAACAAACGTTTATTAATGGGTTTTTTGTGGACATTATTTTTCTCGCAAATAAATGTTCCATTTTTTAATATCTACCGAAAAGGTCGTGAAGAATATATTCCCTTTGAAGGTCGAAATCAGCAATATGATATTGTTTTGTTTCCCAATATATTTCGATACTAATGAAATGAATCGATATTGAAACTGGATATGTGAGATCGTTTAAGCTCATATAGTTTCATGGTACTGAGAAAGATTACTGTGCGAAGATATTAAATAAATTTTATTCAATAACTAGTTTTCATTAAATTTCAAAAACAAATTAGGTATTCTTCATCAATTTCGAATAGGATGAATTTTTAATAAAAACGTACCTTTGTACGCACGTATAACAGAACAAAAAGAACTCTTAAAAGACAACGGCTGACAACGTTTCAAAGATGATTTATATTCATGTATGGCAGTTACTTTAATTATAGTTGTTGGCATCTCTACAGAAAATGAGTTTGCTCATTCTATTAAATGCTCGAAGTGAGCGCCATCTGCTAGTAAACACGTTTGTGTTCGGTATTACACTTCTTAACCCTTTCAGACCTGGCCTCCATTACAATGGATATAAAATTAATCAAGCAATAATTCTACACTGTTGCATTTTTTGTTGCTTATATCTCAATTACTGTCATCTAACACATCTATAGACGCGATTATTCAGTTTGAAACTAACAATAGTCCGTGTTGGTCAGTGATAAAGCAATAATTGTGCGAAAAAGCATGGCGGCATCTACTAGAAGAAAACACGTAAGTAAATATCACCATTTTTCGTCGTTTTTCAAATTTAGCCGATAAAAAATTAGTAATATTTGATTATCTGACAATGCATATTCAAACATGTCATAGTAATTCTACCGTAGTTCTGAAAGTTGTATGCAAAAAACTATCTGTCCATTGTAGTGGACTTTTGGACTAACTTACTGTTTGTAGGTTTCAATGTGAATGATCCAATGGATCAACATATATTATTAGAAATGCTTGATGATTAAGAACTTGAAAAGGAATATGAAGATATTCTTATAACAATTGAAAATGATTCAGATGTGGAAATGGAAAGTTATCATGAAGGTGATGATACAGAATTCATAACAAATTTTGATATGGAAAGAGAAGGGGGAGACAGAAAAGCAATTTTACTTGAACATCAAAATGTAATATACCTATTCTGATTGCATAAATAATAAACAAAATACATTTTTTTGATTTTAGGTTGAGGAACAGAAAAGCACTAAGAAGAAGAACAAACAAGGTAAATCGAAAGTAATATGGAAAAAACGAAACTTTGTATCAAGGAACATCACAAAAGAAATACAAGAAAGTATCAACACTAGTCATGAAGATGTAAGCGTACCCTATTGATTATTTCTCAAAATATTTTCCAAGAGATTTTTTTCAAAAAATGGTAGAAAAAACAAAACAACAATAATTTTAAACCTACAAATTTAGCTGAAATGACAAGTTTTATTGGTTTGCATATCATGATGGGCTGTCTCGGCCTTCCTAGAATTAAGATGTACTGGAATAGGGCTCTAAACATACAACTTTTTCCAAATACTGTGAGCAGAGACAGGTTTTTTCAATTACGAAAAATTTGGAAAGACCTGCAGATTCAACCGATACATTGTACAAAGTAAGACCTTTCTTCTTCGACTCTCTTTAGAAGAATATGTCTAGAACTGGAAAGAGAGAAATATTTAAGTGTGGACGATTAAATAGTACCATTTACCGGAAGACTAGACATCAAACAATATATTAAAAATAAGCCTTAACCTTGGGGGATTGAAATTTTTCTTATGTGTGGTGCTAGTGGTATATATAGCCTATGATTTAATAATATACCAAGGCTCTACAACTGGAATACCAAAAGATATGTTAGCAAAATTTGGCTTAGGTGCTTCAGTTGTATTATACTTAAGCAAATATGTTTCAGATTTCAGATCTTTACTTTGATAATTATATTTCTACTTACGCTCTATTTGATGAGCTGAAAATAAAATATGTTAATGCAGCTAGATCTGTAAGAATCGACAGATTTCACAAACTCCCTTTCACCCTTGATAAGGATTTTCGCAAAAAACCTAGATGGTTTAGTGAAGAAGTTGGTTATGATAGAGGAACGGTGGTATTATGTAAGTGGCAGGATAATAAAACGTTTTTCATTGGGTCCAATTTTATGGGAAAAGGAAAGGAGGATGAGGTACAGCGATGGGACAACGAAAACAAAACATTTGTGAAAATAAATAGACCCGAAGTAATAAAAATTTATAAGAAGGGTATGGGAGGAGTCGATAAACGGAACCAATTATTATTGTATCACAGAATTTTTATTCAATCTAAAAAATGGACGCTACGGATGATATTCCATGCATTTGATTTTGCATATACAAATAGCTGGTTTGAGTATACAAGAAAATGTAGACAATTAGGGACCCCTAAGAAAAACATTCTAGACCTTTTGCATTTTAAACTTAGGATTGCTGAGGCTCTTATTTTCATGGGTAAGCCAGTAAATGTTACTAAAGGACCTGGTCGTCCCAGGAGTGGATCTTCCTCACCACGATTCGTAGTCACTAAGAGAAAAATTAAGGAACCAAGACCTCTGAGAGGAGTTCAAACGGATAATTATGAACATTTTCCGAGATACGATAAGGAAAAATAAGCAACAAGGTGTAAAAAACCTAACTGTAAGGGTAAAACTCACGTATTCTGCGAAAGGTGTAATGTTCACTTGTGCCTTGTAAAAGGAAGAAATTGTTTCAAAACGTTCCACTCCAACTGATATATTGTAAACTAATATTTTGATTTGCTTCATATTTGTAATAAACGGCTTTTGTAATGAATATGTATTATCATTTAGACCGATTGTCCATTGTAATGGACATACCATCAAATTCTAAAACAGGTAACTTTTTTAATAAAAACGTGTTTACTGTCTTGAGAACATGCTTTTGAGTCTTCTTGCACTTGAGAATAATTTTATTTCAATAACGAAAAATTCGGGTCTGAAAGGGTTAAATACATACTAGAGGGGGAAAACGATGACATTCGTCTCTGACTCTGTTCTCCAGATATGTCATGCTGAAAAGAAGAGTTAACTTGTTCTAATGGGGTTAGATCTGGCTATCTCGAAGACCACGTTATTCTTGCACCGCGATTACCAACCCTTCCTGGGTACCTCTGATATAGAAACTTTATTACGACTCCGGTATTATGTGGAGAGGCTACATTTTGCTGCAGACTCATAGCGTTTCGAATCTCCAATGCGTCTTCCAACAAAATCACATCACCTCGAAAGTCTCATTATTGTCATATGATGACGATATTAATTTCCATCCGTGCATACTAATTAGAAGTAACAAAATGATCGATAACCATTGTTTCCGAAACCCAATTTATAAACATATTATATTTGATTTTCAAATTGTGAACTAATGTGATTCTGTTTATTTCAGTTACCGAGAAAGAAATACGACAATGGTAAGTTGAGTTTTTGATAATTTATTCCAATAAATTAATATTTATTTATAATCAAATTGCATAATTTGATGAAACCCTACCACATAAAATGCTCGTTGTTAGTTATCGATAGAATTATCTAAAACTGAATCTAGTATCAAACTTTGACATTTTTGTTTAGTTCTTTCCTAACTTCTTTCTAACCTAGAAATTTCAAATGTGTTTCTGACATAAGGTATAGTGCGTATAGTGCATGTATAGAAATATTTGAATTGTTAAGTGCAGTGTCGTGTAGTATGAAATTCTGAAGCATTTATCATTAAATTAAAATTGGTATTGGTTGAAAAATCATTTCTTTAAGTAATAAATTTCCAGCACTTGGCTTCGTCTTGAAAAGCAAGTAATTTAATGGTAACAATTCTTCTTAGGACCTTTACCCAATAATCAGTTTCGCGTTCTACTTGATCTTTCAAACCAGCGTCTACAACTCCAATTAATGATGATCTTGTTATGAATATAACCATGGAGTTCAGATGAGACTTACTTTCTTCGTGAGATTTGAGTAAACTATTTAAAGGTTTCCAGTCGGTACATCCAAAATCAGTTAAATTATTTTTTTCAATTGAAAATCATTTGCACGGATAACAATAAACAGATTTTACACTTGCATCGTATATTAGCCAGTATCTCTTCTCTTTGCCTCCATTAGGTTTTACCCTATAAAAGCTGCTCTTATTTAACCTTCTACAATAAAATTTATCTCTACATTTTTTCTGTATTTTCTAAGACATCACTCTTTGGTTTAAACATGATCACAGATCTAATGAAATTATCATTCTAAAAATCAGGCCAATTTGAAATCGCATCAGGTGTTTCGTCTTCTTTTGGGATAACTGTCTCTACCGGTACTGGTAGTACATCAGATTTGCTGCTGCTGTCATTTTCTAATGTGGTGAGATCATGATCATCTCGCCTCTCTATATTTTCATTAACAAGTGTTTGAGATTCAGTTGCAGTAGTATGTTCGCTCACTCCCAACAAAAAAGAACTGGCTCCTACTTCTTAGTCTTCATTTTCAATTTCTGTATTTGTAGAAAAAAAAGTGGTTATCTTTGTTAACTTTTCTCTGGCTTGTTCTTGCAACTTTTTCTCTTTTCTGCGCCTGATTGATGTCGGTAACTCATTTTTGCACCTAGGCGTAAAAAGTAACAGATACTCATATTTTTAATACCATTAAAATTTTAATTCTTACCTTGCCCTATATACGCACCGTGTAAAATGTACCTATTCTTACTACTATATACCTATACTTAAGCTACGACCTACATCTGACTCATTTGCTAGATTTGAGGATGAAACTGTAAGTGAAAACTTGATAATGATAGGTATGTTTTTTGAAACCAGAATAGCTAGTCTCAATTCGAGTCCTGTACCTTTTGGTCTACATTTGCGTTTATTTCTATTGCTTCCTTTTCTCACTTCACGCTTTTACCAATATTAACATTATGTGTCAATCATCTAAATCATTGAGAAAATATATTCAAATAATCTTTTATAACCATTTGTACATTTCACTCCAATTGGAATTTATTCGGCTTATTAGAATCATTGAAACTTTTGGCATAATTCATTAAAAATACTGACCAAAACCATTGTCTCAGGGTACCTTGCAAAACATTTTAATTCGGAACATATCATAGTGTATTAAATGAACACTAATTCATTAGAAATATCGACCAGAAGTCTGAAACCAGTCACGGAGAACAAAACAAAAACTAGAGAAATCGAGTATATTTGATTCTACAATAAAATCGGCGGCCCCACTTTGCGAACAATTCGACGGCCTCACTTTGCGAATAATTCGACGGCCCCACTTTTCGAACAGATCGACGGCTGAATAAAAAGCGAACACCTGGTAGGCTATTGGTAACAAGATCACGTCGTCGAGATAAATATTGTAAACAATATAAAAAATAGTATAAATAAGAGTAGTGTACTAATTTAATGATAAACGTTGTGAGTATTTAAATAATTGTATAAATAAATTGAACACAGGTTCACAGATAACCCACAGATTCTCGTCATTATAGTATTGTGAACTTTTTTACCTTCCATTTTTCAAGTACAATGAAAACATGATGGGTTAGCCCTAAAAAATAACCGTTTATACAACAATGGATGCGACACTTTCATCCTTCAAATTTAGTAGACGATAGAAAATCATTTATTCCCTTTTTGTCTCTTCCCAGGGATTTACACAATTTATGTTGATTGTTGTCTTTGAAAACATGCCTACCGTCATCAAAAGATAAGTCCTTTAATATATTGAAACGATCCCCTATCTCAAGACAAATGAATTGGTATTGCGTGAATGTCGAGTTAGTTACTCTATAAATAAATGTATAACAGAGTCGTTTTACGACAATTAATAATTGTGAGAAGGATAACTGAACATAAAGTCCTGCTTACATGAGATTATAACAACTTATGTGAACATTAAATACGTGAAAAGAATGAAAATTAGAGTTACTCACGTAATACATTGTTATCTGCCTTATCTTGCCATTATGTGACATAACAATGCTACAGTACAGTTGAATTTGGAAGGAAATTAATTGTCACGATAACAAAGAAGAATATTTTTGTTAAACACCATTTTCTAGTGTACGGATACAGTCCCATTTGGTACAGACTTACAACAGTAGGGTGTCGATTAGATATGAACTAGAATTAAATGCTACAAATTATCACAACACTAAAACATGATTTTTCTATTGAATCCTTTGACATTTGGATCTGATGGAAACCGCTTGGTAAATCTAAAGTAGTGAAATTTTATACCCTACCTAATTTATCCAATATATCAGTAATATTGGGAACTGGATATTTATCAGAAATTGTTTTCTCGTTAAACTTACGATATCCAATCATAAGGTGCCATTTTGTACGTACAAATGCGTCTATATTTTTGCTTACAGTGCATATCGGACACTCCATGGTGAATAGGAAGGTCGTATAATTCCTTTATCTAACATTTCGTTAATTTATTTTCACGTGGATAAGAACGTCATCAGTCGTTATAATTGAATGTTCAATTTTTGAGGTGAACGTAATCGTAAAACACCAGGTTTTAGAATAACGTCCGAAATTCTCTTCGGAATTCTTGTGATCGGTTCGAATTAAATTGTTTATGTCTATTTCTACATTAATATTCATATTTTGGTTTTCATTTACTTCATTCATATAATTAAAATTAGGAGTATCGAGTTGTTTCAATTGGCTGAGCGACAATAGGTTTATTTACAGTAACATAAATTGAGAAGCGTTCATTAAAAACCAGACCAACACACTTTTTTCACAAAATACGAATGAAATAGATTTAGAATATTTTTTCAAGATTTTATGGATTCCTTATCTAGAAATCGTTCAAATCCAAACAAATTGCATTTAGATATGCATGTAAATATCAGTAGTTCAGTCAAAATCAGACATATCCAATTTTAAACCGACTTTTACCAAACCGTTCATAACTAGACATATCCATTAATACTTTAATACTACATCTACAAGAAATAGAACAGAACAAGACATATCCATACCAAATAAACCATGATTTGTTTAATCAGGCTCATACTGTCTTCATTACTAATAATACCAGTGGCCTTGGAATGCAGGTATGGTGGGAATGACTGCATCTATACATTATTTCCGTTGTGTGGTGCACAGATAACCCACAGATAGATGAGACACTAATTGTGGCGCCATCTAAAGAGCCTGTCGGCTAAACAATTGAGTGATGTTGGAAAGATTTCTGTTATTTCAGGTTTTGGCGATATATTCAAATCTACTGTATTTTAATTATTTTATTTCAGAATAGCAATATAGTCCATCATTTGACATTTCATTCAATTTAACTCCATTAACTCAATAATGATTAGATGTAGAGTTGAATTAAATGAAATATCAAATGATGGATCAAAAATGCTTAAAATAGAAAAAATAAAACAATAATCATATAAACAGTTTATTTATTTTGGTATAAAAATACACAACAAATAATTTCTTTCACAAAGTACTTAACAAACAGAATATATAATGTATAACCAATACAATAATTAAAAATAATTTGAGTAACATACATTCTAGATTGGAGTATTATTAGATTTTTAAATGATGTTAAATGAAAATAAAAGTGGAAAATTATTTATGAATAATTTATTTATTTATTATTATACTCCTATAAACACACAGAGCTGGACAAACTAGTAGAGTATAACTGCTAACCACTTAATCAAAAAAAGTGTTAGCAATGAGTAGTTAACTACTATTTTTGGCACCTTTCTGTGAAAGAAAATATTTGAGTATAATTACTGTGACTGTTAGAAAAAAAGAGATTAAAATATTTTTGAAGGAAACGTAGTTAACTACTGCCCAGCTCTGTAAATACAAGGTACCACGTAATAACATATAAGAGTGGTAAACAGCACTTATGACTGTACAAAAACCAGACATATCCAACTTACGTTCAGACATGTCCATTTAATTTTTTATGTTTTTCCGTAGTAAATATATGTTTTTAAATTTTAGTATGAGCAACAGCATTATAATCCAATCATAAAATAGTACCGTATCAGAGGACGAGGACGAATTACAGGCAATAAGCTCTAAAAAATGTTGAAACTATTATAAGACTTTATTTATCTTATTTATTGTTTTATTTTATTTTGATATTCCAACAGCATATTATTCTTACACCACTACATCTGGCTGTAAAGGTGTTTAGCGCCGTTTTATCGCAATGACATTTTTTATCATTTTCATTTAAATTAAAATCATTGCTAATTCTTTGGATACCTTCACTTTTTAATAGTTAATATCCTAGCTCTAAAATGTATTAAATTTTCATTTTTACTCGTTTTTATTAATTCCTGCAATATAAAGTCTAAATCTCTTCTGCCTGAGAAACATTGCCCCTCAATGCCTCTTTAATTCTAGGCCATGTATTTAATTCCATTCTATTTTGACCATATCGTCTGCTTTTCCCGCTAATTTTTCCTGACCACATTCTAATGTGTGATTATTAACCTGCGCATCATTATATTGTGCATATGTTTCTATTAATTTTTCACGAGTGATGAATATATTTAGATTATTACTATCACCATCGTAAGGTTTAATATTGTTATGAAACGGCACACTGGTATAGTCCCCGAATCCGACTCTGTCTAAGCCATGTATGAAAGTTAAAATTATGGCGGATGCACAGGGATTTCTTAGAATTGTTTACGATTGTGACTATCTTATCTAGACATTGTTTTTGTGATCAGTCTTATCTATAAAATGCCAGAAAACCAATTGTTTTTGTATAAGTCGCAATCTAGGATTTTCTAGTAAAAAAGGCACTAATATATAAGGAACCGACCCGAGAAAATTCAGTTTAGTTTATGATTCAACATCGTGAGATAAACAGTGAATATAAATTGGTGAACTGTTTATATAAATTAGTTTAAGTGAATATACTAAGTATATAATTAGTGAATAGTGTAGTGAATAAATAAATTAATTAAGTGAACCTACCGAGTGTATGAATTTATTCCACCCGTAATAAAAACGTTTTAATAAATAAGAAAAACATTACAATATGATTTAGTTTTAATTTAAATCCCAATTAATGGCAGTAGAAGACTTCGTAGCTGCTGTAGCCATTTTTGAATTATTAGTTGAATATAAATTCTCAAAACTATTTTTATTCTCATTCTCTTTTCCTTCAATATTTAGCTTGTTAAATATTTTTAATAAATCTTATAAATCGTTCATAAAAAAAATCTAAATTCCTTTATGAAATTGTCTTTCCTATACTCAAAAAGTAAGAAAAGTTATAAAATAAGTAACTTGGTATTCACAATCAATTGTAGTACTCTTTTTCTTCGGCGATGGTAGGTTCTTCGGAATCCGTACTCGATGTTAAAACATCAAATTGTGAAAGTTCTTTACTCAACACTATTCGATAAACCTCTCCACAACCGCAAGAATCCTACTGTGACTACGCCAATTATGTATTTCGCTGAAGAAGATACTTGAAAATTTTTTTTTTAATTTGAGACTTGGCCGTACAATTAATGTCAAACTACATAAATATGTCTTTATATTGTGATGATAGTATCTTTTATTTATTTAATTGTTTATATTTTTCTATACTATTTATATTAGGTTTATATTATTTATTATAATTTTAGTTGTTGAGCGCCAGATGAAATTAATGAAATAATAAATGAATGTCTGTTTAGTTAAAAAAGTAAAAGGCCCAGCTAACTTCAGTCCTCAAGATGAAACTCTTAATTATTTGTAGGGAATTATCGTGAGTAAGGATACGTTTATATTTAAATTTGAACTTCAAAATATTTAAGATGTTATATAATTTATAAGGAAAAGAAATATTTACACTAACTGTTACTTATTATTTTCCAATAATTTTTAAATGGATCTAAATAGTACTCAATACGTTTCTGTACTACTAATAAATACCTTGGCCAATGGTTTTAACTATCTTACTGAATAATATTTAAAGGTTATGAGAAATTATATTGAAATTATCGAGAAGTTCCTTCTTTTTTTCTATATTAGTTATAAATCTATTCAGTAAAACTTGTTATAATATTCTTATCTAAAATTTGTTGAGTAACTTTTTATCTGGTCGTTGAATTTTATGTGAAATATATCAAAAAATTATCATTTGAATTGACACAAGTCCGATCAGATAAAAGGTTATGTACTAAGTTTTGACAGTTCCTTTGTGAAAAATAGAAATGATATAAATTTAGTTTTTATAAATTTACCTTACAGTTTGTAATTATGCACTGGATTCTTCTCCGATGTTTCTTAATTTAATTAGGTGTAGTGATGAACTGAACCAAAATTCAGTTCTATGTCCTTGCTGGATACCGAAGACTGCTTCTCCGTAATTCCAGTAAGTAATGCTTTATTATATTTACTTGTGTTGTGATCAAATACTTTTTCTCCTCTTTATTTAATCTACAATATTCTCCACTAGTGTTATTGTACTCTGAAATAATACTTGATTGATTTTACTTATATTTGAGAATAATTTCTTCTACAGCTTTTCTTATATTTCAACATGTATCTTCTTTCTTTAGTTTTCTTATTATAAATCTTATTTGATTCTTCTGAATGTCTCTATTTTAATAATCTCTTTAGAAATCTCTCTCAATTTTCTTCCCTTCTTTTCAATCAAAAATCAATCAACAACAAACTCCGTTGATTCCCCCTTAGCAACCATCAACATTTTTTTATCTTCATCCTAGATGAAACTTTTAATTTTTTTCTTTTGACTAAATGACCTAGCACACTTCACTTGCACACTTCGAAGCTTCTTATCTAATAGTTTTACAATAGATTAAAATTAAAATCGTTATAACAAATTATTGGATTAATAATAAGTATAGAATTAGATTAATTTGAGAATTAAAATTTTAGTTCAATATATACCAGTTATCGACATGTGGTTTGCACTAGTCTATTTTGATATTTTTCACGTTGTTTCTGACGTGTTTACATTTTTACTGAAACTTCCGGTTCTACGGGGAACAAACAAGCTATATTTCAGGTATTGGACAACTTTTTTATTTCATGGAATCACCTTGTATATTTTTGCAGTAAGAAAGATTGGTTTTATCCCTTTTTAATAAAGTATAACAAGATATGTTTTCTTAGAAAACTGTCAGAGTAATAACTCTTTAAAACAACTACTGCATTTGATGATATTATCCTGAAATGCTTATTACCGTATAATATAGAGTATAAAACTGATGCAGATTTATGATAAGTTCATTTGACATTTTGTTCAACATCAGTTCAATACTAAAAAAACTGTTTTATAGATTAAAACTAACTTTTCCGCATTTGTGAGATGCCCCGAACAATATTCTATCATAAAATTATCACTTTTATTCACTTCGGGGGATGTATCGTGCAAACAAACCGAAATTTCTCCCAAAATAACCAAAAATGTAGTATATCTGGATTTATAGGACCCGCTGTAATGGCACTAGTCGACTTAAAATCAATATAGTACATCTGTGAGACACCTTGAAAAATTTCCAATTATAAAATTGGTCACTTGTATACACTCCGGAGGCTGTGTCGTGCTAACAACCCGAAATTTCTCCAAAAAGGACGAAAAATGTGGCATTTCAAGTACCATAGCACCCGTTGTACTAGCTCTGGTGAGCTAGAAATCAATAAGAGTAATCTATAAGATACACCGAACAATATTCAATCATAAAATTGGTCAATTATATACACTCTGGTATCGTAGCTCTCGTTGTACTGAATCTGGTGAGCTGTAATTGGGTTCTTCTGTAAGATGTGCTGAACAATAATCGATCATAAAATTGGTGACTTTTTGCTCTCCGGAGGCTGTATCGTGCTAACAAGACCATGTTACGCAAAGTGGCCGACGACAACGACGACGACCACGATGACATACACACAGGATTTTATCTAAAAACCGTTTTTTCGTGTTGTAAGTGGTGGAAAACGTAAAAATAACTCAAAAAAAATCCGAAAATCCAACTTTTTTTGGGGTAAACCAATATTTTTCTCGCATATTAGATAGGTTGGGCGGGAAAGTAATAAGAAAGTGGAAATGAATAATTATAGTAACTGTTCAAAATCTTCTCCTTTAGACACATACATTCGTTATTTTTATGAAATTATCAAAATCGTGACTCAACATATCGACGGGAATCATTTCTATCACGTTACGGATATTTTCTTTGAGTTGATCGAAATTTTGGCGCACTGAATTGTAGCAACGACTTTTAATGTAAATACCATAAAAAAAATGAAGTACTGTTAAGTCAGGAAATCGAAGTGGCCATAGTATGAGACCTCTCCCAATCCAATGATTACCAAAAGTGATATTCAAAGAATCTCGCGTGATTGCTGCATATTGTTGAAAATATGCTATATTCGGTTAACTGTCCTGTTCCAATTGTGGGTACAAAAAGTTTTCCAACATGTCTAAGTACGAAAGAGAGTTTTCAATTGGATTGTTGAAAAATAATGTACTGTAAATGTTGGGCTTCAACATAGCACACCAAACGGTTACTTTTGGAGAGTCCCTAATATGTTTGTGGATGCTTCTTGGATTTCCAATGCCCAAATGCGGCAATTATGTTTATTCCCCTTGACATTAAGATGGAAATTTACTAAGTCGGACATTATCAAAGTATCCGGGAAGTGTCTAGTTCTTCTTAATGCACGGATTTTACTGCAGAACTTCAACCTTTTCGCAAATTCAGGTGGTTTGGTTTCCTGTAGTATCTTACTTCAAAGAACATAATATTGTTAACTGTACTTTGCGGAATACCTGTGATGGCAGATATTTTCCGTGTAGATAAATTGGGATCTTCTTATATGCCGCCCAGGATTTCTATTGCATTGTTAAACCGGTTCACATTATTGGGGTCATTTTCTTCCGATTGACAGATCCATTGTTCAAAAAGTTATCATGCAATGTTTTTATTGAAGTTTTCAATGGTGGATCTTTATTGAATATAGTTCCGAATCTTGTAATTTGATAAGATTTGGTTCGGCAAAAATTGCAACATAGTTAGCTTTCTCAGTTGAATTAAACATTCTTTATTCTTGAAAAAAGTACGAATGCTCGACAATCTTTATTTGACACATCTAATCTGGCATTTCATTTATTATGACCATAATTTCGAAATGTGACTTTGATTACACTGTTATGTAGTTGTTTCAAATTGTTAGAACTCCTAAAGTTTTCTAAGAAAGCATAACATAAATGACCAGTCTTTCTGATTGTGGAAAAATATTTAGGGCGATTTCATGTAATAAATAAGTTGCCCTATACCAGAAAAATGGTTTGTTTGTTTCCAGCCTAATAAAAAGAAGAATACGTCAAAAAAATTTGGAAAATATCAAAATAGACTATCGGTACAATTTCACGTGACGCTCGAAGCTCAAATTTTGACGCTCAAACCGGTGATCACATGACTAAATATGCAGTTTTAGCTCCGCTTTAGAAAGTTCGTTTTAAACCAACTTTCAGCGTCGATTTTCAGCTTGAACCAGTGTTGCCAGGCGAAAAATATTCACATCCTCAACCATCTTATCAAAACCGTGCCAACCGTGATTTAAAAGTTCCCAACATATTAAATTAAATGTAACAAAATTTGTTCAAATTAACTTTTTATTATAAAATGTATAAAATTATATAAAATCAAGATACAATTTTTTTAATGCACATAACAACTTCAAAATAAGAACAGTCTTTTATATCTCATCACAAATAAACAGAATATAACTTGGTACCTTACTTAATGAAAAGTAAGCAAATTTACAACGTTCTCACTTTCTACCAATAAAATTTAAAATCCCTAATAATTTCGTCACTACGTTAAAAAATCCCCAATTTGAGGAAAAATCGACACCTTTGGCAACAGTGGTTTGAACTGTGTTACTCCATAGACAAATCGAATAAGTATTATTTGCTCTATGGTTTATTAATGTGTTAACAAAACGTATATAAATATTTTTGAGCTTCCAGCGTCACGTGAAAATGTACCTTAATCCAAACCGAATGTCAATAACTTGAATAATTTTGTTGATATCAGCATTTGAAATGGGTCAGAGTATAATTGGTCGCCTGGTATAAATAAACGCTGACGTTGTATCTTCTATTTCTGTTGTGCTCGAAATTTCTGGGCTTGTAACTCGCAGGAAGTCGTTGGTTAAGATAAAAAAGGGTATCGGCTTCGACGGCAATATATAAAGTCCTGTACACTTTTGTTTTAGTTTTTATTTGGACAGTGTCGCTTTTAAATGAAATATTGTGAAAATTTGAGAATTAGATAAGTTGAAATAGTATAGTGCTTTAGTAATATAAACATTTATAATAGTGTATCTTTTAGATAAATGTGGGTATACGCATAACATAGCTTAGAAAAATTTGAATAAGTTCATTTTTCCTGAATTAGGTTATCATATTTCCGAATATTTCCGCTTTAATAAATTTTTCATTTCTTGTCCTCGACTAAAAGGAATAATTTACGCAGTGCCTATGTCCAACATATCCGTTGTACATCTGGAAAGCATTTGCGTTATCAACGAGCAGTGATTTTTTATTCAACATAAAGATGAATCCAGCTAAAAAATATTTTTCCGGGGATTTATTCTGAATCCGATTTGTCCCTTTTTGTAGATTGGTCAGCAGAATTGAAATATGACGCACATACTGTTTTTTTGCTAAAAAAAGATTTATAAGCGAATGCACAGAGACGTAGTTGAAAATTGAGTTTTAGTAAAGTGAAGGATAAGTTGGAGTCCCTCATCATTTCTAGTGACTTTATGAATTATTTTATTACCAAACATCTGTGTAATATAATCATCTCAAACAAGAGATGTGAGAAAAATGGAAAGAAGATCGATCTCAACTTATTGAATCCAATTACATATGGATGGCAACCCAAGAGATATACATAATAATAGTGAGTATTGTGCAAGTCAATGTGTTGGATCAGCGGTTTCCAAACATAATTATTCACCAAAGGGGGTAGGTTGATTACAAAATATACTGTCGTTTTGATGAAATCGTAAGCGGCGAGCTTTATTGCTAATCAGGTTACCCAACACATTTCAAAATAAGAAAATTATACAACTTAATTTTCCTAACATTTCCCATTAATTTTAGCATTTTGAAAATTAATACAAAAACATCACATAAAGACAGTCAGTAACTTAGCTTCATGGTTCTCAAACTATGTTTTATCTACAGATTTTGTCAGTAAAACACCAACTTGCTCAGTTGTAGAACAATATTTCAGTTCAATTAAACAGTCTAGAACTTTTTCATTAATATAATGATAGCGTACATTATTATGCTTGCTCCGTTTTCCAGAAGCACATTTCCTATTAAATAAATGGAGCTTTGATTGACTCTATGACTCAAGCTTAAAGTTACATTCACTGTTTTGTCCACCAATTTCTCGCAGACCTTTCAAAAACATTAGTTCCTCACAGCACCCTGTAGCAGCAATATATTCAGTCTCAGTGGTTGAATGAGAGAATATGGGCTGCTTCCTGGAATACTTGAATCCCAAAAATTCTAAGTTTGGACACCACTGTGTTAGATACTTGGGAATAGAAAGAGACGGTAAGAAAAAATAGGAATCGGGAATTAAGTCCAATAGGAAACTAGTAACATGTGAAGTAATTACATCGTAAGACAAGAAATGTAACAAAAAATTTAAATTAAGGTGAACGAGGTGTTTTCCGTCAAGGTTGTAACTATTGAATAAAATCGTTTTTCCACTACTAGCTGTGAAGTTGACAGTAATTTCGTCTTCTAGCCAACTGAGAAGTAAAATTTCTCTATTAGTGGTTAATAATTTTTTCTATTGTTAACTTAGGTCAATAATGGACACATTCAAATGTTTTGAGAATTCAGGGATAATAGCTTGACAAAAACTAGTGCAACATAATTTTGTATACCCAGGAGATTGTCTTTAACATATTTACTGCTTGAAATTACCTAACAAGATAAAAGTATTTCAATAAAACTGCCATGACTTTAAAATTCGCGCTCAACCAAAAATTTCTGATGATATAAGGAGTGCGTTCATAATTTATGGGTGAGGTGAGGAGCGAGAACAGTGTCAGTCAGACGACGGAGTAAACGCCTAGGGTGAAATCAGTTTGAACTATTTGTAGATCGCCACTATCAAAATTTGATTTTGACATGGTAATGTGTTGTTAGTTTTCGTTAATTGCAGAAAAAGGTGGATCGAGGAATATTTTTACCTTCAACATTATCACCAGTGTAATTTGAAAATCTTATGTTTATAGAAACTGGTAGCTAACCTTGACCCACAGAATATCGATTACCGGTGCCTTAAGGTCTATAAACAAGAACATGTGTACATTGCACATTATACGAATTGCGCATATCAGTTTTACGACAGCAAGCGGGGAACTAGAAGTGCACTTTCGTGGTTCGTTTGTGTACTCTGTGGTGTAGAGTGTGAAGTACATAGACAAATAATATATTACTTTCTCTATGGTGAAGTATATGTTAAATGTTTTATGAACGCTCACTTGTACCAAAGTGTTGAGAACGCACTACCGCTGTAATTGTCCAAAGTTCAAAGTAAAACATAAACCACGTTTTGTGAAATTTTTGGATGTGATCGTATAATTGGTTTCGTTAATTCGTTGCACTTAGCATTGGTGATTATAAACTATAGGAATAATGGTATTCTATTGCTGAGTGATTAAATTGTACATGATTTTTATGAGAAATTTTTTGATTTTTGACTTTTGTCTTAAATTTGGCTAGTAGTGGAAAAAAATGTATATGCACCACGGTGGGGAAGACATTTATAAACCTCGCACCTTATTCCGCTCGGGGCAAAGCCCCTCGCGAAATAATTATGGTGCTCGGTCGATAATAATAGTCTTCACCACCTTCGTCAAAGTTAATAATTTCCTACGGCGCGAGAAAGTGATGCGGGAATTGTCTGTACCGCACCCTACACATTCGTAAAAGACAGTAGAAAACTATTATATTGGCTCTCCCACACATCTATCTGCGTTTGTTTGACAGGTAGTTTGACGTTTGTTATTTAAAATATAATTGATTGTGTCATATAGATTATTTTTATATACTTAAAAATTATAGATTAGGAACTTATTAGCTTTTAATTTGAATAATGAATATCGACGTATCCTTTAGTGCACATTATTAAAATAATAATTCGACATATAAGGATTTGACAATAATTCAGATTCAGAAGTTGAATTTATGGAAAACACACCTCCAGAAATTTTGGAAATAGCGATAAATGCAACTTTAAAGCTTTTGCCTCAAAAATCAAGAGAACAGTATGAGTAAGCTTATAAAAAATTTATGGAATGGAGAGAAGATAAGAAAATCTCAACGTATTCTGAACTCCGGTGAACTATAGGGAGACACGAGTTTTTGACTAATTTTGCGAAAAATCGATAGTACTCACCTATTTTGAAGATTATCCGTCGAAAAATTTGCGGGTCATACACAATTTACAAAGAAAAATCCAAAAAAGATTTTTTTCGCCACTTAAACCATCACTTTTGGATTAAATATTTTATACAAAAAACAGTTTAAATTTATCGCACTGTACAGGAAAGTGATCAACAATATATATTCTCACAAATAATAATAAAATTTCAGTCAGTTTACTGATAATATTATTTAAATTGCCACTTCTATATATATATATATATATATATATATATATATATATATATATATATATATATACATATATATAAATGTAAGACGACAAATTTGTATGTGAATAGTTTTAATGACAGAATTGACATATACCTTTCCGTGAAACGTAATGCGTAACCAAAACCATAAATTTAAATATGTATTCTCTAACATTTTCTTTTCATCATTCAATGCGAATGAGAACATTTTAAATTTGTTAAGGTCATTATAAAAAATAAAATTGTTTGAACCATTTAATTTTAAATCAATATCACGTTTGGTTCTTTTTATTTTATACTTTATAATATATCATGAAACCAAAACATTTACATCAGTAGGGGTGCGTTCACAAACCAACGTCTTGAGTGTAAGAGTTATACTTAGGTACACAGTGACCGTTCATAAAACCTTTAATATATATCTCACACTCTGTAATACAGCGTTCATAAACGCACAACGGGAATCGCCGAAAGTGTACTGTTAGTTACCCGCTCGTGATCGAGTAAATTATTACCGTGACATGCGTAATTCGTATTACACAAATGTTCTTGTTTATAGAGGTTAATGCGTCAGTAATTGTTATTCTGCGGGTTGAGGCTAGCTATAAGTTTCCATCAGCAGAATATTTTGAAATTCCATTGGTAACAATGTTAAAGGTTAAAACACTCCACAAACCCTGTTGTCCGCAACCAACGTAAAATAATTTCAATGTCAAATTCAAATTTGGACAGTGTCGACCTACAAATAGGTAGGGCGCGCTCTAATCGTTCAAGTTGTTTTCTGCCTAGGTTTCTACCCGGCGTTTGACTGACATGTTACCCTGTCAGAGTTCTCTCCTCACTTCGTCAATATATTATGAATGCACTCTAGCAGTCTAGCGTATATATACAGATATGCAACCAACAAAACAGAATACGATACTTTGTAGCATGGTTGTCAGCTGTAATCGACTACTTGAGAATCATGGTATTTTTTACATTATTATTAAGACGCGAAACGAAATATTATTCAAGAAGGCGAATGGAATATTATCATTGGATTCACCCTTTCCCTTCTTGAATAACATAATGTGCGTTCCAAAGTATTGGATATTTGGATGTTTTATAAACGGTCACTTTGTACCTAACTATAACTCTTACACTCAAGACGTTGGTTTATGAACGCACCCCTACTGATGTAAATGTTCAAGTTTTGGTTTCATGATATATTATAAAGTATAAAATAAAGAGAACCAAACGTGATATTTATTTAAAAATTAAATGATTGAAACTATTTCATTTTTTATAATGACTTGACAAATTTAAAATGTTCTCATTCGCATTGAATGATGAAAAGAAAATGTTACAGAATACGTATTTAGATTTATGGTTTTGGTTACGCATTACGTTTCACAGAAAGGTATCTGTCAATTATGTCATTAAAATTATTCACATACAAATTTTTTGCCTTACAATTATATATTTATGAAAGTGGTAATTTTAATAATATTATCAGCAAACTAACTGAAATTTTATTATAATTTGTGAGAATATATATTGTTGATCACTTCCCTGTACAGTGCGATACATTTAAACTGTTTTTTGTATAAAATATTTAATTCAAAAGTGATGGTTTAAGTGGCGAAAAAAATCTTTTTTTGGGGTTTTCTCTGTTAATTGTGTATAACCCGCAAATTTTTCGACGGATAATCTTCAAAATAGGTGAGTATTATCGATTTTTCGCAAAACCAGTCAACAATTCGTGTCTCCCTATAGTTCACCGTATTCAATGCTGCGAAGCACATTAAGCATTAAAAATAATGTGGATATTTCAAAATATGTAAAATTGAGAGCATTTCTAAAAAGACAAAATGAGAAATACACGCCCAAAAAATCAAAAACCTAAACATCCGAAGAAATCCAAAAATTTTTGAAAGATGCACCTGATTATAAATATTCATTAACAACGGTAAATAAACGTTACATTTAGTATTAGACAAGACATTGATTTTCAACATTACCTATTAATAATATAAGTACATTAACACTTTTGAAATACGCGTTTTAAAATATTAATTTTAACTTATTACAGAACATTCCATATCTACGTGTTTTGCAAATCGTAATTATAAGTTCTCATAGCGTAGAGTGTAGAGTATTTGTTTGGTAAGAAAATGACCGGGTTTCAAGTCCTATGTTACACGTCGGATTTTTTTCTCTTTTCTCTATGATATATTCAATTCCTATTAATGTTATCTTTTAAAAAAACCAAAGGTACATAAAATTAATATGTTTGAAACTTGTAGACTGTCCTTGCTATCGGATTAACTGGTGCCTGTCGGCGAGAAGAGTTGTGGAACATAACATGAGATGAGATAGAAGATCTAAACACTGCCCTATTAGTTAAGATTCGAAATACGAAAACCAAAATTGACAGAACATTCACAGTAACGGGAGAATTTTATAATATCTATAAGAAATACGCTTGTCTTCGCCCTATTAACGACATTGGCAGACGTCTTTTTGTGAATTATCTAGGGGGTAAATGCACAGGGCAAGTTGTGGGAATTAATAAAATTGGCACGCTCCAATCTTTATACGGTACATAGTTTTCGACGCTCTTTTTCAACTATTCTAGTGAATGCAGGAGGAGATTTATTGATTCTTAAGCGCCATGGTGGATAGCGATCAAGTAATGTCGAGGAGAGCTATATCGATGAATCCATTCCAAATAAAATAGAGGTAGCTAATAAAATTGTAAACTCGGTAGAGTCATCATCTAACAATCAGCAGGAGCAACCTTCGACGTCATCAGCTAATATTGTAACTGTTACTGAGAATTTTGGTGAAAAATAGAAACACGCCTGGAGTAAAACTTCAAAATTGTTCAAATTTTACCATAAATTATAATTTCAAGTAAAAAAAATTGTTTATTTGTTTTGTTTTACAGTAGATAAGTGTTTGTGTTAAATTAAGTTAAACTGAGTTACTGTAGAGAATTTAAATATTATTGTTTAATAAAAATATGTGTATCTGATTATTTTCTTTATTTTATTACTGAAATGTATATCTTCTTTTCACTTTCTATTAATATAATTTACATTCCTAAATTATATTATTATTAAAATATTCCTTATTTTTCTTTGAAAATCGTGATCGTAGAAAAAGTATTGTGTGCAACATGTGCGCAAAGTACTTTTCCCACTCGCTTGAGTTCAGCTTCAGCGCTCGTGGAAAAAGTATCACTTTGCGCATTTGTTGCACAAACTACTATAGACTCTAAACACAAAATAGAAGACAGGAATTGAGAATTTGGAGATGAAACGCTTATGGGGAGTACTAGAAGTAACCAAGAAAGGTGGACCAAGAATCACTGAAATTGACAAAATACTGGGAATACAAGAACTAAGGAGTTTGGTGATATAAATTGAGCATAATTTATAAGGATGGAAGATAAAAAACTATTAATACGTATATGAGACGCAAAAAACCCAGCGTAAAAACGAGGTTTATCACAATATCTATATAATCAAAAAATCCTTTTTTCTACAACTGCTACGAAAAGTAACGTATTTCTCATAGCCTACTCAATTTCAAAATCATATATTGCTTATACTGTGAGAAATATCATTTCTCATGGCACTTTGCCCACACCACATACATTTATATGGATAATCAAAAAAAAAGCGACAAAAACTTAGTTGGCTACAGTTAGTTTTAAATAGTTGTTACATCTGCCAGTGTATAGAAATTTTTTAATTGTTAAGGTAGTTTTCATTCGTGCTTTGATAAAAATCAAAATTTCCATTCAATATAATTCCAATTAGATATTTATAATAAATAATATGGATACTAATAGAAGTGACGGTTTCGGTAATACTCCGCCTGATATATTGGAAAAAAGTTGCTAGCTAGATAAACAGGGTATTTCCCTAAAATATTGTAGTATCACTTCATTTTAAGACGAGAAGTTCTTATAAACATTTGTGATTGTCATCAATGAAATACGGGGTGCTGAATTGTTTCATTATTTTATTAGAAGCAACAACATGTGTTAAACATAAAGGAAAGATAGTATATTTCAGAATATATGTTCAAAATGTGTACCTTCTGCCAAAGCATCCGCTCGACGTCTAATGGATTGCCGAATACATTCAAGATATCAGGATTGTTACGAATAACATCAAAGCCTTGTATTATATGAGTTCAATATCGGGGTTGTGTAAATGAGCGATTTTAGATATCCCCAAACACAAAAATCCAGAGGATTGTGTACGGGTGACCTAGGGGGCCACGGGTGTGGAGATCCCCGTCCGATCCAATGGTCTGGAAAAACGTTATTTAAAAACTCGCGTGCAATCACTGCAAAATTTGGAGAAGCACCGTCATGTATCAACCACATGCAACTTCTAATAATAAGAGGTACATATTCCAAAAGAACTGGAAGATATACATACAATAAATTTTCTTTTAGAATATTCCAAACAGTTCTGTTACTAACATTTACTCCAACAGCAATTTTGCTGGTACTCGTTTCTGGATGTTGGTCAATAACTTGAAGAATCTGGATCTCCATTTGTGGAGTTCTCACATTTGTGGATCGTCCAATAATAACAATAAGTGAAGCGAAAAGAGGAGTTATTAAATACGCAAAGAAAAATACAGGCGGTGAAAAGAAAGTTGAATTCACAGAAGAAATTAAAAACGCAATAAGAAGAAAAGTGCACGATTTTTATTTTAGGAAAGAAATCTTAACCCTAGCTAAAATTTCGGATGGAATGAATAAATTTCCCTAAAATGGGCCGAATGAAACTACGGGAAACGCTACAGGAATCAAAATTTAAATGGGCCAAACAACATGATAGAAAAGCGATTTAGTCCGGGAATGTGAGGTCGAAAAATCTGTTAACTATCAAAACTTTCCCATAACTGTTTTTTCATTTTTAAACGAAAATATATTGACCCAGCATCACTCTCCTAGATTGTCTAATAATTTCCGCTGGAGCTTGCGACGCAGCTTGCAAGCACAGCTCAGACCACCTAAAATTCAAGTGAATTATGCTCGTGTCATTCCTGGATGTGTTCTTACAAAAAAATCGTAGAGATGAAAATTGAAGCAAATCTTATGCTCTTGAAGATGACGTAAACATTTAAAAAAAAAAATTTCCGATCTCAAATTTTCCAAAAATTCAAAAAATTTACGAAAATTATATTTTTGGTTGGTAATTATAAATAAAATATTAATATCGAGGTCAAAACATAGAGGACAAACTTCTAAAAATTCACATTTTTTCAGATTACGAAAATTCAAAATGGTGGCTGCGCAAATTGGAAACAATTTTTTTTTCAATCGCGTCTAAATTTATGAACATTAACGGTATTGAGAAACAGTTTGTTGCAATCGACAGAGTGAAAGTTATATTTTTATAAATAACATAAACAAAATTTTTAAAAAATTTTTTACATAATTTTTTAGAACATTTACCGAAAATAAAAATTTTTATATCTAGTTTTTTCTCATTTTGGCGTTGAAAAATGTCTTAAAAATATCTTTTTACATTATAAATATATTTGCTAGATACTGTCATAATATTAATTGAAATTTTCAAATTTTGATCACTTCGCTAGGTTGTTGAATCCCAACTCAACTTAAACAAAATGTTTCATTTTTCTACAGTTAATTGGCCATTCAAAAGAGAACAGTAATCCTAGCTCGCTCGGCCAAACGGTGCGGCGGCAGCTGCTTGGCATTCTGGTGGGGGGTCAGCGCTTATTCTCTTCGAACGCCCAAAAAACCCTTACTAACATGACTGACGACGTACTTGTACCCGACGAATTATTGAACATGATTTCGTGTTCTTGTACCACAGGGTGCTATACTACCAGGTGTGGTTGTAAAAAAGTTGGCATACATTGTACGATATTATGTAAAAATTGCGAAGGCAAAAACTGTTGTAACATCGAAATTGTAAGTACGGTGTTTGACAATGACGAGGATGATAATGAATCTCTGAGTGATGAGCTAAATTTTGATATGACTCAATTAGTTGATTGTGAACTTGCAATTGATAGTAGCAATAATATCGATGAGGATTTGTTTGCTAATGATAATGACGAGGAAAATTGTACAGAGCCATTTCCTTAGATACCAAAAAGGGCGAGAATTTGTAGAAAATAGATGTAAATTTGTAAATAAATATTATTCCTTATATCTACGTTCCGAATTATGTATAATATATATAATAAATGGATTTATAGATATAAATTATAAATATCATTGTACCTTATTTCTAATAATAATAATAACCATACTATTAGCAAAGCATAAATGCAAAATTTTTACAAAGGAAACCAAAATAAAAGCTTGAGCTTCGTTCAACTGCGAACGAGCGCTGATCCCCCACCACAACGCCAAGCAGCTGCCGCCGCACCGTTTGGCCGAGCGAGCTAGGATTATTATTCTCTTTTGAATGGACCAATTGACAGTAGAAAAATGAAAATTTGTGTTTAAGTTGAGTTGGGATTCGACAACCTAGCGAAGTGATCAAAATTTGAAAATCAGAATCTAACAGACTTTGAATTTGTTTATCTCAACTTGTAAAAGTCGCATCTAAAAAACACATATTTCTAACGTGAAAACATATTTTAAACAAATTTTTCAACACCAAAATGAGGAAAAACTAGATGGAGAAATTTTTATTTTCGGTAAATCTTTTGACCTCGATATTAATATTTTATTTATAATTACCAACCAAAAATATAATTTTTGTAAATTTTTTCAATTTTTGGAAAATTTAAGATCGGAAAATTTTTTTTGAAAAAACTATTCACGTCACCTTCAAGAGCATAAGATTTGCTTCAATTTTCATCTCCACGATTTTTTTGTAAGAACATACCCAGAAATGACACGAGCATAAATCACTTGAATTTTAGGTGGTCTGAGCTGTGCTTGCAAGCTGCGTCGCAAGCTCCTGCGGAAATTATTAGACAATCTAGGAGAGTGATGCTGGGTCAATATATTTTCATTTGAAAATGAAAAATCAATTATGGGAAACTTTTGACATTTATTTCCTTACTTTCCCGGACTAATTCTAATTGATACTAACGAAATTACTTGTTGGAGACGTAGATATCTAAGAACAATTTTTAAATTACGTGCAGAAGGCCAACCAATATTTTACTTGGATGAAACCTGGGTGAATGAAGGCTACACTATCAGTAAAATGTGGCAGGATTCCAGTTTCCCAGTCTCTCCTCTTATTTAGCATAGTAGAGAAATTCTTTTGGATACTTACTTTCTTGATCATTTCGTCACTGGGAAGATTCGCTGATGAGATGTATTTTGTTAGAGAGGACTCTCATTGCCTGAACCTTCCTTAGATATTCTAAAAATTGCCTCTTGGGCAGATCTTTCTATCACCAGATGTAGAGGTGTGAAATCTGTAATGATCTCAAGTGCCCTAGTTGGACACGTTCTCATAGCTCCAGTGATGCACACCCAGGCAAATCTCTGAACTTTGTCGAGGGTCTTCCTCATGCTGTACTGACTTGCTTTTGTGTGCCAAACTATTGGCTCATACGTAATTGCTGGTCTCACAATCATGGCGTACATCGCAGTATTTTTGGGTTACAGCCTCACCTCTTACCAGCTAGATTTCTGCACGCCATCAAAGCCCTTATTGCTTTACTAGCAGTTATTTCAACATGCTCATTCCACAGAAACTTACTGTCTAGTGTTATCCCTAGATATTTAACTTCTGATTTCCATTCTATGATTTTCCCGTTTAAGGATATGGGTTTCATGACCGGAAGTGTTGTTTCCCAGGTAAATGGAATTACTATGGTCTTGTTTGGGTTAATGTTTAGCCCCACTGACGAGCTCCATTGCTCAATGCTTCTGAGGCCCTTTTGTAATAAATCACACAAGGTGCTCTCGAACTTGCCTCTGACTATTAGAAGTAGTGATAATTGTTTACGATTGTTAATGTGTGAGTATAACATATACCAGTAATTTTTGGAAGTTATGGTTTTTATTAAGTTCCCACATTCCTACAGACTGGAGGTAAGTGTTTCCCCAAATCATTGGCCTGGGTACATAGTATGGTTTAATATATGTTCCTTACCTTCAATCATTACACCACAATTTGTTTTCAATACATCCGTTCATTTAATATTGTGTCCTTTATTGTGATTACGGGTTAAAGTTACATTTGCGTATTAAGTGCAATCCATTGGCCCAAAACATCGACATATTTATTACACATCAAAATTTTAAAAACTGCGCAGCTTGATGTTTAACTTAAAATATCTCGAGAAATATTGGCTTTATCGTTATGAGGAAAGAGTACGTTATTCACGTAAACAGTATTGGAAAATCGGAAAATTGTGCCAAAATTTCTATTCCGCCAGTAGCGTAGAATTTAGGAACTAGTTACTTGCCCCTGGCGTACGACTCTAGTAGTAGTCAGAAACGTTTGTTTTAATTACTTAAGTTACTGCCAAAAATGAGATAGATACGTTAAATAGTTTTAAAAACTGAGCACACATCGTTTTTAAATTTTTAAACAAAATACCCTGTAATTCAGTAAGCAGCTACATTTTATTCAAGTGTTTTGGGTTTCTTATTTTCTATTAGTAATGAGTCGCCCTGTATAATACTGAACGAAATATATATTATACCAAAATTCTACTTAGCACACGTAGAACTTCAATGTCACAAACACTAACGTTTTATCATGCAAAAGTTTTTTTCGTCTACATAACTCAAACTTTTATATTTGTTTTACATCATGCATATAAATTGAAGCTAAAAGATTCACATATAATAGTATCGATAAAACATCTTCAATGTCAACCTACTCTTGAATCTAACGTATTCAATCTGATAACATGGGCGTAGACTTCAGTACATATCAAGAGAGAAGATAATTGTTAATAATATGTGTTCATGATGTTGTAATTAATCCGCTATAAAGAGTGGTTTTAGTCTTAGGCCATGTACTGTTATTCCAGCAGGGTCCAGAACCGTTTTAATCCTTCCGCCGTCACCTATAATCTCTAGACTGGTAACTAAGTAGCGAGCGTTTGCTTGCTAAATAGATTAAGTCGACTCCTAGTTTTCCTTCTTACTTAGATGTTAGATTTTAACGGGGTAACAGTGCACTAAACCCCCCCCCCCCCTATCAGAGCTGTTCTCGCTACTACTACAGCTCGCCTTCCAGTTCCAAGATTTTGATGAATTCTATTATTTGGGACGGATTCAACGAGGTTAGGTTCTCACTCTTACAAGTTTCTTGTCCGAAGCATTTCTTGCGTTGGCTTGCAATGGCGAGGCATTCTAGAACTAGGTGATCTG
Source organism: Galeruca laticollis (assembly GCA_963921935.1). Lineage (NCBI taxonomy): Eukaryota > Metazoa > Arthropoda > Insecta > Coleoptera > Chrysomelidae > Galeruca > Galeruca laticollis. The sequence goes on along the minus strand of OY998181.1, from coordinate 152,610,754 downwards.
GAGTTTCATCCTCCTCCCCACAGAATCTACACTCGTCAATCTCTGCTAGACCTATTCTCATTAAGTGCTTCCTAAGGCGGCAGTGTCCTGTAAGAAAGCCCGTGAGGAAATGTAGCTTATCTTCAGTGAGGTCCAAATATTTTTTGGATGTAGCAGTGTCAAAGTTTCACAGGAACTTTTTGGTTTGTTCCAACTCGGAAAGGCACCGCCAGAGTGCTTCTCTTTCGGTTTCTTCTTTCTTCCGAAACTTGTAGGAGCATTTTGCTACACCACAGAAAGACTCCGGGCCAATAAAGGGCATTTGTGCTCCTTTACAGGCAAGTGTATTGGCCTCTTCATTTCCAGTGATTCCCGAGTGGCCAGGAACCCAGACTGAAGAGACCCTGTTATTCTTGCCTAATTCATCAAGTTTTCTTCGGCACTCCTATGCCAACTTTGAGTCAATGACATGGGAGCTCAATGCTATAATAGCTGCTGGACTATCAGAATGGATCGATATGTCACATTTCTGGTAGTTGATTTCCACGCATCTTTTTCAATTGCAAGTATTTCTGGCTAAACGACGCTCGGGAAGGAGCCTAACGATAATGAGTATCTGGTGCCAGCCCCAATAATACTACAGCGCCTGCTCCAATGGTGGTTTTTGAGCCATCCGTATACCATCTAATGGTGTTCTTGTCAGAGAGGGCCAAGCTTCCTGATTTTTAATACTCTCATTGCCTGAACCTTCCTTATATATTCTAAGAATTGCCTCTTGGGTAGATCTTTCTATCACCAGATGTAGAGGTGTGAGATCTGTAATGATCTCAAGTGCTCTAGCTGGACACGTTCGCATAGCTCCAGTGATGCACACACAGGCAAGCCTTTGAACTTTGTCGAGGGTCTTCCTTGTGCTGTACTGACTTGCTTTTGTGTGCCAAACTATTGCCCCATACGTAATTGCTGGTCTTCCTTCTTACTAAGCATCGTGGTAAAGTTTTTTTGGATGCCTACTTTCTTATTCACTTCGTCACTGGGAAGATTCGCTGATGATATGTACTTGATTAGGGAGGATCAGGCTCCCTGATTTTTAATACTCTCATTGCTTGAACCTTCTGTATATATTCTAAGAATGGCTATGACTAGTACCATAATTATCGTTATTATAATCCTTATAAAATAAGGATCTACTTTGATCAATTGAACCATAGATGCCGACCGATGTTGCTGAGATTTTTTTATCAGTCTTCAGATGGACATATTAAGATAGTTATTAACCCCAAAGGTCAGAAGTGATTCTTACGAGCTGATATTAACTCAAACCTTGACAGTGTTGATACACTTCGAACAACGTTTTTACATATGGTTCATAAACAATACACATTTAGTGAGGTATAATTCAACTACTTGTGAAACGTATTCAAAAACAATATACAAATAATATTTACTATGAATTGGAAGTAGTGTAAATCTCTACACCATTCTATTCTGTTTATCGTAACCAAATCAATCATAATGTATATCGTTTGTACGATTGAACTTGACCAATCATAGTGATTTAGATGTAATGTATTTAGTATGATTTAAGTGTTATTTAGTTTTGTAAATAAAACACAGTTATATTTGATGTGATGGTTTATTTCTACCCTCTGGTGAAGATTGGGGTAAGTCCACATTTACGTTAATTTATGGAATCATCGTGCAACATATGGCCGTTATCCGTTCATAACAACTATCTACATTACACACACCGCAATATCGGATTTCTCAATTGTATTTTAAATAATACAGAAATAACCGAAAGCCGTATGACATTTTTAATTTCTATTATTCCTGTGAAACCTACGGTTGAGCGCTATACTTTATGTCGTCCAAGGAGTAGTATTTATTCTTCTACCGACTTCAATTTGAAAAACTAAACTTAAAGTTTAATATTGGGATACACTCTTAGAATGATTGTCTTCTAATCGAAGCAAGTGAGTATAATTACAAGCTTGTCTGAAGCTTATTCCATTTATCACTGATTATGTATAGAAGTAGGACTTTAAATTTCATGCTGTCATATGTAATTTTATAATTTCAAATGGACTTTTATACATCTAACTATATACAATGTAACAATTCAAAATAAAATTTTCATGTGGAAACTATAATCTTTAAATAATGAAAACCAATTTTTGAAAAAATATCTGATAACGTCACTGGATTCATGTGGTCATGACGTGATATAATGTTGTTAAGATATTATGTCGAACAATAACATTTTTGAAAGGGAAATGTTTTTGTTGTATGTTCATACATTCATTTCAAAATTGAGTTAAAAAATGCAACAGAATTAAATTTTCCCCATTTGCAGCAATCAAGTATACTTCCAACACCCGAATTTTACGGTCATCATTCATCTGTTGTTATGGTAGTTGGTTCGTTAGGTTTATGATATTTTGGACAATTTCAAATGTTACAAACTCTGATTCACGCATTCGCTATGGAAACGTGACAATAACTATTTCATGAAAAAATAATTATCTAGTATAGGCTACAGTGACTTTATCGTATAGGCGACCGACAGTGTCATCTTTTTTGCTCTCCTCGATGGCATATCGAATTGATTTTAACAATTATTAGTATCACAGCAGTGGCTTAACGAGAGAAACTAAATCTGCATGCTGTTAAAAATAAGTAAAATTATTCGATATTTATATGTTTTGAAATAGTGTTGTAACCTAGGTGGTTACGTATATTTTATTGTACTATTACTTTACTAGTATTCCTTATATTTTTATGTTATTTACTATTGCATTCTATTTAAATAATCAATATCTCTTTTAAACATATTTTTATTGTTGTCTATTCTTTATCAGTAGTTTCGCTCACTGACGCCTCGAGTAAGAGACATGTTTTTAAGACTCATTGTTACCAATCTACTTTTTACTTTTGATGTCACGAATGAAATATGAAATTACCTACAATTTTATATACAATATATAATAATAATAATAATAATAATATTAACGACAAATGGACTTCTTCACCCAAGAGCGGATGTGCACAGAATATATGTACCAAGACGCGAAGGTGGAAGGGGACTTAGAGAAATCGAATCGGTATACAATATGGCACATATAGCACTTTACAACTATATTTACTCAAAGAACAACAAGATAGCTGAATTGATAAGGACCCTCCAGAAATAAATTCAGCCAACTAAAACAATAGAATACAAAGTCCAACGTACTAAAGAGGAGCTGAATATAACACATGAGCAACAAAACACAACGAATCTCCAAAAAAACATAATAAAAACAAGAATAGTCGAAAAACAGAAAGAAACATGGCCAAAACACCCCTTCACAGACAATTCCCCCAAAGCCTACAAAAGTCAAATATCAACATTCAAGGAAGTTTAGACTGGCTGAGGAAGGGAACACTGAAAGGTGAGACTGAAGCTCTTATAACTGCAGCACAGGACCAAGCCATAAGAACTCGCTACTATGAAAAACATATTCTCAAATTGAATACATACAGTAAATGTCGGTTATGTAATGAGGGTGAAGAACATATTACCCACATAATATCAGGATTCCCGGAACTGGCAAAACGAGAGTATCTAGAGAGGCACACTAACATCTGCAGGTATTTGCACTGGAAGATCTGTAATAACTTTGGAATAGAATGTGACACAAAATGGTACAACCACAAACCACAAGATGTTAATAGTAAAGACTCTATGACCAACAAATTCAAACTGATAGATTAATACCTGCGAACAAGCCAGACATCGTGATAAGAAACAACAACGACTCTGTATGCAAAGTAATAGACGTAGCTGTACCATGCGACAATAATACAGTCTCAAAGGAAGCCGAGAAATTGCTTTAATACAAAAACTTAGCAATCGAAATTTCAAGAATGTGGCACACAAAAGTAGAAGTAATTCCAGTAGTGATAGGAGCTCTCGGGGCGATAACGACCAACCACGTGAAGTACATTTCAATGATACCAGGAGCACCAGATGCAGCAGTCTTACAGCAAACTGCTTTAAACGGAACAGCACATATTATATGGAAAGTATTGTAAACCTCAGATGTCGGGAGGACAACTGGTTTATATACATTATACCCAGCAAATGAGCTGTGTTATACTGGATAATAATAATAATAATAATAATAATAATAATAATAATAATAATAATAATAATAATAATACCTGCAATCGAACAAATAAGGGCAGAGGTGGAGAGGGAGATTAATCAACAGCCTATAAATGAGACCCCAGAGACTCAGGAACAAGAAAGTAGAGGACCTGAAGCTGACCTACCACTATTAAGTCTTCGACCCTCAGTAATCAACCGTCAAACATTATGGGAAGAAAACTACCAACAACATCTTACTGAATTCAGAGGATCCGACCCTGCCAGCAGGCCGGCGCTACCAAAACTCATTTATACTCCAAACACGCACTCTCTCTTAGGAATTGCTAATCAAATTCTGGAAAGTCAATTGGATGCAGATATGAACCTCGAGGAAATACATCTTCACGTGTATTGCGCAGCTCTAGCAACAATCAAAGCCAACAAACAAAAAATACTAAAAGCACTTAAGACACGTACGCCTCAAAAACCGAGATGGGAACAAAGACTTAGTACCAAAATCGAGAATTTGAGAAAAGAAATTGGTAGAATTCAACAAATAGCAAATGGGCAAAAATCCAAAAAGCTGCTAAATAAAATCCCGGTCCAGATTAAACAACAGCTGGAAGGAAAAACAACAAATGAAATAAAAACGATTATAGATGATACCTTAGATACCTGGAAACAAAAACTTGCAGTTGCTTCTAAAAGATTAAAAAGATATCAGGAGAGCTACCAACGCAAAATCCAAAACAACTTCTTTTCAAAAAATCAGAAGGGCTTCTATAGATCGTTTAACGAACAACCTGGTTCTAAAGGACAACCGCCAAAGAAGGAGGATTTACAGTCATTTTGGGAAGGAATGTGGTCGAAGGAAATCGAACACCAGGAAAATACACCTTGGATCAAATCAGAAATTCAGAACAACAACCATCTACATATGGAAGAAATAATATTTACATTACAAGATCTAAAAAAGGTAATAAAAAACTTGGCCAACTGGAAAGCACCAGGGAACGACGGTATCCAAAATTTCTGGTACAAAAAACTTACGGCTACCCATCATCACCTGACCAACCAATTTAATATCGCTCTAAGGAACCCTGACCAACTACCAGACTTCCTTACAAATTGTGTAACTTATCTTCTTCCAAAATCTGATCAAACCCAAGATCCTTCTCAATATAGACCCATCACGTGCCTTCCTACAATGTACAAAATCTTCACTGCAGCACTATGTGATAAACTGTACGCATACCTAGAAACTAATGATATTCTAACTGAGGAGCAGAAAGGGTGCAAAAGAAAATATATGGGCTGCAAGGAACAAATAACAATCGATAATGTGATATTGGAACAAATCAGAAAGAAGAACAGAAATCTATACATGGCTTATATAGACTATCGGAAGGCTTTCGACTCAGTGCCCCACAGTTGGTTAATAAAAACTTTGGAAATTTACAATATACACCCTGTGGTGGTTAGGTTTCTAAAAAGTACTATGAGTAATTGGAAAACAAAACTCAAAATTAACCTAAATCACACAGAACTAGAAACTGAATCTATCAGTATTAAAAGAGGAATCTTTCAAGGAGATACACTTTCCGCTCTATGGTTCTGCTTGTGTTTAAACCCATTATCACGTGGCCTAAACCACACAGGATATGGAGCAACTATTAGAGCGGATCGAAACTCAACAACCATAAGTCATCTATTCTTTATGGATGATCTGAAACTATATGCCGCGTGCAAAAAACACCTAGAATCCAACTTAAAACTCATGCACCAGTGGAGCACAGATGTCGGAATGTCGTTTGGTATGGAAAAATGCCAAACTGTATCGGTTGAAAAGGGAAAGCTGAAAGAAGGAGAACCTATAGAACTAGAGCCAGGCAAATATATTGAAGCCATGACAGACAAACCCTACAAGTACTTAGGAATCCTTCAGACACACAAGATAGAACATAAAGAAATAAAAGCCATATTAACCACCGAATTCGAAAAACGCCTTTACAACCTCTTAAAAAGTAAGCTAAATTCAAAAAACCTTACCACGGCCATAAATAGCTACGCCATATCCGCTCTTCAGTACTCCTTCGGAATAATTAAATGGACTCAAACGGACCTGGAAGCAGTAAACAGAAAGATTAGAACCGAGCTAACAAAACATAGAAAACACCATCCAAAAGCGTCCGTCGAAAGGGTAAATTTACCTAGAGAAAAAGGAGGTAGAGGAATAAAAGATGTTGTGGAAGCTTGCACTCAGCAAATTGCAGGCTTGAGGAGTTTTTTCCGCCACCAAAATAGTCAACTTCATAAAGCCATAGTGAAAACAGATACGGGTTATACACCTTTAAACCTAAGCATGGAAAACTTTACGCCCTTTAATACACGAAATGAGGAAGATAAAATTAGAAATTGGCGTTCAAAAGAATTGCACGGAAGATTCATTAATGATTTACAGAAAGACACGATAGATCAAGCTAAATCGGTTGAATGGCTTAAAACTGGAACGCTGTTCCCAGAAACTGACGGTTTTATGGTTGGTATACAAGATCAGGTTATAAAAACGAGGAATTACCAAAAGTATATCTTGAAGGAAGAAATACCAACAGATAGGTGCAGAAAGTGCAACAGAAGTCAAGAAACGATTGAACACATTCTTTCTAGTTGCCAAAGCATAGCTGAAACTAAATATCTAGAACGACACAACAAAGTTGCCACAGTAGTATACCTAGAAGTACTGAAAAAACTCAACCTTGATCCACAAAACAACGAGCCATATTACAAATATAAGCCCCCTCCAGTTATCGAAAATCAGTATGTTAAGATCTACTGGGATAAAACTATCATGACGGACGTAACAGTACGACACAACAGGCCGGACATCACAGTCATTAATAAACAATCCAAGCAAGCTCTGCTTATTGACATATCGATCCCAAATAATTCTAACACAGCAAGCAAATACAATGAAAAACTAAGCAAATACGCCGAGCTAAGGACCGACATAAAAGAATTGTGGAATCTTAAAGAAGTCAAGATCATTCCAGTTGTTTTATCCTGTATGGGGCTAATTCCCAAGAAACTAAGTACTTCCCTCAAAGACATTGATATTCCTGAGTCAACCTACCGATTAATGCAAAAATCTGTAATCCTGGATGCGACAAACATTGTTAGGTCATTTCTAGAATAGTGACACCCAACGAAAGTCTTGCTGTTGAGGCCGACTGTTTTGAAACACGCCGGGTGTAAATCCGGTGACACAAAAAGGAAAATAATGATAATAATAATAATGATAATAATTGTACGTTGTATAAAGTACTAAGCGGCGTAATCTGTAATAAAATCTACGAACATCTTATGAATAATAATCTCCTAGCTGAAGAACAGAAAGGGTGCAAAAGAAAGGCACAGGGATGCAAGGAACAATTGGTCATAGACACAGCACTGACAGAGCATGCTATTAAAAACGAAAAGAATCTTTACACCGCTTTCATTGACTATCAGAAAGCATTTGACAGTGAGCCCCACTCCTGGCTGATACAGTGTCTAAGCACGTACAAAATCAATCCGATTATCATTGAGATGCTACAAAAAATGATGAGTAAATGGAAGACAGAGCTATCAATAGGGAATTATGCAGAAAAAATTCAAATAAACATCCAATATTTCAGGGAGATGCCTTAAGCGCACTGTGGTTCTGCCTGGCAATAAATCCATTATCTACTGCCCTTGATAATCTTAAAGGAGGATATCAACTCAATGAAACCACAAAACTGACTCATCTAATGTACATTGATGACATTAAACTTTACTCTGCTTCCGAGCAAGAACTCAAAGCAACAACTTCGTTGTGTCGAAAAGTTTTCTAACGATATTCGGATGAAATAAGGAATAGAGAAGTGTAAGACAGATAGTATGAAGCAAGGAAAATGGCACAAAATAAGTGGACATAAACTCACCCGAGCAGCAGGCGGGGAAACCATCACCAACATGGAAAAAAACGAAACCTACAAATACCTGGGATTTGCACAAGCTAGAGGAATCGAAACTAATGAAGTCAAGAACAACCTGATGGAAAAATTCAAAACAAGAACGTAACAGAGAATGATGGTTTTTTAGTGTATTGGGACAGAGAAATCCAGACGGATCGGGAAGTAACGCACAACAGACCGGATATTGTTCTATACGATAAAGAGAAGAAAAAAATTTCATTGTTTGAAATATCAGTTCCTGCTCCCGCAACGTATTTAAAAAAGAAAAACAAGATAAATACCTACCTTTATCGGAAGATATGAAGGAGACATGGCAGGCAGAGACCGTGCGCACAATCCCAATTGTCATAGGGGCCACTGGCGAGGTATCAAAAAAGCTCAGAAAACACCTGGAAGAACTAAACTTAGCCTTCGGAGTACATAAGGAACTGCAAAAAACCGCAATATTGGGAACTTGTAACATCGTCCGTAAAGTCCTGAATAAACCTGCAAAAGATAATTAAAATATGCATCACGCTTGTACGTCTTGTGGCTCACCCCACCGGCTGCAAGACACGCCGTGAAAACACGTGACAAAAAAATAAACAAGAAAAATAATAATAATAATAATAATAATAATAATAATAGATAGATAGATAGATGGTTTATTGACCCCATTCACATACATAGTACATTAGAAGTCAGTGAAAGTAGTACATATGAATACATTTTACCAACTAAAAATATTAAAGATTGTATAGTGTTGTATATGACAAATTTAAAATATGATAAAAATAATAGAAAGTAAAAATTTTACATAAATACAGACATACATTTCATAAAGTAAAAATATTGATGAAAATATGACAATTTTAAAATATAAAATAAGGTAAGAAATAATTGAACGTAAAAATTAAATTAAACAAAACAAACAAACATATAAGCATTAAGCCCAAGTATTCAATTCCTCCAAAAACTCATCAACTGTATAAAAACAATAATTTAAAAGAAAAGACTTAGCAAAATGTTTAAATTGAACTCTCGTCATATCACTTATATTATATATTATAATTATAATAATAATAAAAATAATTGGCACAGACTACATGGATCGACACAACACAGCAGCAAAAATCGTACATCAGGAGCTGGCAATAAAATATAAGCTAATATAAACACAAACACCATACTATAAATACACACCACCCAACATTTTAGAAAATGAAGATTACAAAATTTACTGGGATAGAACCATACTCACAGACACAACAGTATCACACAATAGACCAGATATAACACTTGTCAATAAAAAAGATCGGAAAACATACATTGCCGTACCAAACGATACAAACGTCACACAGAAGGAACAAGAAAAAATCACGAAATAGCAATAGAACTAAAAGAAGTATGGCAACCAGAGCAAGTTTCAATTGTACCAATAATAATATCGGCGACAGGAATAACGACAAAAATTTTTCAAAAATACATCACTACTTTAAATATCAAACCACATATCCATAAAAATATACAGAAAGCAATTTCATTAAAAACAGCAGCAATAGTTCGGAAATTCCTCAACCAATGAAGTCGATCAACAAACCAAAAGCATGGAAATGTTTTGATATGGCTTGCAGTCCTATCACTGCCGTCATATCCGTAACTAAACGTAACCCGCTTCCTCAAGAGGTGGAGAGAGACCAGCATAATAATAATATTAATAATAATATTAACTCAAAATGGATTACAAAAAGAACTTCGATGCATTGAGAACTTTTCGAATGATATACGAATGAAATTTGGATTAGAGAAGTGCAAGATCAACAGTATTCGGAAAGGAAAATGGCACGAAACAGAGAATTACACGCTCACACTAGCATCAGGTGGTGGAATCATCTCTCGCATGGAAAAAAGTGATACTTACAAATATCTGGGATTTGCTCAATCGTTAGGCATCCAAGAGCCGGAAGTAAAAAAGCAACTTAAAAATAAATTAAAAGAGCGAACCAAAGACATTCTCAAAACACAATTATCCGCACAAAACATCACGACGGCAATAAATGCTTATGCTATTCCTGTAGTAACATATAGCTTTGGTGTCATAAACTGGACTATTACGGAACTCGAAGACCTAAATAGAGCAACTAGAGTATGCTTTACTAAACATCGAAAACATCACCCCAAAGCATGCAAGGAAAGGTTCCACCTACCTCGGAATAAAGGAGCCAGAGGTATAGCTGACATGCGCATTATGCACAAAAAACAAGTAGAACTCATGCGCAACTACTTTTACAACCGAGCAACAGATTCCCCCCTCCATCATGCAATCATAAATGTCGATAAAAATATAACACCGCTAAACCTAACTGATACAGAATACGCATGCGACCCGCAGCACTCCGTCTTAGCACTGGAATCACAATGGAAAGAAAAAGAGCTGCATGGACGATATCCAAATACACTAAATAATACTTCCTTAGACAAAGCTGCTTCCATAGCATGGCTCAATAATGGTAATATTTTCCCAGAGACAGAAGGATTCATGTGCGCCATCCAAGACCAGGTCATCCCTACTCGTTCATACCTTAAATATATAGTCAAAGACCTAAGCATTATATCAACACAGTGCAGAATGTGTGGAGACAAACATGAAAATGTTGAACACCTCCTTAGCGGTTGCAAAACACTTGCTCCTAGAGAATACACTACTCGACATAATAACGTCGCTAAAATCATACATACAGAACTTGCCCACAAACTAGATTTAACTGAGGCGAAAACGCCATACTACAAGTACACACCCCAACATGTGTTAGAAAGCGACAAGTTTTTGCTATACTGGGACAGAGATATCCAAACAGACAGGACTGTACAACACAACAGACCCGACATACTGGTTTTCAATAAAACTGAAAAAGAAATACTCTTGGTGGATGTTTCGGTTCCAGCGGCTGCTAACATACAAAAAAAGGGCATGGAAAAAATAGAAAAATACTTACCATTGTGCGAGGACCTGAAAGAGACATGGCAGGCGAAAACGGTCAAAACCATCCCAATTATCATTGGAGCCACTGGAGAAATACCGAAAGACCTGAAAAAGAACCTGGATAGCCTAGGACTCCAGAAAAATCTTTTCTACGAGCTACAAAAAGCGGTCATTTTGAGCTCGTGCAATATAGTCAGAAAAGTGTTGAACAAAAATACATAGGAAATGCTGGAAACCTTGCAACTAACCTTGCCGGTTCTCACGCTAAACATCCGGTTAACGTGAAAAAAAAAATATTAATAATAATAATAATAATAATAATAATAATTGGGGAATGTGACGAGTAACTTCTTCAATCTCACGAAGAAAATCCCAACGACACTAAATGTAGAACTGATCCAAAGAATAGCATTGAATGGCACAGCACATATTTTAAGAAAATTACTTTAAGTACGACTTAACCTGAGGTGTCGGGAGGACACCTGGTCATTATACGAAACCAGTAATTTACTGTGTAACGATCCATAATAATAATAATAATAATAATAATAATAATAATAATAATGATAATAATTATATTATAAACATATTTTAACACAAAAAATATCTAAAAAATACAATTATTCATAAAAACAAAACTAAGCAACTGGCCATAAACTCGTTGGGATCTAAAAAGACTAGTTTGAGAAATGGTATTATATAAAGAGCAAATACCTTCAAAAATAAGTCGCACCCTAAGCATCTTCGTCATTGCCAAAACATTGACGACAAATCAGTGTAGTAGCTGCAGCATGTTCCTTACATATAGGGTTTTGGCAGTTTGAGCAGTGACGCTGAGTAAATCTGTTTTTTCTCAGAGGGCAAAATTCACACCTTACTTTGGTCTGAGGAGGTCGATCATGATTGGGTCCTTGTTGTTTTCCAGTGATATTTCTTATTTTCACCTGAAGGTTGTAAGGAAGCGTTGGAATTTCAGAACGTCGACAATAAGCATTTTGCTAAGTTCCGAAATATATTGTCTTCGAGAAATAATTTTGTTTGTGTTTTCCCTATATATTATTTGGCTATTGACAGTTGAGATATTTAGTAGGCTACAAAATATGGTGAATGGCCATCTATTGCTAAATCTAGTTACGGAATATTCAGCTTTCATTTTGTCAACCACATCCACACCTCCTTTGATTGTAGTCCGTAATAATTTCGGGCTTACAAGCTTCACCTGTTTCTTCATCGATATTACCATCAGTATGCATAGTGGACAAAAGCAGCACGTTTTTGTTTGGCTTTGGTACATAGGATACCAGAAGACAATTATTAGGTTTCACACCATACGCAAATATACTGCTCTTTACTGGTCGTTGTTTCACTTGTAGTAACTCTGGAGGGACTTGGGGTTTATTCTTTCGAACAGTACCAATCATAGTCGGACGATGATTTTCCACCAAACTATTGGCCAATAGCACCGAAGTGAAATAATTGTCCGTGGTAACATTTCGTCCTGTTCCACTTATAGGTTCTATGAGTCGCATAACTACACTGGCTGCATCATTTTTTATCTGGAAAGGTCCCTCTGGTTGCTTACCTGCATAAATTTCGAGGTTTAACGTAAAAAATGTTCTGGAATCAACTAGTGGATAAATTTTTATGCCGTATTTGGCGGGCTTATTGGCAATGTATTGCCTAAATCGACATCTACCTCGAAATGCCTCTAACATTTCATCAATTGTCACATAAAATCCAGGAGTATAGGTTTTTTTACAATTTTCTACAAATAATTCTCGAATTGGAGCGAGATTGTCAATTGCAGAATTCTGTGGTCGAGATCTAGCATCATCAAATCTTATAGATTGGATCAATTGATGAAATCTTTTTTTAGACATAGTAGCTACAAAAATATCGGGTGCTGTGCCATCGGTTTTCCAAAGTTCATCAGTATTCAAATGCTGCCCTCGTTTTACACCAGCCATATATAGTAGACCAATAAATGCTAATATTTCCTCATAGTCAGTCGGAGCACACTCCCGTGGGCGCTGAAAGGAGTTTCTCATCAAGTCTAATTTTTGATTGGTATATTTTACAATGTTATTTATCATTTCTTCTGAAATAAATAACTTCCAACAATCCAATATATTTTTAGCCTGTTTTGCCAAACCTTTTACGCCAGGCAACCTTGTAACTATATTGCGGGCTTTCACTTTTCCTCTAGGCTCAAGAGGTTTATGTTTGTACCAAGGGGTCTTATCTTTTCCATAAAATTTAGGAATCCCATCACATGGATTGGTCTGTAGACCAGGTAATACATCATCCGTTTCATTTGCAGATTGCTCTGTGTATTTCTGTTAGTCATTATGTTCTGAAGCATTGTCACTCAGATCACCATCAGAATCAAACGCTTCTTCATCGGTCGGAACCTCTTCATACCATTTCAGCAACTTATTTTTAGTATTTTCATCCATGTTTTACTACTACAAAATTTATTTATACTAATAAAAATTACGCTTAAATTAAAAAAAACCTTACCAATTTTTCACAAAACACAAAAAAATAATATACGCCTTCACTCGCGTCGTTAGAATTTTTCTAACAGTCAGCCGTACGTGATCGCTCGCGTGTTAGTTTTATACTAACAATATGTAATTACACCTCTAAACAAATACTTTTCCCCTCCCCACTATACATGTGCATAGTGGACCACGTCGTCATGGTATTCCTGGGCGCACGACAAACAAAAAGCAAAATTGCAAAAATTATTTAACATTTTTAAAAATTGTTGGATTTTTTCTAACGGTGCGAGCGATGGAGGGTTAAAAATGTACAAAATGATTATTTTACGAGCATTTATCTGTGTAACATCATAAAAGAAGTCAATGGAATTAACGAAGTATTGATTACCCAAGAGTTTTATTTTCAACCTCTGTTGATCTGCGGATCACAACAATAGTAATTGGAATTTCGTAAGAAGAATAGCGCCTTAAATTAATTCAACTACCAGAGAAATTTTCCTAATATCATCTCATTATTCTTTTTTTCTGTTTTAATGATCCTTAATTTAATCCAACCGAATTTTTGAGAATCTTATCCTGGCACTGAATGAATACAACAACTAATTTCTGAATATTTGTTTGATATACTGTATCTCCAACAAAACAAACTTAAAAAATGTCTATAAACCATATCTGAAAAACTCCTAAGGCTACCAATTTATCAGCACAACATTCACAAGAGCCAGTGGGGGTCCTTGAGTATTTATTTCTATTGACCTTTTTTCTTCAAATCTGCTATGAATCATCAACATTGTAATGTACGGGGTTATCGGTAATAAATAGAGACAGGGTTTGAGTTTGTAAACTGTGTTTATTCCAAAATAAAATTAAACTCCAATCTTAGAAAATAAATATCACATTTACAAACGTTACAAAAACCAGTGCCTGCCCTAATGCTTTTTGTTCCGATGGGCAAACGACATTAGAATCGTTTTATTGAAATATTTTTCTTTCATCGTAGAAATATAAACAAATGTTAATACAGTACTCAAACAGTAATACCGATTCTAATTTATTACTATCAAACACGGATTTTGAATTTATTTTATACACATACTATTTACGTTAACGATATTTCGGGAAGTTGAGGGAAGTATTCATGTCTTGAACTCAACGCGTAAAAGAAATAAAATAAGAAAAGGATCTGAGCAATCTCAACGCGAAAACTCAGCGGTAGGAATCAACCACAGAACTTAACACGTAATGTGATGTACGGTAGGTAATTGAAACAATCTCAACGCGAATGTTTCGGTAGCGGAATTGAATGGTCCAACACGTCCACTCAATAGTATAGGGATGAACAATCTCAACGCGAAAGTTCAGGTAGGAGGAGCGGACCGATCTAAACACAACACGTAAAAATCTGTCCAATTGTTCGGTCTTTTATATTAATTTGAGTTCTATAATAACGTTAAAAAAACTGTTTGGTTATTAACATAGGCGTGCGCTTTTAGACGATAATCTGTATTATCCTTACAACCTTGCAGCCACTGCTCTAAATGTCTGGTATCTACACAAGAATACAATATGGAACATTTACATACCTCCAAATTGCGACCTACGACAATCCGATATTGCAGATCTCATTCCACAATTACCCAGTCCATTCTATCTTATTGGCGACTTCTACGTAATGTGGGACTCAGAATGGGAACACTATAGAAAACATCTTGAATAATAATACCAGTTTATGGCTACTAAATACTGGTAGCTACACCCACTTCCACATAACACAAGGAATTTTGTTTACTATATATTTCAGTTCCAGCGACCCTAGAAATATACGATAGAGACCATTTACCAATTCTGATCACGTAAAATGTCAAACCACCAAATACCTTGACGAAATCGAGAACAAAATATTCAGTTTGGAACATGTTCAAGTTATAGACTGAAAATCACTAACTGAGATTGTCAGAAACATTGATGAAACAACTGAACAATTTGTGAAATATACCTCAGCAGACAAAAATATTGGAAAGTACGAGATAAGTGCCTTCAGAAAAATCGTTCGATGGTGGAATGAGTTCTGAAAAAGAATGTAACAAGGCTTGAGACAGATATTGGAACACCCGTTCACAAGTAGATCTTGTACACCTTAAGAAATCTTTAGAAATTGAATACCAGGTCAAAGCGTATCATTAAAGAAAGCAAAACGGCATCCTGGAACAATTACTTCATATTCCAAGAACTTACACACCCAATTTATCTTTTTAAATATTCCATGCCTGAATAGATGGCATCCCTGTCATCTTCCTAAAACACCTTTCCACATCCAGTCTCAACAAATTTTTGGCACTATAATATAAAATATGGACAAACCACAAACCCGAAAATATGAATAAAATCTGTTATGCTACTATTTATGTATAATGAAGCCGATTACCAAAAACCTGAACCCTTAAGACCTATTTCATTAACCAACACTATGTGTGAGCTCCTAGAAGTATTGTAAACAAACGGCTTCTCTGGTGCATCGAAACTGCTGAATCCAGCCCAATCTGGTTTTCAATTTCAAAGATGTACGAATGATTGTATTGTATCTATGTATGCAGAGATTGTTGATGCTTTTGCAAATAAACAAGAAGTGGTAGCAGTAACTATTGATATACAAAGTGCGAAAACGATCTTCCCAAGTATTTGTCAACGGTTATTTTTCCAAATCATTTGACCTTGAAAATGGTTCTGGATTAATCCTAACTCTAATAATTTCAGCCTTGAATGACATGATCTTTTGTTCGACACCCATTGAAATATTCTATTAATTAAGACGACCTTTTTCTATATTCTTCTGATAAATCCTCATTAACTTCGAAAACCAGGAAAACTATATCTGCTGATCTTTGAAATTATTACTTTAGAAGACTGTTCAAAAGTGGAGAACTCCGTAGATTTATCTGTTCATTGACGTTTTCATATTGTGAGTCTCTTAAGTGTCTTCTAATTTCTAACTCTTCAAGGACATCCAGTTTCTTATCACAAATTTGTAGTTGTGTGTTAGGTGTCAATGAATATTTGGTGTCAAGTAGATGTTTTGCGTAGTGGGATTTATCTGGTTGTTTTAATCTGTATGCTCGCAAGTGTTCACGGTATCTGATTTCAAAATTTCTAAGGATTTGACATTTAAATTTATATATACACCAGACTTCTTTGTTGGGGATATTTTTATTTTTACATTTCATAATTTTGTTTTCACATTACTTTCTGTTCTAAAAAAAATTGTTGTATTAGTTGCTGAAGATACCATCTTTGAAATATTATTAGAAATATTACCTGCATGTGTGATGGTTTTGTAATTTTTTATTTCTTCAGTTTACTGAGGAAATATTAGTTGTAATACCACTGTTCCTCTTTCGGTGTGGCCAAAAATAATTATCAAATATCAGGTATGCATCACATGGAATGTAACTTCTGTCATTCTGACCATGATAGCAATATCGAAACAATTGTCAAATTTTTACCATTTTTTAATATATTGTGGAATTATCTAAAAACAGGTAGAAACAGTAAATTTCTTATGGAACTCTTTAGGGAAAGAAGTTTGATTGAACGGACCAGACAGCTGACTCACTGCTGGTCGGACTTGCCTCCCCCCTCCTCAGTTAAAGGATTCCTGGCATACTAGCTTGCGATTTTTTTAAATGTACTTGTGTGGACAAATCTCCTTCTTCGTGTTAGTTCATCGGTGAAGCGTTTTGTTTGGTTAGAGAAGTCCTACTATTTTATTTTCGTAAACAAAATATGTTCCAAAAGAAACAATTTCTGCAATCGCACTTCCTAGTATCTTCCTATACTCTGTCGTACTCAAAAAGACGACAGAGCGGTCTGGATTGACTGCGGCTTAACTGCATTTTCATTCGGTTAACTTTATCTTCAGAGGCGTTCAAATTGCATGTGGTCGCTTTCTGGGTTTTGGTTTGTGTACTGTACCGAAACTCCTTGAGCGAAATCTTTTTCGAGTTGGAGAACCAAAAGGAAATGGATAAACCATATAAGGGAAATAGGTTTAAAAATAAAATACATTGGACGATATAAATACAATGACAATACATTGAGGGGAATGGAAAAAATTGATACAAAAAAAACTGAAATACCAGTGCGACGCTTAAAAAGGCACAAGGAGAAGAAGAAGAAGAAGAAGAAGAAGAAGAAGAAGAAGAAGAAGAAGAAGAAGAAGAAGTAGAAGAAGAAGGATAAGAATGAGAAGAAAGAGAAAAAGGAGTAGATAGAGAAGGAGAAGAAGAATTGTAGTTAAACAAGGCCAATAAGGCTCGGATTTAGTCAATTTGTAAATTCGTGACCCACATGTCAAAAAGGCGAAACTAACTATTTGCAAGAAGTAGTAACTACTGGAAAGTGAGAAGTGATTGCAAAATTCAGAAATAAAATTAAAAAATCAACAATCTTCTGTTTCGGAAAGCTGCAATATTTTTATGAGACATATTGGGCAGAATTATCATATTTTGGAGCAATAAATCTACAGTTTTCTGTTGAAATTTATTAATTTTTTCCCATACTTTTTGTTATCTGAAGCTCAGGCATATAATACCTGTTCGAATCAGAAAATCCTCGAAATATATTCACATTTATCAGTTTTCAGAACAATTTACTGTAATATTCGCAGATTGTTCTTATAAAACTCTCAGTTAATCCTGCTCTGGCTTATATTCTAATATGGATATGGAAGTGTATATAGATATAAAAAGTTATCCCAGTGGAAATAAACGATACATATCTTTATTGCTTTCAAACCAGAGTTGGCTCAAATCAAGTATGCAACTATTCACTCACTTTCTATGGTAATGTTAAATGAAGCGAAAGCAATAACAAGAGAAGATCCTCTGATGCCAGAAATCATTTATTTTGAAAAATTATGCTACATCGACATTATGGTTTGAAAAATACGTACTATATAGATTCAATTTATTCATTACATTCGGCGCATTTCAAAGTAAACTGTTCAACCCTAATAATTTACCCGCAAAAAATATACATAAGGGAATTTTTTGCTTCGGTATACTTCATGCGACCTTCCGCTGATGTAACTTGAATTTTTCTTATTTTTATTTCCGGTTCTCTACTATCGCTAGATCATAAAAATTCAATCCCAGAAAAAATATTTTATTAATCAACAAGTGAATAGTGGAAAATGGTGAGGAGTGATTAGTAGTGAAGGAGCAATAAGCTACTGATCTCATAAGTCAATCAGACATACGGTACAGCATAGTATCTCCACACAGTCACAGGGCCCGAAGCCCGCCGACTAGGCTGATAGCTGATACCAGCAACGAAAAACGACTTTGGTCTGAGCTTGCCTCCGGAACGAAGCATCACGTCTCCACATACCTCTCCTCTACATCCCCAGTCGCCACGCCACGCCTGGCCGCTCAATACTCTTCTAAAGGTACGGTTTCGCTGGTGCGATTGCGACTACGACTAATCGCAAACGGCTGCTTCAATGATATTGTATGTTTACGGTTTCGCTCGTGCGTTCCGACTGTGATCGAGTCGCAGCCGTTGCGTCACTAGCGTCTAGCAAGCTGCAAGTCACAGATGATCCTAACCAATCAAAAACGACCGAGGTTAGGATCCGTTGGCGTGCAAGTTTAAAAACAATAGCTGCTTTCTATAGACAAAAATATTAAATTATTTCCATTAAAACGCATTGTAATTGGTTGTTGCTAGGCAATTAATCGAGAGTATTTGATATTCGGCCATTTTTGCTAAACCATAGAGACATTGTTACTCTGACAAAAAAGTAAAAGTCGAGAAAAAACTTTTTCCAGTTGAATTAACTTAAGAAAATAGGTCAAATTGAAATAAAAATATTGTTTGTGGGATAACGAACTATTTTGAAATTTAAATTTTCTCATTTAAGTTTGAGTTTTCAAAAAACGTGAACTAATATGGGTATTTCATTTTTCAAATTAAAATATAAATCGTTAAGTAGGAACAACAATAATATATTTTTTCTCCTTTCTCGTTGTATCCATCAATTTCCAATTATTGCTATATCGACGACAATTGATATAGTAACAACAAAAAATCATGTAACAGTCGTTATATTTGACAGCGAATACTGCAGATTATCTGGTTAACTGAGATTTAAAAAAAAGGCAATGGCAATGCAATTCTCACGTTGATCAAAGAAGAAACTAGGAAAATACTGTTGACCACTGTATCTGTTGTCATAAGGAAATATGAATATTTAACAAAGCAAAAACAAACTACTCAAGACTATTGTATTGTCTTATAAATAATTATTATTTATTTATACAATTTTTGATGAAAAATTTAAAGCTATTTTATCTACTTCTTCATGACTGGGCTTACAAACACCACTTTTTGATATATTTTTTCTTCTTTTTAGTAGCAGAACAACTTTATCTGAATATTTGTTCTTTTATTTTGTGGAACATTAATTTAGCAATAACAGAAAATTGATCGAGAAAAAGAAACGTTTCATTATTTTTCTTCCTACTTAACGATTTATATTTTAATTTGAGAAAGCAAATACATATATTGATTCAAGTATTTTTAAAACTCAACCTAGAATGAATAAATTATAACATCCCAAAAAATTCCTTAAACCGTTAAACAATATTTTTATTTCAGTTCAACAGATTTTCTTAAGTTGAAATAACTGCAAAACATTCTCTCAACTTTTCTTTTCTCTCAGTGTAGCAATGTCGTTATGATTTAACAAATGGATCCGATTATCAAATAATCTTAGTTAATTGTCGAGTAAGAACCAATTACAATGAGTTTAAATTGAAATAATTTGATATATTGGTCAAAATAAAGCAGCTACCATTTTTAAACTTTCGCGCCAATGGATCCTAACCTCGGTCGTTTTTGATTGGTCAGGATCATCTGTGACCTGCAGCTCGCTAGACGCTAGTCGTTGCGTCCCGACTGCTAGACAGACCAGTCAAGTCGCAGTCGCAAGGGAAGAATGGCTCGTTTTTCAGCGAACAACGACGAAATCTTGCTAGACGAGATTCAAAAATACCCATCTCTGTATTACTATGAGGATAGTAATTACAAACATTTTATAATTAAAGAAAATGGATGGAATAATGTTTCCGTCGCAGTAGGAAAAGATGGTAAGTAAAATTTATTGAGGATTTAAATGTTGCGGAAAATTATCGTACTCTGTACCTAATATCTGCATATTGCAAATAATTTTTACCTATACATAGAATAAAGTATACGGGTAGTACGAAAGTGTATAATATATTTATTTAAGATACAATATACATGTGGATATATACAGTTTGACAAAATAAAAAATAACCTAACCTAACTAAATAAACCAATATAAATGAAATTTATACTTTTCAATATAGAGAGTGAGTCTGTAATTTGGAAAAAAATTATTATGTCGAATACTAATAGGTTCAAGTTTTTTTGAAAAATGCGCTTTTTTGCATCATAATAATGTATACAGGGCGTCCCAATCACTTTGATGGTTATTTTTAAAACGATTATAAAGTTGTAGTACCTTAATAACTGCCCAATATTAAATTTTTTATTCCTTGCCATAATTACAAGAAAAATCAAATTGGAAAATGTAGTTCAATGTAAGTTCAAGGACCGAGCAAATGATTAGTATTCGAACTAATAAATTTATTCCAGATAACACTCATCCTATACTTTATTTAAAAAAAGGTCAAAATTTCAAAACGGGCGCGAGGGTTCAATTTGCTTTTGAAATTTAGTTGTCTTGCCATTCGACAGCTCCCTCTTGTAGGGAGAAATTCAGAAATTGATCTCTAACGCTAAACCCTTCAGCATTTTGATACCCTCCCGCTCTTGTTAAATTATGAAAAATATTTGTTTCTTTATGGTTAGGGTCATACTCATAATAAGGAAGTCCTTTTTTTCCAAATATCCTTCTCGCAATAAATTATGCAAGCAACAAGCAGCCATTATCATATCGTCGCATACCTCTGGTTTAATTGATATATGTGTCTAAAATACACGGAATACCTGAGAAAGCAAACCAAAAGCGTTTTCACTAACTCTTCGTGCTCTACTCAATCTGTAATTGAATAAGGCTTTTGACCGATCAGAAGCAGCTGTTGCTTCATTAAACGGTTTCATAATATTTTTATATAAACGAAATGCTTAATCCTCGACATTATATGTGGCAATACTGTATTTGTATTAGGCAATAAATGGTCTGACGGGAAAAAACACTGGCAGTGTAGTAATATTTTTTTACCAAGAGCGTATTTATTGAATATGGAACTGTCACCTTCTTTCCCATACGATCCCACATCCAAAACGATGAACTTATAATTTGCATCAACCAGTGCTAACATAACTATAGAGGTGTTTGCCGTCGATGGCTCCAACACAGTTGGGAAAATTCCATCGTTTCCAAAATTCAACCGCATTTCTTCTTAAACTTTCTTTCGTGGGTGAAGGAATGAAAATAGGCATCAAGTTCGTACATAAAGCTGATAGAGTTTCTTTAATAATACTGCTGATATAACTGTGTGAGATCCGAAAAGAAAATGCAAGAGATCTAAAAGATTCTCCGGTAGCCATATACCTGAAACAAAAACAAATGAATTTTTGAATACCTAATGTTCCATAAAATTAAGTTCTAATTTAATCATTCAAAGTTTACGCAATGAATTTTAAAAGACCACGCTATGACTGTTTATTCTTATTTGCAGTAGAGGGTTGCAAGAAACGATGGCGAAATATGAAGGATAGGGGAGGTCGGGTACAATTGTAACGCGGTACGAATGTAACAACAGATAGAAAAACGTCTAGTGTAATTTTTTCAATTTGGCAACGTGGCCAACAAATAGGTTGTAGTATGAAGTAGTTTGCATGTTGATTAGAGCGGTCCATGTAATACGAGTCAAAAGTTATGTTAAATAGGTTGTTTTGAAGACAGGTAAGTAAAATTTTAGTGTTTTGCCTTTTTATGTATAACCTATACCATGTTTACATTTATCGCAAAGAATTTATAGTTGACGTATAGAGTAAACATGACTTTAAAAAGTCC
This sequence comes from Galeruca laticollis, assembly GCA_963921935.1. Taxonomy (NCBI): domain Eukaryota; kingdom Metazoa; phylum Arthropoda; class Insecta; order Coleoptera; family Chrysomelidae; genus Galeruca; species Galeruca laticollis. Next base: position 152,588,118 of record OY998181.1, on the reverse strand, counting down.
TAATGCTAATTTGAGGTTATGACTTGTCTTGTTCTGGTAATTAAGCCAAACATTTCAAAATGTCGTTCGGGTACAAATGTAACAACACTAGTCGGTACAATTGTAACGTGTTACATTTGTACCCCTTATGTTGAGTTTATGAATTCCATGTTTCAGGGAACAATGCCACGCCAAAGAATTAGAAAAACCAACAGAAGTCCTTCAAATGAACTAATGGAAAGGGCAGCTAATCTAATAATGGAGGGAAATCTTTCACAACGACAGGTAGCAAGAGATTTAGATATTTGCCACGTAACACTTAACCGTTATATGAAAAAACGAAATAATGATGAAATGCCAAAAATGGGTTACAATCCACACACGAGAATTTTATCAGAAGAACAAGAAGAAGCGTTTCTGAGATATATACGGATGTCTTCAGTTATATATTTTGGACTAACGCCAAAAGAAATTCGTAAATTGGTTAGTAGTTCAAATAAAAGCCTAAAAAACCAATGTTTATTAAATTTTTGTTCCCAGGTGTATCAATTCGCTAAAGAAAACGAAATGGCGGTCCCTCCCAAATGGTCAGAAAATGGACAAGCTGGTAAGGACTGGTTTACAAATTTCATGCATAGACACCCTAATTTATCTATAAGAACTCCAGAGGCAACCAGCTATGCACGTGCGATTAACTTTAACAAAGTAAATGTCGGCAAATTCTACGATAATCTCTCAAATCTTCTTGAAAAATATAAATTTGAGGCCGCTGACATTTACAACGTCGACGAAACTGGGGTCACCACCGTACAAAAGCCAAACAAAATCGTTGCCATAAAAGGCACAAAACAAGTAGGTGCAGTTACTTCTGAAGAACGGGGCACTTTGGTAACTGTTTGCACAGCTGTTAGTGCTGTCGGAAACACTGTCCCCTCTCTCTTCATCTTCCCTCGCAAAAAATTTCAAGCACATTTTATAAGCAATGGTCCCCCAGGATGTATCGGTGAGGCGAATGGCTCCGGCTGGATGAACGAAGATACGTTTTTAATTTTCATGAAACACTTCGTAAAGCATGTGAGACCCACACCTGAAAAAAAAGTTCTACTTTTGTTGGACAATCATGATTCCCACCTATATGTGCCAACTATAGAGTTCTGTAGAGCTAATGGAGTTGTTTTATTGTCGTTCCCCCCACATACATCGCACAAGTTACAGCCGTTGGACCGTAGTGTCTACGGCCTTTCAAACATTACGTCAATGGTGCAATGGACAATTGGATGAAATCGCATCCCGGTCAGACAATGACTATATACGATATCCCCGGTGTAGTTGCTGAGGCATTTCCAAAAGCAACAACACCCACAAATATTATGGGAGGATTCAGGGTGTCAGGAATTTGGCCCTTTAACAGGGATATTTTTGGAGACGACGAATTTTCGCCTTCATCTGTAACTGACAGGGATTTACTAGAAAATAACTTAGTAGAAACTACGGCTACAAGCAATGAAAATGACGGAAGTGTCGCAAATGTAGCTATACCAGGTCCCAGCAGAAGACCAGATAACCCAGAAGTTCTGAATCAATCCTTTCGGGTTCTTGAACAAATTCGCCCTCTTCCAAAGGCAGCAGGTGGCATAAAAAAGCAAATCACGAAGAGAAGAAAGAAGCATAGTGCTATTTTAACAGATACGCCAGAAAAGCTGATTCTCGAAGAAGAACAGAGTAAGAGGAAACAGAAAGCAAACACCATAAAAAGAAATGTAGTGGAAAATGAAGATGAAGCAAAAACCAAAAAACTTAAAGGCACAAATAATAAAAGTTTATCTAGAAAGTCTAAAAAGATCGATGGTAGACTAGGTTCCTCTCGTGTGACAGATGAAGAAACGGAAGATTCTGAAATGGAAAATTCCGAAACAGAAGATTCATTTTGCCTATATTGCTTTAAACCCTACACCGGGAAACCCAAAGCGACATGGATTCAGTGTAATAAGTGCAAACAATGGGCACACGAATCATGTGTTCATAAGCTACGATCCGACTTTTTCTATTGTTTGAACTGCGATGATGATGATGATGAGAGTGACTAGTGTTTATTTTTTATTTAATTTAAATGAAAATAATATTATCTTGTTTTATATTCTTTTTTTAATTAAGAATATGGCTTTAATGTGAAATGATTCCAATTGGTTTAGTTTTAGAATCATAATGTTTCACTAAATATGTATTCTTAATTTTTTTCACTAATAAATATTATTTTCAATAGTTTCTGACTTTGTTACATTTGACCCCCGTGCATGTTACAATTGTCACACCTGCGGGTACGATTGTAACATTCTGTCCCACCACATTGTACATATTTTTTCTTGTTAATGAAGTGACCAACATCATTAATACTAATTATTTCTATAGCTATATCTTTGGCACACATGGAGGCATTTATGTTTCTTTTAAATTTCATAAACAGTAACAGAAAAAAAATCATAAGTAAAAATTGTTACAACTTTACCCGACCTCTCCTACGTATTTCAGGCATACGAAAAAACTGATATTAGGAAGTGGTTCCTCTTCATGCGATAAACCAATTAAATGGACACGTTACAATCGTCTTGCCTTTCTTTCTAACGTCAAACACGAACGAACTTCAAAAAGCTTTTTGGTGGATGAAAGTCGAAAAGACGATTTATTTGACAGTCACCATGAAACCGAATCTGCACATGAGGATGAATCTACATGGGATGATTCCGAATTCAACGTTCACCCGCCGACTCCTCGCACACAATCTATCGGAAAAAAGTCAACTAAAGACCTAGATAGTTCAACTTTTGATAGTCGTTGTTCTACACCTAGGCAAACCAACGAAATAAAATCGAAAACTCGAAAATTACAGACTTGTTCTTTATCAGAATTTCATGAGAGAGCTCAAAAGCGTATGGATCTCATTGAATCCATACACAAAAATAGTCAGAAAGCAGAGAAAGAAGACGATGTAGATTTATTCATGAAAAGTGTCTCTGTGTCTGTTAAAAGACTTCTACGTGCTCTTATAAATGAAGCAAAACTTGCAATTTTAACTCTCGTAGGTAACTTGGAGCAAAAAGCAGCTACTTATGTTTCTCCTCCAGTTTCTGGAAGAATCTCGACTCCATTGCAATTATGTAACTCAAACCCTACTTTCTCCTCTTCTTTCACACAAAAACAAAGCACCTATCCTCAATCCCGCTTCAACATCTATTGAACCAAGTAACTCGTTAAGTTCCTTTTTCTATTCGTACAACCCTGAACATTCCAATCTATCACACAATATTCCATTAACATATCAAAATATTCCTGGGAACGACCCAAACTTGCAATAGGAGTAGCTAAGTTATAAGTTAGCCATTTGTTTTTTTATTATTACTATTAGAATTCTCTTTCATTTGTATGAGTACAGAATATGATTTATGTTTTTATTTATCTTACGTAGAACCAAAGCTTATTTAAAATAAAAGATATTTGCAATCTACCAATTATTATTTTCATATTACTTACCTTAATGTTAATGCTAACTTTTCCTTTGCACTAATCGGAAATTTCACGAAATTTGTTCCAGGTTTCGTTATGTCATTTTCTATTAGTGACAAAACAAAATTCATCTGTTCAGGATTTAATCGAAAAAATTCTCTAAATTTCTTTTCATCTTCCTTTAAACGGGCATTTATAAGAAGATTAAAACAGCCTTCTTCTGTACGTCTCCGGAATATTACATGTGTCTTGCATCTTTTTCGCAATAGTCTGTGTTGTAATAAATATTCATCATCTTCCTCTTCTTCTAACAAGACAAGAGTCAGAAGATCGACGTTATCCATTCTACCTCTCTTGCCTTCTATCATTTTAAAACTGTTCCTGTCGCAGTTCTAGACGAACCACTACCATTCGCAATCGCAGTCGTATGAATCGCACCAGCGAAACCATATATAAGTCGTAGTCGCAGTTGCAGTCCCAGTCGCAATCGCAGTCGCAATCGACTGCGCATGTCTAATAACTTTTGAAAGTGCATTTTATTACATACATGCCCGACCAATCAGGAATAATAGTTTTTAAACAAAACTAAGTGAAAATAAATAGTGAAAGGAATAGGAAACAATAACACGCATGTTTAAACAAAACTAAGTGAGGATAAATAGTGAAAGGATTTAAAGGACACTAAGTGCTTATAAATAGTCAGAAGGATTAATAAATTTTAAGTGAAATAAATTGAACGCCTTCGCCACAAAAGGATTTAAAGGACACTAAGTGCTTATAAATAGTCAAAAGGATAAATAAATGTAAGTAAAATAAATTGAAAGCCTTCGCCATAAAACGATTTAAAGGACACTAAGTGTTTATGAATAGTGAGGTCAGAGGAATTGCTAAATTTAGGTTAACTAAATTTAGCGCCTTCGCCAAAGCGCCTTCAGCAAAGCGCCTTCAGCAAAGCGCCTTCGCCATAAAAGGGATTAACCTTCATAGGACTGGCCAGGGTCCGTTTGTACCCCATGACGTATGTTTTTGCTGTATCTTTGCAAACGCAAGTTTTTAAATATTGATCTTTCATCTAGCTGCAGTTTATGAATTATTTTGACAAAAGATGATGTATTTAGTAGTTTTTATTGGCTGGTATAAACAAAAAATAGTTTTATATTCCAGGGGTCTCTTCAGACCCCGGTCAGCCTTTTACGTCCGATAAAATAATCCCGGTAACTGTTAGTAAAATCGGGGAATCCCATACATTTAACGTTTGTTTACTCACAGGGAATTTACCCATATAATTGTAAAATGTAAATTACCAGTTCAATTGGGGGATTCCCCGCACTGCGATTTAATTTTCAGACTTGAATATTCGGGTTAGTCTCTTGTGATATTGCGAGTAGGGTACATCGTTTTGAAAATGAGTCAGTTTTTATTTACAAACAATCGCAAGGGGCTTACTGACGATGAGATGTTACGTATACTTGAAAGTGATGATCCAGAGTTTGATAGTGTTATCAATGAGGAAACATCGAATGACTTAGAAGATGAAGACATTGTCACAGAAGTAGAGGAAGAAAATTATGTAATAGTTCTTAATCAAAGTATAGAGAAATCGAACCCAGAGGAACCAACAGTTAGTAACAGCCAGGGCATTCCAGTATATAGATCTAAAGATGGCACTGAGTGGTCAAAAATTCCAGGAAACACTAAAGTTAGACGTTCAAAAGCTAATATTCGGAGACATGCTCTAGGCCTTACAAATTACAGTTCTGATATCTCAAGTATAAAAGACGCTTTTCTTCTTTTCCTATCTCCGAATATTCTGAACATAATAGTAACCGAAACAAACAGAAAGGCACAAACATATTATAATAAATTATAATAAAATTAAAGTTTTTGTACCTGTTGATTCTACAGATATTGAAGCTTATATTGGACTGTTGCTTATTCTTGGCGCACTTCACGGATCGAAAGAGGCTATCGATATACTCTGGTGTCAAGATATTTCTTACTGTCGTTCTATAATTCCTGCTGCAATATCAAGAGAAAGAGTCAAACAAATTACTTCATTTTTACGCTTTGATAATTTTCAAACAAGACAAGAACGAAAATTAGTAGATAAGCTAGCTCCGATAAGAGATATAATCGATATTTTCACTTCTAATTGTAAAAAATCACTTAATCCTGGCGACCATCTATGTGTAGATGAGCAGCTTGTACTATTTAGGGGTAACGCACCATTCCGAGTCTATATGAAAAGTAAACCTGATAAGTATGGAATCAAAATATGGGCTCTTGTGCACTGCACCACTTCTTATATTGCAAACATGCAAGTTTATTTGGGTAAGTTATTTGAAAAGCAATATAGGCAAACTTTATATTCCTATGTATCTATTAATTTTTAGGAAAACAAGGTAACAAAGCGGAAAAGGGTCAAGGTCAAAGGGTTGTCCTAGATTTGACACACCATTTGGAAGGCGGATTTGAAATAACGACCGATAACTTTTTTACAAGTTTAGAACTTGCTGACAAGTTGTGGAAATATTACTTTATGTGGAACCCTCCGGAAAAATAAAACATTTATTCCCAGGGAACTTCTACCGGCATCGTACAAGAAAGAGTTTTCAAGTATGTTTGCTTTTAGAAATAAAAGAACGCTAGTATCCTATGTTCCAAAACAAAAACATGCTGTCATCTTACTTTCAAGTGAGCATACTGATAGTAAAGTAGCTGGAGAAAAACAGCACTATAAACCAGATATTATTCTTCATTACAACAAAACAAAAGGTGCTGTCGACACTTTAGATAAGTTGGCCAAAGAATATACAGTGCAGAGAAACTCAAACCGCTGGCCAATGGCAATATTTTCGCATCTTATAGATATCGCAGGAATAAATGCATATAAATTGTGGTTACTGCAAAACCCAGATTGGCGAAAAAACAGTTTGGATAAACGTAAAATGTATATTTTGGGACTAGGGAAAGAACTCATAAAGAAAAACGTTTTCCGGCGATATAATAATAAATACATTCAGACGAATAGAAAACGGCATATTACAGACATTTTTCCCGAACTACTGGATGCAACAGAATATTACCAGGGGGTGCTGCCATATGTGTCAAAGAGGAAAAGACAGAAAATCCAGAAAAATATGTATTAGGTGTAATAACTTTGTGTGCCTAGAACATTCAAAATCGGAGATAGTTTGTAAAAAATGTTAAAATGATATGTAGCTAGTAGTATTAGTGATTAGGGTATTTTGTATTTTTTCGTGATGATTTTTGACTAATAAATGGTTAATAGTAAAACTTAAATAAAACTTCTTTTCTAAATATTTAATTTCAAGAAAAATACAGCATTTCTGCAATTTTACGCATGGGGTCTTCTCGGACCCCAGTTAGTCCTTTTCGTAAAATTTTGATGTCCCTCCCATGAAGGTTAAAGGAAACAAAGTGTAAATAAATAGTAGGATCAGGAATATTAACAATTTAAATGAAACTATATGTTCATAAATAGTCAAAACAGGAATTTTAGTTAAAAAAGAGCAGGGAGTGTAGCACAGTAGCAAGGAAGTGCGGAAGCGTAATTTTACAGATATTTATCATACCGCTAAGGCAATCATAACGCGATACCTTTTAGCAATGAATTTCTAATTACGGACAGTCTCAGCGAATCGTCGGACGTTGCGGTCTCCAATCAAAATGACATACGCCCCGACACACGCCCTTGCAAACATGGAACGCATTAACTGCGTATAGGATATTAGTAAAATAAGCGCTTCATTTGTTGAAATGCTTGGAGTCTCTAGGTAAAAGTAATGAATCATTAGTTTGATGATTTTTGTAGTATCGACATCCTGTACTGTTCATTACTTGCAATTTATTTGAAGAATTTTTTGAGCGTTTCATGAGGATATAGCATTTCAAAGTTGTGTCATTTTAAGGGAACCACCTATATCTTATTTCAATCCTGCTTATTTTTCCTTTTCCGCCAATATAGAATATTAGTACTCGACCATTCACTGATGCATCCTAACGTATTCCCAATTGTGTCTCTTTCACGTTTAGAAGTTTGTCCAGTTTTAGAAGAAAATTATTTCCGGTTCTCTTCTCCTTGTACATACGTATAATATAAAATTAGCTTCTTGGGTAGTTTTTGTATTTCCTCAACATTTTACGGTTTCAAACATCTTCAACTATTGTTGGAATTTTCAAATTTGCTTCAGTTAAAGCCGATGTTGAAATACCATTTGTCTAAAAAACGCACACAATTATCTCATGCTACACGATATAAATACTAAATACGAAGTTTTCCAATACAAAAGACGCGTCCATAAAATACATTTGTGAGGTTTTACTGGATTTCGCAATAAATCCAAATCTTTCCAAAAGTTCAACGCTGAGGAGATGAAGACAAAGACCTATTGACGTTTGTGTTTTGTCGATTTGTCGTTAAAAAACAAACTTTTTGTGGAAAGTTCTATTGTCATAAAACATTCATGAATTATATATATATTTCGCTATTGTATAAATCTTATACACATACCATGGGTTCAGATGAATAAGCCAATGATGAGATTGATAAGGGTTTCACTTTGCAGACTTTGTCGGAAAAACAGAGGTAATAGTTGAAGAAAAATGTCGATTGAATTAAAATTTTAAATTTGAATTTTTGGCATAATTTACTTTGAAGTGTCTACAAACGAAACATACCTGTGATTCTGTATCAACCCCCCGGAAAGGGATTGAAAAAAAGACGGTATTTTTTTCAAATTGCGTAAAAACGCTTAGAGTTACATCAAAATTTTTTTAACAAAAGTTGTAGAACTTTAAAGTCTACACTGAGTGACAATGGCGGATAGAAGTTAAGAGATGATTATTTCAACTTTAAAACTTTATAACTAATACAAAAATTGATATATTTGAAAAAAAATGTTTCTTATTACTCAGCGCACCATGAACTTTTAATTGAGACAATAGCTATTTATTTATTAAGAGATTGAAGTTCTATTTTTTATCACGAATGTGGAGCTTATTTTCAGAGGCCCTTTACGACCGAGGAAAATAAACCACATGAGTGATAAAAATGAGCTTTAGTGCCGAGGTATATATTAAATTTTATTTGAAATCGAACATTTGTGAAAAGAATACTTATTTTTATAGGTTATGTTTACATACCTCTGTCTGTTTTGTCAGACATAAAATTGATTAAAAATGCAAAATTATAATTTTGAAACAATTTTATTTAAATATTTATTGAAACAGTTGTTATTATTGGCAATATTAATACATTTTCCGAAATTTACCTATAATGGATTACCTACTTTAGTGCAAATTTCTGAGCTTTTAATGGCAATTTTTGTGGACTTTAGTGACGATCTCAAATAAAAAAATTTGTTTAATTTGCTTGTAACAAAGTTTTAACAATTTAAAATTTTCAATATCCAATTTAAAACGAGAAAAACGGAAAGCGAACTAGGCAATATAAAAAGAAAAACAATTGAATCATAAGATATAGTAACTCAAACTTAGGGTGGACTAATTATAAAAAGATAGAAAGAAAAATAATGTAGTGGTTACAGGACACAAAATCTCTATACTTATGATCCAGAAATTATTGAACAAAACATGAGAAATTTATTGGAACAAACTCTGGAAATTCGAATAGGAAATAGGACTGGAGCGAAATTAGGAGAGGAAACATATCTACTTGAACTAGAAAAACGAGAAATGAAAAAAAAAGAAAATAATGCAAAGTCCGTCTAGTTTGAAGAGTTGTGAAGGAAGACTTTTCCTAAGAGATTATCTAACGTTAGCGGAAATGGAAACTCAGGAATAAATAAAGGAAAAAGCGAAGGAACCATTGTAGATAAATTGGGGTTCCAGAAATTGGTGATAGATTCCGAAACATGGGGAACTGAAGCAGCCAACGCGCTGGTAATGTTTTGGCTTTGTAGGAAACTAAACAGAAAGGCAAATCCATTATTGACATAAACGGATATTCCATTTTCAACAGCGGAGGGACAGACAGGATGTTGGGCACGCGCTTTTAGTAAACATAGAGATGCAGCATTTGGTGGTTGACTTCGAAGCCATCTCGGAGATAATTTGCCGACTAATAATGAGGGATAAGTTTATCAGAGGACACAAAACCCCAGAGATAAAGACGGTTTTCCAGCCCTCGTGCGTGATTATAACTGGTGGAGAGGTTATGTGCCAGTGAATACTCTTCTGTGAGCGTGAAAAAATCTTGTCTTTGTTCTGTCAAGACTTCGTATCTAGCTTTCCGGGTACCTCCGTATGCGCCCATAAATCCTTCGAAGGCTGGGTCAGACTCTTGTTGTATATGGTTCACTTCTTCCTTTCTGTCATGGTCTCCTTCGAATGGCGCTAGTCGATTTTTGGCGGACTACTCTCGGTTTTCCATTACGATTCATGCTTATGCGATAGATGACATCGTTGATCCTCTCCTTTATTAAATACGAACATTCCCATGACTTCTGTAGTTTTGGAGAAAATTCTTTTCTCCTTGTCGGGATGTGTAACCATACTTTGTCCCCTTCCTTGAAACTGCCTTTTGTGGCCTGTGTATCGTACCGTTTTTTTAATTATGTCGTTGGCAATTTAGAGATTCGCTCGAACCAATTCGTGCACATAGTCCATACTTCTTCTCAATTGGACCACGCAATCGTGTCCAGCTACATCTTCGCCAGGCCGATAGCCAAACTCCAGGTCACAAGGAAGCCTAATTTCATGTCCAACCAGGTTTTTTGCAGATGTTTCACCCGTGGATTCATTGATGGTGGATCGATAAGTCATAGAGTGAGAGATACTGATCCCAGTCTTTCTGGTGGCTGGAAACTACTTTGGAAAGGTATTTTCCAATCGTCCTGTTCATTCTCTCGACCATTCCGTCTGACTGTGGATGCAACGCTGTTGTCCTGGTCTTTTTCATTCCCAGCTTGCCACAAATTCCCTGGAATACTTGACTCTATATATTTTTTCTTTGATCGTTGTGGACATCCAAGGCTCTCCATATCGGCTGATAAAGTCTTTTACCAGTACATTCGTGACAGTTGTGGCCTCTTGATTTGGGATCGCATAAATTTCCACCCACTACGTGAAATAACCCAACACTACCAGGGGCCCAATTCTCGAGTCTGTAGGAGTTTTTTCCCATAGGAAGATGTTCCCATAGGAAGATGTTCCCATAGGAAAACGAAATTTCTCAGATACGTATTCTTGAACCAAGTGGAACTGTTTTTCCTACAGAATTGAAAGAGTACAGTGTTTCGTTGATAGTTTCATGAGATTAAACGTATAGACCAATGAAATATGAGTAATTCATGTTGGCAATAATCATTTGAAAGAACTCCGTTATCTGACATTAGTTGTCAATTTGAATTTGAATTTTGAGTAGAGAATTAGAAAATGGATAAAAGTATTTTGAAAAAAGGGCAAGGAGGTGGCAACATTAGCCAAGAGCAAAAAAAAGTATTCATTGAGTTGATGGAGGCGGCTGAAGACCTCCGAAAAGGTAAATTTCATCCACTTTTCACTTACAAAGATTCTCAGCGTCAGTGGAAAGAAATAGAAGAGAAGCTGAATGCAATACCCGGGGCAAAGGAAGACTGGATTCACTGGCGAAGGCTAGGTGACAATGATAAAACGTTTTGTGATAGTTCATTAGTCTTGATTTTCGTTAGACTTGGCAAGATATGAAGAAAATCGTTAAGAAAAAAAATACTGATATGAAAAAGCATGTAAAGAGCACAGGCGGAGGGCCACCTATAAACACTGTGTTGACAAAAGATGAAGAGAATCTTTAAAAAATTTTAGATGCAACAGCAGTGGAAGGCGATGCAGAGGTTGAGGAATCCAAAGTCACTTTTGGAATGTGGAGATAACTGAAATAGTTGAAGCTGAAAATCATGAGGAAGCATATATTGGAGGAAATGAGGTCATGGGATGTAGAAATGAATTAACGAAAAAATAAGCCTATGAAAAGGAAGAATAGAAAGCCCGTTGCAACACAACGCCTAGAATATTCTATGAAGGCAAATGAAAATTTGAGCAAAATAGCTGCTGAAAAAGTTGAGATTAAAAAAAATATTATGAGAAAAAAATTGGAATACTGAAGGAGAATGTGGTTAGCGGAAAGAGAATTTTGCAACAGCATTAGAAAACATTTCAGTCCTTACAAAACAAATAGGAATAGAGAGACTTATTTTTTAAATTTTGTTGGGTAATAATTATTTTTCATGTTTATGTTGAGTTAATGTTTGGTATTTTGTGCCCCGAGTATACAATTTTTAAAGTTCTGTGATTTTTTAATTCCATTTCAGATAAATAATAACAAAAATTGCTAAAAATGACAAATTTATTCGAATAATAACATTCAGGCAAAATAATTTCTAGTTATGTGCCTCTGTATATTTCTTGCCCTCATGAGCTCTTCATTTTGTCTATCAAGACCATGTTCAACGAAGTGCAAAGGTTCAAATATTCCAAATTCTTCATCTCTCTCATCCTCATCTACATCCAGAATATTATTTTCAATGCAAATATTGTGCAACACCACACAGGAATTTATAATTTTCGAACACATATTTGGTGTATAATGAAGTACTCTATGCTTCAATAGGCATCGGAATCTCATTTACAATAACCCATTGCATATTGCGATAGTGTATTTTGCCTTTTTGAAAGCCTTGTTGAATCGAAATTCAGGTGTAACTGGCAGAGGATCTGAAAGTGGTGTCAGTAACCACGGCCTTAGGGGGTATCCAGAATCACCTATGAAGAAGAAATCTGCATGATCATTACTCAGATTCACTACAGCCTCCTGCACTCGAGATCTGCTCCAGATATAACTATCATGACTGCTTCCTGGGTATCTTGCATTTACATTAATTATTCTCATTTTGGCGTCACAAATTAATTGAACATTTATGGAATGATAGTTCTTTCTATTATATGCTCAGGATACAATAAATCATTTTTTGGAGGAGGGTAAATTGCCCCATGGGTACAGTCAATGCATCCTATAATGCCTGGAAAACCGAAGGAATCATAAAACTCTTGACGAATGTGTTGCAGTTTTTCAAGGGTTTGTGGAAATTTAACCCATCGATTGAAAATTTGATGTTCATTCATAGCGTTTGTTACTTCTTTAATGCACCGACTAGCAGATGATTGACTAACACCAATATATAAGTTCAGTCCAACTGATGTCTGGTAACTTCCACATGCGAAAAAATGCAATGCGATGAGGACCTTTGTTTGTTTGTCCAAAGCTGAACTCCTTGAGGGCGGTTCCAAGAAAGGGTCCAACATTTCCAACAATTCTCTTGTAACTGCTTTGGATAACCGGAACACTTTTATCCAGCTGAGCAAATTCATCTGAATTCGCTATAATCCCGGAATTCGAAACGAATTGGTAAAATTCAACGGAGTAAAATCTGTGACAGGAGTAAAATGTCATCCATGACATTATTCAGTGATATTCCTATGGGAAACCACTGATTCCTATAGTTTTAAGCATGGGAAGCGATTCCTATAGATTGTGTTGGAATATGTTCCAATACTATTTTCGAGAATACACCATCTCAAAATTCCGATGGAAAATGACGATTTTTCCTATAGAAACAAACTCCTACAGACTCGAGAATTTTCACCATTTCATCATTTTCTGTCGTTGGAAATGGTTCAGCGATGTCTAAAGCAATCCTTTCGAAGGGGCTTCCAACAGTATATTGTTTAATGGGTGCCTTTCTCTTGCGATGTGGTCCATTACTCGTAGCACAAGTCGTACATTTCTTACACCAGTACTTCACATGGTTGGTGCTATTCATCCAATAACACCTATCACGGATTCGCTGAAGGGTTTTGTTTACTCCCAGATGACCTCCCGATGGACTGTCGTGTAACTTTCTTAGTACATCTGCTACTCTCATTGTCGGGATAACTATCTGTTTTTTCATCTCCGAACCGTCATCGCTTTCAAGGAGAGGTCAGTTTATAAAGTGATCCAGTGAGGTAAACAAGTGAACGAGTAAATAGTCTAAACAAATAAACAGTCGTGAAGTGTTTATATAAAATAGTTTAAGTGCATATACTGTGTATTTAATATAAATTAGTAAAAAGTTTCGTGAATAAATCAATTAAGTGAGTAGACATAACGTGTGTATGAACTTATCCCACCCGTCGTATTAAAACGTTTAAATAAATAAGAAAAACATCATATTGGTGTCAGAAGTGAGATAATATAAATAAATTGCTACGTAAAAATGGACAAGAGACTATGTGACCTGAAACTAACGGAACTAATCGTGATCTGGAAACGTCCGGTAAGAAAAGTGAATTAGTAGAAAGACTCAAAGTGGCACTGGAAAATAACGGCTTTGATCCAGAAACAGTTTTATTTAATGCCGAGGCTTCCTTCCACCTTAATCTCGTCAATTTCTGCTATGACGCACGACATTGCTGCCGACATCTTATCATAAAAATATGACATTTCTGCTGACGTCGAAAATAAAATTTCATTCCCAAAATTAAATATCGAGAATAAGATGACAACGATGGACGAGAAAATCGAGAATAAGATGATAACGATGGATGAGAAAATCGAGAATAAGATGACAACGATGGACGAGAAGATTGAGAATAAGATGATAGTAATGGACGAGAAAATTAAGGAATTAGAAAGAAATATGACAGATTTAAGAACCCAAGACACGCCAGCGGAAGAAAGAAAGACCGAGCAAACAAAATATTGCAAGCCAGAAACACACCATAAGTTAGAAGACATTGGTAGTTTTGCCCGAGTCAAGGCTCCAACGTTCGAAGGAAAGATGTCATGGACCAATTACGTAAAACTGTATGAAGCAGCCACTAGAGTGAATAATTGGTCCGACAGGGAGAAGACAGTAAACTTACCCATCGCGCTTCGGGGAGATACCTTAGATGTACTTTAGACGATAGCTCTGGAAGAAACGGATGACTTTGAGCAGCTGAAGAAGAAGTTGGACATGCGATATGGCCGCGAATATCTAGAACATGTGTACCAATCCTTGCTGAAGAACCGAAGGCAGAAACGATAGTGACGATAGTCCATCGGGAGGTCATCTGGGAGTGAAGAAAACATTTCAGCGGGCCCGTGAAAGGTTTTATTAGATGAACAGCTCCGACGATGTGAAGAAGTGGTGTAAGAAATGTACGACTTGTGCTACGATGCTACGAGTAATGGACCACATCGCAAGAGAAAGGCACCTATGAAACAGTATAATGTTGGAAGCCCTTTCGCAAGGATTGCTTTAGACATCGCTGGACCATTTCCGACGACAGAAAAAGGTGGTAAATACATCCTCGATATAATGGATTATTTCACGAAGTGGGTGGAAATTTACGCTATTCCCAACCAAGAGGCCACAACTTTAGCAGATGTATTGGTGAAAGAATTTATCAGCCGATATGGAGTGCCCTTGGAAGTCCACAGCGACCAGGGAAGTAATTTCGAAAGTCATCTATTCCAGGAGATTTGCGACAAGCTGGGAATGAGGAAGACCAGGACAACAGCATTACATCCACAATCAGATGGAATGGTCGAGATAATGAACAGGACTATAGGAAAATACATGTCCAAAGTAGTTTCCAGCCATCAGAGAGATTGGGACCAGTATTTTTCTCTAATCGCATTGGCTTATCGATCTGCCGTCAATGAGTCCACGGGTGAACACCTGCGAAAATTCTGTTTGGACGTCAAATGAGGCTTTCTTGTGACCTTGAATTTGGCTGTCGGCCTGGAGAAGATCTAGCAGGAGGAGATTACGTGATCCAATTGAGAGAAACGCTGGACGATATTCATGAATTAGTTCGAACAAATCTTCAAGTTGCCAGCGACAGAATGAAAAGTGGGTACGACACGTAGGCCACAGTAGGCGATTTTAAAGAAGGGAACAAATTGTGGTTACAAAACCCGACGGGGAGAAAAGGATTTTCTCCAAAATTACAAAAATACTGGGAAGGTCTATACTTAATCAAGAAAAGGATCAATGTTGTTATATATCGCATAAGCAAGATCCCCAACGGAAAACCGAAAGTAGTTCACCAAAACCGATTAGCGTCATTTGAAGGAGACCATGACCTAGAGAAAGGAGTAAGCCATATTCGAGATGTGTCTGACCCTACCTTCGATGAATTTATGGGCTCGTATGGAGGTATCGGGAAAGCTAGATATGGAGTCACTTCAGAACAACGACTAGATCTGTTCACTCTCCCGGAAGATTATTCACTGACATACAACATCCCCGTACGTATCAAGAACGCACGAGGGTTGGCAACCGTCTTTCGAAAGAGGTTCGGGCGGTTAGAAATTAGAAGACCAGTTTCCAGCCACTGGCAAGACACAGGCTGAAACACAATTCGCGGTACGTCTTCTACGTGGTAAGTAAAAATGAATTTCAAGATAGATATACCTACCGCGATGTGTGGGAAGCACTTCGAAACCTCCAAGTCTATGTGTTAGAAATCAGTGTGAAGAAACTGGCTATGCCTCAGATAGCGAGTAACCAGTTGGATTGGCGAGTCATCAGGAACATGGTAGAGGTGATCCTCCAAGATACTGGTGTGTAGATATTAATTTGCAGCTACAACCTCCGTTATCAGTATCCGATGAAGACGGTGCCCTGTCATTTCCATAAGATCGGAAAGTGTAGAAATGGGGCCAGTTGTCGATTCAAACATCCAGTCGCGGCTACCCAGGAGGAGGAACTTCTATTTAAGGAGAGGGTAATGTTACGAAATAGCACACTAGTGTAGTCCTGAATCCGACTCTGCCTAAGCCATGTATGAAAGTAAAAAAATTTGGCGGATGCGCAGGGATTTCTTAGAACTGTTTACGATTTTTTGTGACTATCATATCTAGACATTGTTTTTGTGACCAGTCATCTAGAGTAAGTAAAAGAGGTACTAATATATAAAGGATCCACCAGCAGGAGATGTCAGTTTATAAAGTAATCTCGTGAGACGAACCAGTGATCAAGTGAATAGTCTAAGAAAATAAACAGTATTGAAGTGTTTATATAAATTAGTTTAAGTGCATATACTGTGTATATAATATAAATTAGTGAATAGTTTAATGAATAGAAATCAGTAGACATACCGTTCCACTATGCAAATAAATATTACAATTATGTTAATTCAACATCATATTGTTCTTCCTTTTTTTCCTCTTGCTTTCATCACGTGCACATCTATACAACTGCTTATGCCCATCTTGTGGCTGTTAACTTTTGTGATGTTTCAACTTAACTTCTCAGCGATGTTAAATTGCTGCCTTTTTACATTACTGAGATGTTACTAGAACTTCCTCAAAATAAAGTTTTTATAACGAACTAAAAACATTCTGAAATGCCTTTTAACATCTTATCGATGGTAATGCAATGTCTAAAAAATAACATCTTATCAATGACCTAAATGTAACATTTCAAAAACAATGCAGTGTATTCTCTTAGATGTTGTACGGACATTACTTAAACCTCTAAATAATATACCTTAAACATTCTAGATGACATCATATAGATGTTTCTGTGCCTAATCAGCAAATACAGGGTGAACAACTAAGAAATCCAGCTGTCGGCCGTATTTCAAAAAATAGTCATGGTACAACTTTAAAAAAATACCTTCAGAAAAATGATTCTGAAAAATCGCTGGAATATATTTTTGAGTTCCTAAAATATCTGCTATGGGGTGAAATGAACACTTAAAAACATAATACTGTGCTTATCTCCAAAAAAGACATACTAAAGGAATACTAGAAATACAATTTTTGATATATTGATGAGATTATGGAAAAATGTAGTTAGGGACTTTTGTCCTTATTCGTCAAATAAGGGGTGGGGGAAGGTTCAACCGAAAAAACAAATGTCGTAACACTTTTTTGTTTTTTAATCGATATCCATGTTTTTGGCGTCATTTCAAAGAGTTTTTCCTCTTTAATAAGATATGCACAAAATTGGACAATTTTGTCAACGCTATGTGAAAAAGTCGACAATTTTCCCATTTTTCTCGGAAATTTCAAATGTAATGAGACATTTTTTGAATTCTGATGAAAAGGGATTTACGTTATCAGACATAAAAATTTAAAAAATGCTGCAATTTACATATGAAATTTCCGAGTGAATACAAAATTATCTAATTTTGTTATCCATCTTATTAAACAGAAAAACTCTTAAATGCAGCTAAAATCATTAATATCAGTTAAAAAACGACAAAGTTATATGTTTGTTCATAAGTTTGAACCATCCCCCCCCCATTATTTAAAGAATAATGACCAAAAATCTCCTCAATTAAATTTTTCCATAATCTCATCAAAATTTCAAAAATTGTATTTTTAGGACACCTTTAGTATGTTTTTTGGAGTATTATGTTTTCGAGTGTTCGTTCCTCCCCTAGCGGATATTTTAGAAACTGCAAAATATTTTCCAGCCATTTTTCAGGATCACTTACCTAAAGGTAATTTTTTTAAAAGTTGTACCATTATTCTTTTCTGAGATGTGGCCTACAGTAATTCTTAGTTGTTCACCCTGTACATTTAAAATAAAATAGCGAAAAGAGCAATAAATGCTTTAAAACGTTTATTCACTATTATTGAACAGTACAGTAAAATTGAAAAAAACAGATACAAAATTAGAAAAGAAATATCTTGTCCAGGAATCCAACCTAAAAAAAATAGAATTGTGTAAGCATATTACCTAACAAGTGTGGAAAGTGGAAACTATTGAACGCAACTTATGAATGAATTAATAGACATTGACAACTGCTAACAATTTATTTTTATACTGATGTTTAATAGTGTTGTTCTCTTTTGTTTCTTCCGACTATGTTGTGATTGAAATCGCTTATGCTATGTTAAGTGGGATATTAATCAAATTAGCAATTTTTATTTAATTTATCAATTGGGGCGCCATCTAGCATGGAAACTTAAAATTTATTTTTTCGGCTAGCCGTAGAATAGGTAACTTTCTCGTCTCTGTAAAGCTGGTAAAATTCAAATTTCTCATAGTGTAGTACAAAAATATTATTTTCAACAACTGATCTGCCATTTTCTATGACTCGTTCATCTCATAACATTAAACGGTACTGTCAAAATATTTCCCATCTCTCTTTTTGTCATTTTAGAATCTAATCATTTTATGTGTAGAATAAAAATTATTGAGTGATCCACGCCGCGAAAGTGGTTTTCCGGGCCTACAGAAGTGGCCAGGCTCCACTACGCTTCCCTGGCTATTTCTTAGGTCCACAAATAGCAATTTCATTAAAAATATTTTTTTCATTCCTTAATGTTTCATAGTTTTTAAGATTCTATCCATTTTATTTGGAAAACGACATTTTCAAACTAAATTATTGTTACTGTTTCCAATATTAGACTACTAACTGTTTGTTTGGTAATGCAGCCGCCGAATAAATATGATTATTAATACTAATAGCGGGTGTATATAGCGGTAATGATAGTGTTGATTTTGCGTCTACCGTAGCAGTATTTTCTAGAACTAATTATTTTAATTGACGTGGTTCTCCAACATTAATGAACTTTACCAATTTAGGTTATATCCGTTCTTGTTAAAATGGTAATATATTCAAGAGCTTGAATATTTATTGCATTTGATATCCGTTTAGGTAGTAATAATAGTTCTATATATAGTACGTAGCTAAAGTTTTAACCAAATATACAGGGAAATATTTTGCCAACTATTCTTTCCAAAAGCGCAAAAAAACTAATATGGGAAAAAATAATCAGTGAAAATATTTGAAAGGTGAAGAATATTATATTTTTTATTGTATTTATGCTTTGTAGATTATAATAAAGCTTTCGATAAGGTAAAACATGACCAACTAATTGATAGAATAAAAAACCCGGATGAACAAAATATTATGAATGAATGAAATGGGCGGGCCCCGCCTGATGCTTGGCAGTTAGGCCCCTTTTGGCCCTTTTTACCATTTCCCAGTTTCTCCCCTCTTTGCTACAGTTGTGCGGTCTCCTTTCAAAACGTCTCGACCCACGTATAAAGGCCGTGATGTCTTTCAGGGAAAGGGAATGTTGATCTTCAATTCGTTCCACATCAAAGATTTAATTTCTAAGTTGTGTGTATACCTCAAAGGTGCCCAGAAAGTGATGAGAATATTCCTTTTCCCACAATGTGGGCAATCTGGATCTGAAATATTCTTCAACAGATGTTCTTCTGAGTCCGCAAATGCTAGTCAATACACCAATTATCAGTCGTAGCTATGATCTGGGTTTATCCAATAGCCTCCGTGTTCTTGTTGTATCCGCACAGGCGATTATTTGTTTCGCATGCCCGAGACTGTTGCAGTCTCTCAAGTATTTGTCAAGTCTTCTTTGAGCCCATTCATTGATCAAGATTGAAGTTTGAGCTTCACTTAACGGTATTATTGGTTCGGGACCACAGCAGGACATGTTGGCACTCCTATGTCCTTTATCGAGACACCTACTCCTGACCTTCCTTTCATGCGGGAACCGTCTGTAAAATGCATGATGCTTCAGGGTCGAAATTCAACTTGTTCATCGTTCCACTGCTCTCTTGTCGGAATGATAAGTTTGAACTTGTTGTCTGTTTTTACTTTGTCTTTTTTGGAACAGCTTTGACAACTACAAGTGGAAGCTCCGTTTCTGTTCTTTGGGTTATTATTGTGTGGCCTTCGGCACCCCCTTTCCAATGTCCGATGTCCCGTAATCTTACGCCATCGCGCTCAAAGTCATTCATATGGGCAGAGGCGGCAATTGTAGGAGGACATCAAGCGTTGGTGTGAGTGTTGTCGTAAAATCTCCTGTAACTCTTAATCTCGCTACTGTCTGGACATGCGTCAACTTCTGGGACACCCATAGCTTCTCCACAACCAGCCACCAGACCACGGAACCATATTGGATACTCAGTCTTACGGCCGCAGTGTTAAACCAAATGGAGGATCTTGGGATTTACTCTCCAGCTCTTCTCCACGACTTGTGTGATTATTGACTCACTGATAGCTCTCTCAATATGTGGTTTCCAGTATATCTTATTGCCAAGCAGTAGTATTTGGCGTTCTCCCAAAATTTTAGGAGTGTGCCAAATGTCTTGGGTGGCTTGGCGTTGTCAATTGTTCCTTTTCTTGTTAACAAGACCATCTCGGTTGTCTTTGCATAAACCGTTAGTGCTACTTCATTGCACAATCTTTCGATAATATTGCATGCGCTCGCATACCTTGGCGATGAACCGGCCTATTACTAGTACCAGTCCATCGTCGGAGTATGCTGGCACAGAGAATATTTCTTTCTTTAGGCTTTCTAGTAGGCTGTACATAATGAGATTCCATAAACGTGGCGAGAGGCAACTACCTTGAAGGCAGCCTCTTTCCGCGCGAAACTCTTGAGAACAGCATCTAGTGTCACTGTTATTCTTCTTTCTGGATAGCAGTTCTGTCTCGATAAGATTTGCTCTCACCATATAGAAGGCTACTTCGACATTAAAGAAGACGGCTAGAGCTACCTCCTTAAGTTATAGCACTTTGCACTATGGCGTGTAGGGCCATTTCCGTCAACCTACCTTGTCGATACGCATGATGATGTGGGTGGAATGGGCACTGTTTTAAACTTCTATCTTAGATGTCTACCTACCATCCTTTCTAGTGAGTATATATCCTCACCTAAAACATTTTTCAGATACGCCGTCAGAATATTTTACTTTTCCTCCCAACCTATCTATATGCGAGAAAAGTATTGGTTGACCCCAAAAAAAGTTGGAATTTTGAAAAATTTTTTTGAGTTATTTTTACGTTTTCCATCAACAACATCACTAAAAAACGGTTTTTAGAAAAAAAATCCTGTGTGTATGTCGTCGTAATCGTCGGCCACTTTTCATTACATGTCTTGTTAGCACGATACAGCCTCCGGAGTGCAACAAGTCACCCATTTTATGATTGCATATTGTGAAGGACATGTCACAGATGAACCCTATTCATTTTCAACTCACCAGAGCCAGTACAACCGGTGCTATGGTACTTGAAGTACGACTTTTTGGTAATTTTTTGAGAAATTTCAGTTTGTTAGCACGATACAGCCTCTGGAGTTCAACAATTCACCAATTTTATGATTGAATATTATTCAGAACATCACACAGATGTACCCTATTGATATTCAGCTCACCAGAGCCAGTACCACAGGTGCTATAGTACTGTAAGTACGATATTTTTGTCATTTTTGGGAAAATTTCAGTTTGTTAGCACGATACAGCCTCCGGCGTATATGCAAGTAACCAATTTTATGATTGGATTTAATTCACAAAAAGTACAAAAATATCTTGTGTAAGTGTAAACTATCACATATAATTGGTGAGTATTCTCCAAATATTGAGACAATAGGAAAATCTGTCATAAAACAATCCAACATTGTTAAATTCGAAATCTAAATTGTGTTAATTACCAGCAAAAAACAAAAGCGATAAGCGAAGATCGTTCACCAAAATACGAGTACTTGTTTAAAAATACAGTCCCGGACTGACTTCAAAAAGGAAATTAATTTATTATAACGCAGCGAGACGAGTTCAGCCAGCCCGGGTGAGTGTTGGAAGCTGAACTGAGTAGGTGACTGACGAATCTTGACGGGACGCGGAACTCGTTAAGGTGCGTTAAGAAATGAACATCGATAAATACGATATGGCAGGAATTAAAGGAATGTTCTCGCAGATAAAAGATAGTCTTCGGAATATGGAAGAAAAAATAGACAGAAATGCATGTATTATAATGGAATTGAAACAGGAAAATCATAAGCTGAAAGAAATAATCGCCGAGCAAGAAGAAAGATTAGACTACGTAGAAAGGGAAATAAGGCACAATAACATAGTAATTCAAGGAATTGAAGATAAGGAGAATGAGAGCCAACAAGAAATAAAAGAAAACAGTCTAAAAAATAATGAGAAAAATAGAGGTAGAAGTAGACCCTGAAAAAGATCTGATAGAATTCGGCAGGATCGGAACTTTTGGAAGAAACAAAAGTAGACCAATTATACTTAAAATCAAAAATTGGAGTAAAAAATTAGAAATTATGAAACAAGGTGAAAAGCTGAAAGGTACCAATATTTGGATTAATGACGACTACTCGAAATAAGTCCAAAGAGAAAGAAAAATTTTACTGCCTCAGGTAAAAATAGCAAGAGAACAAGGACACAACGCAGTACTTAAGTTTAATAAATTAATTATAAACAACAGAGTTTATGGAGCAGATGCATTTGGTGATGAAAAGCCAAAAGAAAATGATGATAAGAAACGTACAGCAACCGATCGTTCGCCGGAACATGGAGGAGGCAACAAAGAGAAGACGTCAAAAAACTAGTAACTAAAGAAAATACGATATATACAATTGAAGACAATGCAATGAAATGTATAATGAGTAAGGGTAAAAATAAGAGAAGTAAACGCAAGAGTTTAGTGAGAATGGCAACATGGAATATCAGGACAATGCTGACAATGGGGAAAATGGAGGAAATTGCAAAAGAGATGTTGGAATATAAAATAGAGATTTTGGCACTTCAAGAAATACGCTGGAAAGGTGAAGGACAAATAAACAAAGGAGAATATATATTGTTTTATGGAGGGGAAGACAGTCGAGGAAAGAACGGCACAGGATAAGCAGAAGAATAAGAAATAATATACTAGATTATTACACAGTTATAAGCGGTAGAATATCAGAATTAAGATTAAAAAACCACATGGCAAATAATGCAATAATTAATAGTTACGCACCGACGGAAGAAGCAAAAGATGAAGACTAAGATGAATTTTACGAGAAATTGGTAAAGGTATGCGAGGAAACCGCAAGACATGATACATTAATAATTATTGGAGATATGGATGCGAAAATAGGAAAAGAAGACTACTTAAATAATGTTGCAGGAAAGTACACTATACATGAAACATCTAACTATAATGGACGGCGACTATGCAATTTAGCTGAGGAGCTCAACATGTATATTAGCAGCACTAGTTTCAAGCATAAGAAAGAACATAAAATTACATGGATTATACCTGGGACTACTACGGGGAACCAGATAGATCATGTTCTGATAGCAAAAAAAAGATCAAAGATGATACAGGATGTAAGATCATACAGAGGAACAAGTGTTGATACTGATCATCAATTAGTAATTGTCAAAATGCAAATGACAATTGTAAATATAGTAAATAGGACAACAAAATGTAGGAAATGGAACATGCAGAAATTGAAAAGTAGTAAAAATGAATATGGGGAAGAAGTAAAGAAGCAACTACAAAAGAGCAAAGAACAAGATAATATCGGTGAACAATGGAAGGGAATAAAAAGAAGTATAATAACGGCAGCAGAGGAAGTGGTTGGTACAAAAGATACAAGACGAAATAATAAATGGTTTGATCATGAATGTAAAATAAAGATAAAAGAGAAAAAAGAAGCCAGACTAAAATGGCTGTGAACTAAGCAACAAAATTTTTATGATGAATACAGAAAAATAAGAAAAGAGAGCGCCAAGTTGATAAAAGCAAAAAGAATAAAATGGTTAAATGAAAGTATGGACATATTAGAGAATGATAATAAAAATAATGTAAAATTATATCAATATATAAAGAGACAAAGCAGAAAATCAACTGCAATAAATATCAAGGAAAAAGAGTGGAGTCAATATTTCAAGAATTTATTAACGGAAGAAGATGGGGAGTATGAAGAAGATGATATGACTGATAATGATACAGGAATAGAATACGAAGAAAAACCGACCGAAGAGGAATGCAACGACATAATTAATATATTGAAACACAACAAAGCAGGAGGGTCAGACGAAATAATAAATGAGCTGATAAAATATGGAGGAGATGATTTAAGACATAAAATATTTAAAATCATGGAAATAATATGGGAATCAGAAACAATGCCAAAAGAATGGTCTACTGGTATGATTATACCAATAATGAAGAAAGGAAATCGTAATATTTGTAGCAATTATAGAGGAATTAGTTTACTCAATACCGTATATAAAATACTAACAACGATAATAAATGAAAGACTGAAAAAGGTAATGAAATCAAATATAGGGGAGTATCAAAAAGGTTTTCGGAGAAGAAAATCAACAGTAGATGCCATACATAATATAAATCAAGTAATTGAAAAATGTTATGAACACAATGTTGGAGTCCAAATGCTATTTATAGACTTCAAGTAAGCTTTCGACAGCTTGAAACGGAGGCCAATCATAAAGGATATGGAATAACTAAATGTACCACAAAAGATCATACGGTTGGTGAAAATGACGATGAAAGATTCTAGGGCAAAAGTAATGACAAGGGAAGGTCCATCAGAGGAATTTGAGATGAATGCTGGAGTAAGGCAAGGAGATGGGCTGTCAGCGGTATTGTTTAACATAGCAGTGGATGGCATAATTAAGACTTGTAATATCAATGGAAGCATAATTAATAAATCAAAACAAATAATGGCATATGCTGATGATTTAATCATAATAGCGAGAGACTGAAAGAGCCTTGAAGAAACATTAGAGAAAATTGTAAAGGAAGCGGGAAAAAGAGGATTAAAAATAAATCAGGAGAAAACAAAATATATGGAAATGAAAAGAAAGAAGGAAGTCTACCAACCAGAAGCAGTAAAGTTAAATGAATTCACTTTTGAAGTTGTTAACACCTTTAAGTATCTGGGAACAATTATTAGTAACAAAAACGACACAAAAATCGAGATAAGGCAAAGAATTCAAGCAGGGTATAGAGCATATAATAAATTTAAAAACATCATGCAGAGTAAGAGAATAAGCCGAGCAACAAAATTAAGAGTCTACAGGACGGCGATAAAACTGGTAGTTACATATGCGGCAGAAACTATGAGACTGACAAATGAGGACGAAGAGCAACTAAGGATATATGGAAGAAGAATAATTAGAAATATATATGGACCGGTCAAACTATATAACGAGTACAGAAGACTTATGAATTATGAAATTAGACATATATTAGAAAATGAGGACATAGTAAACACAATTAAATCAAAAAGGATTCGTTGGTACGGACATGTTAAAAGAATGGAGAAAGGACAGAAAGTGAGGAGAATTACAGAATGAAGACCGAATGAGGAAAGACTACCAGGAAGACCAAAAATTAGATGGGAAGATCAGGTTGTGAAATATATTAATGTTTTGGGAGCACAAGGCGGGGAGAGACAGATGCAGGACAGAAAGGAGTGGAGAATAATTGTCGAAACTGCAAAAACCTCTAATAAATTGTAGATAAACAGCAAGAAAAACGTGGGCTGACCCCCCACAAGATACAGGGTCAAAAGAGCTCAATCTGAGTGGCTACAACTCCAATTGGAGTGTATAGCCTTGTATATATATATATAACAACAAAGAGATTCATGGGTAATTCACGCAAAATAAAGGGCTACTGAAATAGAGTGGTAATCGTGGACATGCATGTTTCTGGCTCATTTTGCCTCTTCAGCACGGCTGATATTTCTACATCTTCTTTGTTATATATATATATATATATATATATATATATATATATATATATATATATTTAGAAAATTCGAGTTTCTTTCTTGGACCTTAAAATTTATATTTTTTTCATTTATATTTCTTGGGTATTTTTGGTCCTGGATTAATTAAAACATTAGATGATTTTCAATTTTATATTGTAATACATTAACGTTTCGGTCGTTTTTGACCTTCATCAGAATATAAAAAACACTGTGGATTATATTCCAGCGAGTGCCACATCACATATTAAATTAAGTTAAAATAAAATGAACTTTAACGATACATTTAAAAACATTTTACAAGTAACGGTGTGTGTATCTCAACCTTCATAGTAGTACTGGCACCAGTACTACTATTATGAAGGTTGAGATACACACATCGTTACTTGTAAAATGTTTTTAAATGTATCGTTAAAGTTCATTTTATTTTAACTTAATTTAATATGTGATGTGGCACTCGCTGGAATATAATCCACAGTGTTTTTTATATTCTGATGAAGGTCAAAAACGACCGAAACGTTAATGTATTACAATATAAAATTAAAAATCATCTAATGTTGTAATTAATCCAGGACCAAAAATATCCAAGAAATATAAATGAAAAAAAAAATATATATATATATATATATATATATATATATATATATATATATATATATATATATATATATATTATTCAGAGCGTCTCAAAGATGCACCCTATTGGTATTCAGCTCACTAACGCCACTGCAACGGGTGCTATGGTACTTGAATTACCAAATTTTTGTCATTTTTGGAGAATTTTCAGTTTGTTAGCATGATGCAGCCTTCAGAGTGTATAAAAGTGACTAATTTTATGATTGAATATTGTTCAAGATGTCTCACATGTATACCCTACTGATTTTCAGCTGACTAGAACGAGTACAGCGGGTCCTATGAATCCAGATATACTACATATTTTTAGAAATTTCGTTTTGTTAGCACGATACATCCCCTGAAGTATATACAAGTGACAATTTTATGATATAATATTGTTCAGGGCCACAGATGCGGAAAAGTTAGTTTTCATCTTTGAAACCGTTTATTTCATAACGTAATCTGTACAGGAGAGATGAATTAGCTAATCATCTAATTAAAAGATTAATCACTTTTTAACGAGAGTAAACTTTGCCATTTCTTATTAAGAAAATTATTCACTCTAATTTGATAAACATCCAGAGTCTCGATTTATTGGTATACGGATTTAGTTTTGAAAATAAAACAATTTTCAGAACTCGTTTCCGTATATATTTTTCACAGCGAATTCAACGAAACTTGTTTTGTTTCAGGCACAAAGGATTTTTAAAGGACTGTCCCAACGGGCTTCTTACGGAGCAGGTGAGTTGAAATAATATTAACCTTCATATTATGAATTGTTATTTTAGGACTGAAAAAAAAATATCTCCAGTAAGATGATAATTGATGCATGAAAAATCAACATCTTATTGTTAGCAGTAGTAGAAGTTTGAGGTTTCAGAGTGTTCAGTCAATGATTTTTTGTTATGAGAAATTTGTTATTCAATAAGTCCACAACTTCTGTGTTCACATTTCTTTTTTATTTGAATTCAAATGAAACGCAAGGAACAATTATTACGTTTTTTGTTTCCCAGTTGAACGGAAAGCTAATGAAATCTTGAAATTTCAAATTTTTAAATACAAAATTGAATATAAATAGCTAAGTATGAGTGAGTTTATTAGTGTGATAACGGTCGATATATCCATTATTATGGAAATTATCCAAAAAAGTGATGATGAAAAATTGAGGGCAATGACATGCTTAGTATCTGAAAAATATGCCGATATCTACAGGGTGACAAATAACTGCGTGAAAAAGCAAACATTCGTCTTTTTAAATGTAAGACCCCATATATTTACTCATATTTAGATTTCTTCCATACTCCTCGTTCTTAAAATATGAATCGCTACTAAATAAACATTCAGTATATTATGAAGAACTAGCGAACAAATGAATATTTATTTTGCGTAGTAAGTTGATGAATATTGTCTAGTTTTCAAACTAATTGTTACATAAATAATCGACGAACGATTGTATACAGGGTGAGCTAACAATTAAACTTATGATTTCCTTAATTTTTTCAAATGGTTCCGCCTATGTTTTATTTTTTTTTAATTTTATTTGGTATGTCCAATCGGAATTCAGAACTAGTCACGAGAGTTTTTTGAAAAATTAGGAAAAAATAAGAAATATTTGTTTTAGCGATTGAAAGGAAAATTTTGAGGTTATTACATTCGAGCTTCATGAAATGAGAGAGTACAAAGGACTCCCATATCAACAAATTTGATAATTAGGAGAAACATTTTCAAAATCATTTTTTTTTTAATTTTAAACGAAAATTTCCAGATCGTTTATCAAGGCTGTTTCAAATAAATAGAAATTCGTATCCCACCCTTTACTTGAAATAGAAGGAAATTCTGCTTCTTTGTAGAACAAAAATCTCCAGTTTCATTATATCTCACTTTTTTGAGAAAAATGAAGAAGATTGAAGAACTTTGAGATTGTGTTTCAGAACATTTTGGAATCAAGATGAATTTGTGGTATTTTGAATCTCAAAAGACCCAGTGGCACTTAATTAGGAGCTCAATTGAGTTGACCCCTTCCCCCCCCCCATAGATATTTTCAACAATAACATATATGGTAGTTATGCACTCCTAATGGCCCAATATGCTCCATGAATGATTTCACTTGCACCACATTCCCAGCTGCTTGTTTAGGGGAGGGGGGGCAAATAAACGCAAAATAAACGTCCCCCCCACCAATCGGCATTTTCAAATTCAGTACTTTGCACCATCAAGCGTTGGTAATGCACCATAATGCTCCATCAAAAAAATACTTTGCATCCTTCCCTCAGTTAGTAATATCGTCTCCCCCCCCCTCCCACTGACAACTTGCAAAAAAGATATACTGCAGTCGAATCTACTTCTAATGCACTCATATGCTCCACCAAGAAAAACAAAATCCCACTACTTTGTTGAACCTCAATATACAGGGTGTCCCGGGACTAATGGGAAAAAAGTCGGGAGCGTATAATATGAGCTAAAATAATGTTAGTACTTCATATAAACTTTTTCTATGCAGGCTCTCGTTTTCGAGTTATAGGCCTCCAAAGTTTTAATTTTGAATTCGGTTTTTATTTTCAATTTTTGTACTAGTTATTTGATCTTTATAAAATTTACGGCAAAGATATAATGTATGTGTATGTTTATTTTGGTAAGGTAAACAGATTTACAGTAGTGCATTGAAGCCAGGGACGAACTACTTGCAATGGTTAGTGATCCAAAAATTTTGCAGGGATGGCACACCCTGTATGAAATTATCGAAATTCACTTCCCCACACATTAAGCTAACGAAAAGATACTCTTGTTGGAATTCGATAAAATAAGCCGTTTGGCTAATATTTACAGTTTTATTCATGCACTACGTACCAATTTACGCATTCGCCACAACACAACGAGGTAAACGTAACTTATTAATAGATGTCCAAGATTTACCTACAGTACTACAAAAAAATAATAGCAGAAGATGAAAAACATTACCGACTTATTAATTCGAAAGTTGGTAAAAACTTTTTATAAGTGTTTTTACCGTTTATCAAGTTACCATAGGATTAGTTGTCAAACGTTGTGTAGAATAGTTCGTAGTCAGTACTTGTCAATAATTCATAAGTCCTTAATTTAACAGTTACAATGGCAAAATTCGCTTTTATCGAGTACGCAGATATGCATCTAATGTATGGACTGGCTTCTCGAAACTGTTTAGAGGCCAGAAGGCTTTATGAAGAACATTTTGCAAGCAGAGCATTGCCAGACAGACGAATGTTTGAGTGTATTGATCTCAGGTTACGAGAAACAGGTATGAATAAGTAAATGTAATTTTCTATGTATACAAAACAAAATTTTTAATTTTAGGAATATTTTTGCCAAAAAAAGGTGGAGAAGGTCCAGTACGAAGCATACGTACTGTGGCAGTTGAACAAGACTTGTTAAATGCAGTTGATAATGAACCATCAACGAGTTTTCTAAAAGTATCAAGAGAACATAACGTCTCGAAATTAGTTGTTCATCGCGTCCTAAAAGAACAGCTGTTATATCCTGTTCACATGAAAAAAGTACACAGTATGACAGTGGCTGATTATCCTGCACGACTTGAGTATAGCCAGTGGTTTCTGCGACAACAACAAGCAGACAATACATTTTTTAGTAACGTTCTCTTTACGAACTAATCCGGTTTCACCAGAGATGGAATCATAAATTCTCATAATATGCATTTATGGGATGATGTGAATCCACATGGCATTATCCAAACTAGGAGCCAGCATCGATTCATGGTTAATATTTAGGCAGGAATAGTTGGCAATCATTCGATAGAGCCATATACTTTATTGACGGTACTTTGACTGGTCAGAGATATTTGGAGTTTTTGCAAAATTAGTTATGGAACCTGTTTGATGATGTGCTACTATAAACTCGTAGGAATTTATGGTTCATGCACGATGGGGCCCCTCATTTCAGTTTAGATGTACGACAGCATTTACACACAAGGTTTCCTAATAGATTGATTGGTCGTGGAGGCCCTTTTCAATGGCCACCGCGATCAGGAGACGTTAATCCTATGGATTTCTTTCTCTAGGGTTATCTCAAAAGTAAGGTATACGCAACACCCGTGCAAACAAGACAAGATTCAATAGACAGAATTGTGTTACACTGCAATGTTATTAGAAATAATGTGGGATTGCTCATTCAAGTGCAAATAAACAACCTTCGTAGACTTAGAATGTGCGTGGAAGTGGGAGGAGCTCATATTGAACATTTATTAGAATAACGTTAGTTTTTGTTGTTGTTTAGGAATTAGTATTAGTCTAATGTTTTATAACTTGTGTTTTTTGAGGTTTTCTTAATGGTTTAATAATGTTATGTTCGTAATTTTGATTAAAAGGAAGTAAATCCTGGACATCGTATTAATAAGTTAGTCAGGTAGATTTGTACGTAGTGCATTAATAAAACTGTAAATGTTATCCAAACGGCTTATTTTATCGAATTCTAACAAGAGTACCTTTTCGTTAGCTTAATGTGTGGAGAAGTCAATTTCGATGATTTCATACAGGGTGTGTGCCATCCCTGCAAATTTTTTGGATCACTTACCATTGCGAGTAGTCCGTCCCTGGCTTCAAGGCAGTACTGTAAATCTGTTTACCTTTACAAAATAAACATACACGTACATTATAGCTTTGCCGTAAATTTGATAAAGATCAAATAACTAGTACAAAAAATAAAAATAAAAACCAAATTCAAAATTAATACTTTGGAGGCCTATAACTCGAAAACGAGGGCCTCCATAGAAAAAGTTTATATGAAGTACTAACATTATTTTGGCTCAGATTATACGCTCCTGACTTTTTTCCCATTAGTCCCGGGACACCCTGTATAAAGTAAAGTGGGCCCCCTCCAAGGATAATTTTCAAAAAAAAAATATATGGCATTAGAAGCCACTTCAAATGCACTCCTATGCACCATAAACAAAATCCCTTCCCACTTTCCCCGCCCTCCAACAACAATTACTGAAAAAAGTATAGGGTATTGAAGTACCCTCATAATGCACTCATATGCACCACCAACAAAAAGAAGATTTTCCCTTTCCGAAGTAAGTTAAACCTTATTATTTAAAGTAAAGTTGCCCCCCCATGATAATTTCCGAAGAAAGTGTATGGCAGCGGTATTCCCCACTATGCAAAGAAATGTTACCGTCATGTTAATTCATCATCACATTCTGATATGTTCTTCCTTTTTTTCCCCTTGTTTTCATCACATGCACATCTATACAACCGCTTATGCCCAGCTTGTGGCTGTTAACTTTTGTGATGTTTCAACTTAACTTCTCAGCGATGTTAAAGCGCCGCCTTTTCACATTACTGTGATGTCACTAGAGCTTCCTCAAAAGGAAGTCTTTATAACGAACTAAAAACAACATTTCTATTACATTCAGAAATGCCTTGTAACATCTTATAGATGTTAATGCAATGTCTAAAAAATAACATCTGACCAATGATCTAAATGCAACATTTCAAAAACAATACATTGTACTCTCTAAGATGTTGTATGGACATCACTTAAACCTCTGAATTATATACATCAAACATTTTAGATGACATTTTATAGATGTTTCTGTGCCATTCCACCCCTAGCGGATATTTTAGAGACTGCAAAATATTTAGCTGTGTCGACCCTACTCATTTTTCAAACTGCAAAATATTTTCCAGCGATTTTTCAGGGTCACTTACCTAAAGGTATTTTTTATAAGTTGTATCATGATTCGTTTCTGAGATATGACCTACGACCGTTCTTAGTTGTTCACCCTGTACGTTTAAAATAAAATAACAAAAAAAAAGCAAGTAAATTTGAAAAAACAGGTACAAAATTAGAAAAATAAATTTCTTGTCCAGGAATCCAACCTAAAAAAATAAAATTATGCAAGCATATTACAAAACAAGTGTGGAAAGTGGAAACTAAACGCATTCAGTGAAAGCAAGAAATAAAAAAGGGTGTATTAATCTGTAGTTACCATAACGTAACATACTTGAAACTGAATTAATAAAGTTTAACGGATACACATAGATTACAGCTAGTTTACAGAAAAATTATTAGAATAGTTTTTTAAATATTAAAACTAATGAAAATTTTACACCATAAAGATTTTATAAAACCTTACGGTAAATCAACAGAAATCCAATAATATTAAAGAAAATTATATCGTTTACTTACGGTTACATTTTCTCACGCAAGAGTCGTAGTTTCGAGTGTCTCAACCATTCCATAATATACACTTCAAAATCCTTATCTGTGAAACCTTTAAAGGTATTCAGAACAGCAGCTAAAAAAACAATTACTTTGGATCAAATTGTGCACATGGAGACCTTTGATGAGAACATCATAAACTATATCAAACTAGATTTTCAGCCTATCGACTGGGATCTATTTTCCCTAAAAGACATGCGGTGTTCTTCAAAGGAATAATAACATATTTTATTTCGAGAAGTGACTTTTCATGGTTTATCTTCTATTACATGCCTCACTCCGTTTGGTAGGTAAATTCAGGTGTGCCAAGAAAATTCATACTTCTCTTCTGTGTAAAATAATATACTATTCTCATCTTGTTATTTTCATCCTAGAACATATTGTATATTAACATCGTGGAATTGTGAAAACTAAGCATTATTAATACACTGTATACAAAAAAAACTACTTATGAAGAAGAGATATGAACACATCAACAAGTTAAATGAGTTTATAATTAATAGTATCCAATTGAGTATCCAATATTTGTGTTTCTATAATATTACTTTCAATCACCTTGCCACAATAAATTTTATCAGATGAACTTGGTTCATAAAAAATTGGTGCTTTTCACTTCAGCTTATTTATTGTATACAGTGTATTTTCAAAGGGAAATGAGCTTTTGAACAGAAATTTCTGTTTTCAAGTTCTCAAACAGTCTCTAATTGTTCACAAGAATTGTTAGTATTAATGTTAAAATTTTCTAAACCTGCAAAACTATATTGATGGCTATGACTACTACTATTGCTACTACTACAAAAACTAGAAATATTATTTTGTACTGTTTAATACAATGTCTGTATCAGACTATCTAAAATAGTTACTTCCCTTCCTCTACATAATTACCAACTATTTGTTTTTATTCTATTTATGTAGGTAGCTTCTGATATATCTTGAACATTGAACATATTTTCTTCTAGATCCAAATCTCTGCCAACATATGAGCATGTTTGATTGTTAATAAAAAATTAAAAAAACTGTTTTCATTTATCTCATTTGCTGAAAGCGGCTGGGCATCGAGTATCCCCTACTAGATTCTCCATAAAAATGTATGTAGTTTGTTCAAAGTGCCGTGAGAAATGATATTTCTCACGGCGTGAGCAATATATGGTTTTGAAATTGAGTAAGCTATGAGAAATTCGCCTACTTTTCATAGCAGTTATAGAAAAATATTTTTGTGCACCACGTTAACTTCCAACTTTTTCTGAAACTGGAAATATTTACACTGCTGACTGGAGAAAGAAGCTCCCTTTCAATCTTCACGATTTGATGACTGCAAATATTGCACTTTTTCCCTTATTTCCCACTTTTCACTTCCAAACTCAGCTCATTCTGGATTTTCCCCCTAAATGTATCAATTTCAGAATGAATTATATTTTCACTCCTTCTGCTTACGATTTGATTCCATTGTTTGCCTTTCAAAACATTAACTCCTGTTGTATTCCGCACGATTCATCTTCTTAACGGTTTAAAATACCAGTCGAACTCAAATAGGTATGTTAGGCTGCAAATGGAATACTATGCTAATTTAATTAAGTTGATATTATTCTGAATGGGTTGGTGGATAATTGTTTAGGTATGTACCTACAGCAAACGACGTTCAGTGAATACGGTCTGGCATACGGCGACAATAGAGCTTCACACTTGACTGTAAATATAGTGCGTCCATACAGTCACGCGTAAATCCGTTGAACCAATAGAAAGCATTTTTCCGAATCCATTCCATCGTTGACCATAGTCTACCCTGATACTTACGTGATCATTAAATATACATGGGGAATTTTCGAGTGGGTAGTTAGACTCCTAGTAAGATTCCAAAAAAATATGGATTGGTTAGATTTTATAAGAATTCTTAACAATTTTTTCATTTAATAACTGAATAGTCCAGGAAATCTGGGTATGTAAGCGTATTTTCGAGGTAACGGCTGATACTTGGTAAAACAGTAGTAAAAACGGTGTACAACAAAACTTAACTTATGCGACCTTTAAAATCGGACCGGAACATTGTTTATGATTCGATTTACATGCCTTTTGTAGATTTTTCAGGTATATCTTTTTTCTCGTGCATAGTACAGACAAAAAGTTAAATACTTTTTTTTTCTTCTTTTAAAGGCCTACAATTCTAGACCTTACACGTAAAAAAATTGATTGGGTCAAAAGTTATTGGCAAATAAACAACTGATAACGTTATTGTTAATAGATAAAAATATTAAAAGCATTTTTTACACTAACACTTCCACATCACGCTTATCTATTGTCACTCGTTAAAAAATGATACTCACGAAATATGGAGTCTGTAAGTTCAATAGTTTATGAATTATGGCCTTATAAACAAATTAACTAAAAATTGACTTGCAGAGTTCTGTAAGCTATGCGACCTCGCGCAAATTTTTTCACTGTTAGATTTCATAATAAGACATCGATACCCGTCATTGATTTTTAAAAAAATACATTTTAGCAATAACGCGAATTTTTTTTCATATTTGGCTTAGTTGCATAATTAATTTGACACTATATCCGCCGATTTTTGTCGAGAATTAAGTACGCACATAGGAGGGGCATGGGAAGAGTTTTATTTGAAAAAAAAATACGTTGAGATTTATTGACAAACGACTGAGTTACGGACAATCGAAGTCGGAGGCCTGTCAGTCAACAATTTATGCGAGTATCGAAAAACAAAACTAGCTCGACTACACTCTCTGAGGATTACCGTACGACTGCCAACACAAAATACGGACGATGATAGAATGAAAAGCTAGACGTTCCCCCCACTCCGCTGCCACTCAGTAGCCAGCCGAAATATCCGCCCGCTGCTGACTTTCGAATTTTTTTTTGATTGGGTTGCAATTTACGCGACGTCTCGCTATTTCGTACAATAAAAGTACATTGACTAAAAATTTTAGGGATATTTTTTGTTTTTCGATACTCGCATAAATTGTTGACTGACAGGCCTCCGACTTCGATTGTCCGTAACTCAGTCGTTTGTGAATAAATCTTAACGTATTTTTTTTCAATTATAGCTCTTTCCATGCCCCTCCTATGCGCGTACTTAATTCTTGACAAAAATCGGCGGATATAGTGTCAAATCAATTGAGCAACTAAGCCAAATATGAAAAAATATTCGCGTTGTTGCAAAAATGTATTTTTTTAAAAAACAATGATGGGTATAGATGTCTTATTATGAAATCTAACAGTGAAAAAATTGGCGCGAAGTCACATAGCTTTCAGAACTCTGCAAGTCAATTTTTAGTTAATTTGTTTATAAGGCCATAATTCATAAACTATTGAACTTACAGACTCCATATTTCGTGAGTATCATTTCTTAATGAGTGAGAATAGATTACCGTGATGTGGAAGTGTTAGTGTGAAAAATGCTCATTGTATTTTTATTTATTAACAATAACGTTATCAGTTGTTTATTTGCCAATAACTTTTGACCTAATCAATTTTTTTTACGTGTAAGGTCTAGAATTGTAGGTCTTTAAAAGAAGAAAAAAAAGTATTTAACTTTTTGTCTGTACTATGCACGAGAAAAAAGTACACCATTTTTACTAACTTTCTATCAAGTATCAGCCGTTACCTCGAAAATGACGCAAAATGATCATTTTGGGTCTGATTTTCCTGGAGGACTATGAAATCATAGTTGCTGTTTCCAAAATTCAAGGAGCCGTCCTGTATGAAATAAAATCCCAGTGTATTCGCGAATATCTTAATTGACGCATTACATAACTATATATACGTTTTTTGTTTCAGGGTTTCATCAAAATATACAAACAGTTTTTTCCACAAGGAGATCCATCCAAATTCGCCTCTTTAGTATTTAGGGTATTCGACGAAAACAATGTAAGTACTTTAAAACTAAGTTAGAGTCGTAAACATTTTGTTCTGATTTATGTTCGCTTTTTTGTGCCAAATCTCCCACTTTGTTATACGCATTTTGTCTACACCGCTATATATTTCAGAAACTGTTTTATTGATGGGGTTGTTGATAAAAACATACTTTGATAAACTGCTACAGACACCGAAATTTTTTTTTCAATAATAGAAAGCAACTATTGAATATTGCAAATTAGTTAATATGCATTATCTTCACGTAAATGTTGATAAAAATCGTTCATATCATTGTGTTTTAATGTCAAAATGTACTTCTGGTTTGAATATTGAAAATATTGTTGGACATAGGTATAAGGTTTGTTCCAGCTTGTGACTTTTGTATCGCAATTTGATGGTCACGGAACTGTTAGTAATCAATATAATGCGCATGTGACAAGAATTGAGAAAGATGTTTGGAAGATGTGGTACGAATTTTGATATATTGCTAGTCAGTCGTTTCATTCCACAGAACTTACAAATAATTCTGTGTGCAATGAGTATGCCAGGAGTGCGAATAAATTGGCCTACTCCCTAGAAAACGCGGTTCAGGACGAGGCAGCAGAACTGCAACCACCATGATCTTTCCAAAATAAAAAATCAGCAGTGTAATCAAATGACAAATATTTTGCCATTTTTACGCCACTAATTGTGAGCGTTTACTTTTAGCTTACGCCCACTATAAATTTATCATTGAGAAGAAAAAAGTACAACCAGACCGATCAAGATTTGTATATATTTAGAAATTCAATAGAATAATCTATATATGTAACCACTCTTTTAAAAATTATTTTCGAAAAGTTCATTTTTACAATATAATCAAAATTACTATACTTTTCAAATGATTTCTTGAAAATACATTTAACAATTTAATAATGATAAATCAACTTTAATAATAAACCAACAGATCTATTTTGAACAACATTCCTGTGTATACTAAAATATATGCATTTCTTATCTTATTTACAGTTTGAGTTGTTTTTCGATTTTGAGTTTGTTTCCTCCAATTCAATATCTTCTGTCTTGTTTCTTCTTGTACTTCTTTTGCTTCTTCGGAATTTTCGTACGAACCAAAAAAACTATTTAACTTATACAAATAATTATAATTATGGAGAATAATCCAATTGTTGTGTGGCTGTTGGGGAATTTTAATTTCTTGAGTAGGTTTTATATTTTTCGCAATTTTATTGATCTCATATAATCCTTCAAAATCTATTTTGGTCAAGTTTGGCGAATTATATGTTTGAACTTATAAAAATTTTGAATCTTATGTCGGCAGTATTATTGATTTTTCTTTCCTAATTTGGATATTGGTTGAAAATATCTCTTCCCCAACTTGAATCCAATCTTCTAAAATTGGGATGATTGATGGATAATTAATTTCGAAATATTGATTGAAATATTTTTATCGCTGAATTTGGAATAATTGGAACTTCGTTATTGTTAGGGGCGCAATTTAGGGGATGAGAGCAGCGATTGTGCACTAGTCTTCCTCGCCTCTAACTGTCCCAGTAGCTCAGTCGGGCGTAGGTTCGACAATAAAAATTGATTTCGATTTTACTGAAATGTATAGGATTAAAATTTCCAGATATATGCAAGCCAGCAACACAACCCAAGACAGAAGATATTAGCAATTTTGCCCGAGTCAAGGCTCCAACGTTCGACGGAAAGACATCGTGGATCAATTATGTGAAACAATTTGAAGCAGCCGCTAGAGTGAATAATTGGTCCGATAGGGAGAAGGCAGCAAACTTAACCATCGCGCTTCGGGGAGATGCCTTAGATGTACATCAGACGATACCACTTGAAGTAACGGATGACTTCGAGCAGCTGGAGAAGACGTTGGACATGCGACATGGTCATGAACATTTGGAACATTTGTACAGATTCCAGCTGAAGAACCGAAGGTGGAAACGTGACGAATCCCTTCAAGAGTATGAAATGGATATAGCCCGATTAATTCGATTTGCTTATCCATCAGCACCAGAGAACATGATGGAATGTTTAGGCATCCAGGCCTTTATTGATGGCTTACCTGACCCCGATATGCAGAGGACGCTTCGTTTAGCCCATCCCAAAACATTAGTTGACGCATTGACAGCTGCTCTTGAATATGAAGCAGCAACGAAGGCTTCTGGTTATAACAAAGTTAGGACCATCCGAGAAGAAGGCAACGTGGAAAAGTTCGACCAGATCGTCAGCTTGATCAAAAGTATGATGGACAAGAAGCCGAGAAAGATCAGATGCTGGAATTGTGGCGAGCTAGGGCATGTACGCAGTTCATGTAAGCGCCCCAGAACTCCTGCAAACCAAGAACCTCAGTCACAGGAAAACTAGAACGGGTCGGCTACGAGGGGGCAGCACCAACTCATGAACGTTCGAAAGACCCTCTCATACTGATAGCTTCTCTCAGATGTCGCAACGACAGTGTATATGTAGATGGCGAAGTAAATGGCAAGAAATATGCTCTGCTGGTTGACACTGGAGCAATTAGAACCATTATACGACCAGAGATAATAAATTCCAAAAAGAAGCTTCTACCAACGAGACTGCGACTGCGGACCGCCACAGGCGAGAGTGCCAACGTTCATGGGGAAACACAAATCCAATTGGGAATTGGCGCAGGAAAGTTCACGCATACGGTAATCGTAGCTGACATTGAAGAAGACGTGATTCTGGGAATGGACGTAATGAGTGTACATGGTTTTCAATTAGACTTTAGAAACAGAACCAATAAAGTGGGTTCTGAGGAGGTCATGCCATTCGGGTTCTGTAATGCGCCCGCGACATTTGAAAGACTCATGGAAAATGGCTTGAGAGGGTTGTTTTGAAAGACATTCCTGGTCTATTTGGACGACATCGTAGTACTGGGGAAGACATTTGACGAACACCTGAAGAATTTGGAAGACGTATTCAAAGGATTCCAAGCTGCCCAGTTCATGTTAAACCCGAAGAAATGTCAGTTGTTCTAAACCGAGTCAACTATTTAGGTCATATAGTGAGCAATGAAGGATTTGTGGTGGATTCAGAGAAAATTGGTTCCATTCAGCAATGGCCGCAACCAACCGACAAACATCAAATTAGGAGTATCCTTGGACTTTGCACCTATTATAGAAGATTTATCAGGAAGTTTGGAGATATTGCCAAGCCTTTAACTCGACTTACAGAAGAAGCAAGAGCTTTTCAATGGGACGACGACTGTCAAACGGCTTTTGAAACCCTGAAGAGGCATTTAATCTCGGCGTCGATATTAGGATATCCATTACCAGAGGGAGCCTTTATTCTTGACACTGACGCAAGCAACGTAGGAATTGGTGGAGTGCTCTCACAGATCTAAGGAGGGCAAGAAAGAGTGCTGGGATATTTCAGTGAAGTCCTCTCCAAACCAGAACGAAACTTCTGCGTCAGAAGAAGGGAACTTTTGGCGGTAGTGAAGTTCGAGGAACACTTTTACCAGTATCTCTATGGTAGGAAGTTTTTAATCCGGACTGATCATGCACCACTGTGATTGATGCAGTTGATGCAGTTGAAGAATCCCGAGACCTAGATCGCTAGATGGATTGAACGACTTCAAGCGTACGATTTCAACATCGGTTATCGAGCTGGTGTGAGTCACCGAAATGCCGACTCCATGTCCAGACGGTCGTGCCCAACAGACTGCTCTCACTGCAACAAGGCGGAATCTAGGGAAGCTGCAGTTTCAAGAACTACTGTAGTCAATGAGGAATGGTCACCCACCAGGATCAGAGAAGATCAGGAGAATGACCCTCACCTGGAGATGATCCGGCAATGGAAGAAAGAAAATCAGCGACCTACCTGGCAAGAAGTGTCAAAATTTTCACCGAAACTCAAGACGTATTGGGCTCAGTGAGACTCCCTTGTCCTGGAAGCAGGGCTATTGGAAAGAGTCCTTGAAAACGAGGATGGTTCCGAGATGAGGAGACAGCTAGTTATCCCGAGAAAAAGAGTAGCTAGAGTACTAAGGAAGTTACACGACAGTTCATCGGGAAGTCATCTGGGAGCGAAAAAACCCTCCAGCGAATCCGTGAGAGGTTTTATTAGATTTATTTCACAAAGTGGGTGGAAATTTACGCTATCCCGAACCAAGATGCCACAACAGTCGCGGAAGTATTGGTGAAAGAATTTATCAGACGATATGGAGTTCTCTTGGAAGTCCACAGTGACCAGGGAAGAAATTTTGAAAGCCATCTATTCCAGGAGATTTGCGACAAGCTGGGAATGAAGAAGACCAGGACAACAGCATTACATCCACAGTCAGATGGAATGGTCGAGAGAATGAACAGGACTATTGGAAAATACCTGTACAAAGTAGTTTCCAGTCATCAGAGAGATTGGGACCAGTATCTTTCCCTATTCGCATTGGCTCATCGATCTGCCGTCAATA
Source organism: Galeruca laticollis (assembly GCA_963921935.1). Lineage (NCBI taxonomy): Eukaryota > Metazoa > Arthropoda > Insecta > Coleoptera > Chrysomelidae > Galeruca > Galeruca laticollis. The sequence goes on along the minus strand of OY998181.1, from coordinate 152,546,941 downwards.
AGTCCACGGGTAAAACACCTGCGAAAATCCTGTTTAGACGTGAAATGAGGCTTCCTTGTGGCCTGGAGAATTTGGCTGTCAGCCTGGAGAAGATTTAGCAGGAGAAGACTACGTGATCCAATTGAGAAGAAGGCTGGATGATACTCATGAATTAGTTCGAACAAATCTTCAAGTAGCCAGCGACAGAATGAAAAGTCAACACGCAGGCCACAGTAGGCGGTTTTAACGAAGGGAACAAAGTATGGTTATACAACCCAACGACGAGAAAAGGATTTTCTACAAAATTACGAAAATCCTGGTAAGATCCATACTTAATCAAAAAAAGGATCAATAATGTTATGTATCGTATAAGCAAGATCCCCAACGGAAAACCAAATGTAGTTCACCAAAACCGACTAGCGCCATTCGAAGGAGACCATGACCTAGAAAATGGAGTAAACCATATTCGAGATGTGTCTGACCCTAACTTCGATGAATTTATGGGCGCGCATGGAGGTACCGGGAAAGCTAGATATGGAGTCACTTCAGAACAACGACAAGATTTGTTCACTTTCCCGGAAGATTATTCACTGGCATACAACATCCCCGCCCGTATCAAGAACGCACGAGGGTTGGCATCCGTCTTTCAAAAGAAGTTCGGGCAATTAGAAAAGCTTGAAGATTCCATCCCCTGGCAAGACACTGAAACTGAAAGATAATTCGCGTTACGTCTTCTACGTGGTAACTAAAAATGAATTTCAAGATCGATCTACCTACAGCGATGTGTGGGAAGCACTTCGAAACCTCCGAGACTATGTGTTGGAATCCAGCGTAAAGAAACTGGCTATGCCTAAGATAGCGAGTAACCAGTTGGATTGGCGAGTCATCAGGAACACGGTAGAGGTTATCTTAGAAGATATTAATTTGCAGCTACAACCCCCGTTAGCAGTACCCGAAGACGGTGCCCTGTAATTTTCATAAGATCGGAAAGTGTAGAAACTGGGCCAGTTGCCGATTCAAACATCCAGTCTCGGCTACACAAAAGTTCCAGGAGGAACTTCCATTTAAGGAGGCGGTGATGTTACGACACAGCACAATGGTATAGTCCCTGAATCCAACTCTGTCTATGCCATGTATGAAAGTTAAAATTATGGCGGACGTGCAGGGATTTCTTAGAATTGTTTACGATTGTGACTATCGTATCTAGACATTGTTTTTGTAACCAGTCTTATCTAGGAAATGCGAGAGCCAATTGTTTTTGTATAAGCCGCAATTTAGAATTATCTAGTAAAAAAGGCACTAATATATATAAAGGACCGATCAGCGGAGGAGTAAGTTTAGTTGATAAAGTGATATCGTCAAATAAACAAGAATACACTGAAATAGCGAACAGTAAAGTGTTGATATAAATTAATACTTAAGTTTGGGTGTATATAAATTAAATTTAAGTGAATAGTTGAGTGTATATAAATTAAGTGTTACTGAGTAGTTTATTGTTCAAATAAATTCGTGAGTAGCCATAGCGTGTGTTTAAAGTTTATCCCACCCGTTTACTGTTTAAATAAATTAGAAAAACATTACATTAATAAATCAACATTCCTATATATACTAAAATATACGCTAACAGTAACATAAAATTCTTATTTATTTCTAGAATTTTCTCGTCCTATAACTCGCACTAAGAATTTCAGTACAATTGTATTATGATATGGCCTCTTTGTTGACGAAATTATTATCCAGTCAGATTATCCCTTACTAAGTTTGTATCCCTCAGATATTCAACTTGAACAGCAGCATATATAACAAAATGCGAATATGTTTAGAGATAAAAGGATGATAGATATAATTATGATCGATGAGCTCATGAGAATATAAGTGGGAACGAAGAGCTCACCTTGTCCACTTAAGAGGGCAGTGTGAAATCCTTTCTCCCCTCTAGAGATTATGCTTAAGTGAAGATGAGAATCTTCTCAGATAACTTGTGAGATGTACAGGTCTGAATACAGATAGGGTAGTTGAGTATAAAATCTTCTCATGGAGTCAGGTGTTACGAGGATATTTAAGAATTTGATATATACACAATATAATGCGTAGAAATTTGTTATGTAATGTCTGCAGTAGATTAAAATGATATGATATTGAGTACTACATAAGTGTGAGTAATGGTTCAATGTTCTGTTTACACGAAATAGTTTTATTTGACCGATATGGTTTGCTTTGACAACAGATACGTGGATGTAACTTTGTAATTGAAATTTTTTCTTCCGTTATTTGAGAATAAAGTTAAATAATAATTATTAACAATGTTAGGGAGTATGAAGTTTTCCCTGAATGATAGTATCGGTCCTAGTAAACTTGATTCACAATAAAACTTCAGTTTTCAAAGTGTTCCAAATAATTTTATAAACTTAACAGGTTCAAATTATTAGCAGCATACAATATCACTAGGATATCGGAATTTCTTTGCACTTAATACATTTTCTACTTTTTTCCCTTCACTTTCTTGATATGAGTTCCACTCATTTTCTTTCTTATTCAGGATCTTCTTGAAGTTGATATTCCATTTCTGTTTTGGCCACTCCATCTTATTTTCCTATTGACCTTGCGTTTCATATTTTCTTCACATGCCTCTCTCCACTCATTTCGAGTAACTATTCGAACCATTATCTACCAATATTTATGTCAGGTACCGATTTTGTTCCAAGTTCTTTGTTCATATCTTTATTTCGTTTTTTGTCGATTCTGTTCGCTAATATTATTTATTTAGGTATTTCATCACTTCTTGCTCTTATTTCTTATCCAATTCTCTTCTTCATGAAGTATTACTAGTAAATAGACAGTCTCTCATATGGAATCGCTCTTCTTGGTATTTGTTCGTGTGGAAGAAATTCCTTTCGCGATTCTTCGTCAATACTTCCTTTTCTATCAATGGTTTGTATGAAATATTTTTTAATCCTGTCTTCATCATAAATAATTTTTCGAAATTGTGAAAACTTATTTTATAACGAACATTAGAAATATTTTCCAACGAATAAACCTTAAGATGATAAACCTCAAGAGAACACCACTAAAAAGCCGAGTTTCACCTCGTTATTTTGACTGTCCGTTCTTCTTAAGTTTTATACTTTTAACCACAACATATTGTGTCTACTTACATTCACTGAAACTATATATTTGCCGTGCTCTCTAAACGTTACACTTACCTGTACAAGCAGAAGTTATTGCGAAAACAAAACCAGGCAATAATCCTTTCAGAGTTATGTTCTATTGCAGTCTAGTGTTTACTCCAACGATCTAGCATGCTTACAGCGCCACGAATATTGTGGAAATTATATGTTGTATATATATATATATATATATATATATATATATATATATATATATATATATATTGGTTACTTTGAACGCTTAACACAAATGGAGAAAAAGAAAATGACATATATTATCGAAGTTTTCGCCAAAAATTTGTTCTCCTCTATTTAACACGGTTAGTATTATTTCCCTAGGCGCATTTGTTATACACAGGGTTAGTCATGAGGAACTTTGCATACTTCTACCATATGTAGAGTCCCTCAGCGAGGATATTATGTGGCTACTAAAAAAGTGTCAACTCCTATTCTTCATTAATTTATAGGGATTTGTGAAATTAACCATAACTTTTAATTGGCTATAGTATATACAGAGCTCATTTGATTTTTCTATTTTTTTTTTCATAATACAGTACACTACTATCTAGCATTCGACTGGTATTAGCTAAACTTAGAAATTCCAGGATCGGGTTTGGAAAAATTAATTGAGGGATTCGTATTGAATATTCCACCCAGAAATTAGATGGTTTTTTGGGTTTTAATTAACATTTTTGTTGACGTTTCGCACAGTTAGTGTCCTTCATCAGAACTTTATTTTCTACAACTAGACGTTTATAATTAACAAATTATACAATACATACACATTTCTTAAAAACTTACCACAAAACAAGAGCCTGCAAGCGCATGTCAATTTATAGGAAGACAACTATTTTTATTAAAAAAACATTTAGTATTAAAACAAATACATTCACAAAAATTGACTGTACAACATATTATATTACAACAACAACTGATTTTTCAAGAAAACAAATTTTATTGGTAGTAAATAGAACTGGTTCTTGTATCGTATACATTAATTATGATGGAAAAAGAGGTATTAAACAAACTCATTTTTGTACTGAACTGGTATTATTTTGGTATAAGGTGTTAGTTATGCTACAGGATGTAATTTCAACTTACAGACAATTTTTTAGGATTTCTATCATTTCGTAGAACTCTCTTTTTTTATGGCTTTCAGTTCGCAGTATTTTTGTGTTGTTATAGTCGAAGGTGTGTTTGTGTTCAGAAATGTGATTTGTAAGGGCTGTTTTGTTTTTTATCGTATTTGTGGCCATTTAGGCGGTTTTTTAAATATTGACTGGTTTGCCCAATATAGACACCATCACAATCTTTACATGGGATCTCATAGATGACATGACTTTTTTTTTCCTTGGGAATTTTTGATTTTAGTTTGCTAAAGTCAGATTTCAAAAGATTATGTCCCTTGTGAGTCACTGTTATGTTGTGTTCTTTAAAAGCGCTACCAATTTTTTTTCAAAGTCCCGAAACGTATGGTAAAGAAAGATATTTTCTTTGGGGTATATTTTATGAAATAATTTTAGGTTGAGTTTGGTTGTGAAAAAGATAGATACGGTTTTTAAATATTGTATTGATTAGTTTATCTGGATAATCATTTAAATGGAGAGCATATTTAGCTTTTTTTATGGCATTCTCCCGGTATTCGTAGTCAGAGAGTTTTATAGCTCGTTCTGCGAGTCCTATGACTACTCATTTTTATTGCGACATTGGGTGCTGAGAATTAAAATTCACGTATCTAGAAGACCGAGTTTCCTTTGTATACCATTCAGTTTTAATAGTGTTGTATATGTGGTGAAGAGTTAAGTCTGAAAAATTTAATTTATTATGTTGCTCTCTTTCAACCGTAAATTGTAATTTGTTGTGAAAGCTGTTGAAATTATCAAGAAGATTTTCTACTTTGTTTATTGGTACTAGTGTTATGCAGTCAACGTACCTACAGAAAAAAGGAACTTGATACTCCAAGCTTCCAGTTATGGATTCTTCCAGGTCTTCCATAACAAGCTGTGCAATTACACTTGAGATAGATACGCCCATTGCACAACCATCTGTTTGTTTGAAGAACTTTTTTTCATACAAGAAATATATAGAACTTAATGTAAGTTGCACTGCTTTCAAAAATTCATTAAGAGGTATGTCATTATGTGACTTAATTTTATTCCACTTTTTTATTATTGTGTTTCTGGCTAAGTCAAAAGGTATGTTTGTATATAAAGATACAACATCTAATGATACAAGGGTGTAATTATCTGGTAATATTAAATTTTTACTTTCGTTCTTAAAATCAAAAGAATCTTTATTGTAATATTTGTTTTGGTTTACAACATTTTGTAATATATTTTTCAGAAATTTAGATAGATTTTCAAAAGGTGTTTGAATACACGACACAATGGGTCTAAGGGGAATACCTTCTTTGTGCATTTTTGGTAATCCATATATTCTTGGTGGTTGTGAATTTAAAATATTAAGTTTCTTTGTAGTATCCGGTGAAATATACATCCAAAAAATTGGTAGCGCTTTTAAAGAACACAACATAACAGTGACTCACAAGGGACATAATCTTTTGAAATCTGACTTTAGCAAACTAAAATCAAAAAATTCGTAAGGAAAAAAAAGTCATGTCATCTATGAGATCCCATGTAAAGATTGTGAAGGTGTCTATATTGGGCAAACCAGTCAATATTTAAAAACCGCCTAAATGGCCACATACGCCATCTAGCGATAGAAATCTACAATTACAGGATAAAGAATGGCCGACGGATAAAAAATGGTCGACACCACTGTAGAAATCTACCAGGATAAAAATGGCGGACTGGATAAAAAATGGCGTCTCCTTCCGAGCTTCCGGTTGCCTAGTGACCCACTATCTATTAAGAAACAATAATAGGGGAAAACAATTTAATTGGGAATTAGAGGAACTGAACAAAAGAAACTATGGAAGAAATAGAAGAAACCACAAGGCAAAATGGAGGACAAATAATTTATACAAAATTTTTTGAAATAAGAGTAAAACTGGATAGAAATATTGATAGAATTGATCCAGAAGTTTTCATTAAAATGATTGAAAATGGAAGTGAGATTTGTTAAATATAATAATTCATAATTAACACAAAAAACAATTGTAATAAACTTTTTGGCATATTCTTATTAAGTACCTATGCAAGTAGGACTCGAAGAAAAGATTTTTGGAGCTACTTTTCAAACTTCTATATTGATTTGAATAAAAACAGTACCGGAAAAAATTGTTAATTAACAATAGCTTATCTTTTTAATGGAAAATCACTTTTTCATCGAGACTTGATTCCTTCAAGTGTCTAGATTATAATATAATTTTTTAAATTATTATTTTATACTAAAACAGAAATCGTTTTTGAGCTGTACTATCTCTGGCTTCGACGCGCCCATGCAGCATTAAATATAAATTACTTGTTATTAACATTGAGTTCCGGGAGTTGAATTTCCCCCTCTTTAAGGATCTTCATTCAAATGACCGTTACCACTTATAGTTTTTGTGTTAATAACAAAATCCTGAGGCCTCTTTTTCTGTTTGTTTTTTGTTAATAAATAATTGAAATTTTCCTCTCCAGAAAAAAATTAAAATTCTCGAAATTTGATAACCTTAGAGATTACCATGTGAAACATTCACAAAATATGGTTTTGATTTGTTCGACATGTCTTATCATTTTATTGCTGTTGTCAGATCTACTCAACTACAACCTTTATCTAACAAATCGAAGACAGATTTTTATTTATTTGAAGAAACAACATTTCTGTCGAGTGCATTGTTCTTATTTTGCAGAAAAAACACTACAAAAACCAATGGGGCGGATCGCATCATTTGATTCCTCATCACCCTACTTATATGTATTGTTTATTATTTTAATTTGCTGATTCAATTGTGATTATTCCAAAAAAAAATACTTGACAAACGGTACAAACATCAAAATGGACTGTATTACTTTGAAAAATTAACAACGGTTTTTCTTTTTACAAAATTCATAAAAATTAATGACAACTAAACTTCAAAAAATGACAACTCTTAATATTACTGTCTATCGAACACATAAAATTGAACATGTATATTTGATCTTTCCATATTTTATGAAGTTTTTTCATGTTGCACACTATTGATAATTGAGAAAGTATAATGTCAAATTCAAATTGTTTTTTTTATTGAATAACGAACAAAACGTCTTCTACTTTTATTATATATTATTTTAAAAACTGAATTTTTGGCACTCATCAAAGTTATTTCAAAGGATATTCAAAAGTTAATACCAGCGAATACTCCTGTAATTCTGATTAATATCATCGCTCGCAGAAAGTTTTCATTTAAAACTCGAATTGGGACTAATATTTTTAGCAACCATCACTTTTAAATATTCATCGAAGCGTTCGAAAGGAATCTTACCGGAAGTTTGTTGATTAGACAACAGTTAATTTCAGCTTCATTTAATGAAACATTTTCTCGTGTAACTAAATTCACCCAATGAAACTAGCTACCGAGTAGATCGATATAGTACTAAGGAAACTCCTGAACACGGAAATTACATGGTTTGAAGAATTTTTTGTCGAATGAAATAGGAATGGGATGTTGGTCATATTCGCTCGCCGTTAATCTTCCATCATTAAATTACACTTAATTTCCCAGTAAATTTGATAGAATAGTTTTAAATTAGGAAAGTTAAATGGAAACAAATGATGATGATGATGAAAGTAAAGAAATAATTATTTTTCGTCATTGTTATAAATGGAACTAACTTTCTAAATAATTCCACTCTATAATAATGTTATGAAATCGTACACTAGTGTGTAGTCCCTGAATCTGACTCTGTCTAAAGCTATGCATAAAAGGTGGTAAACTTTTTGGCGAAGGCGCGGGGATTTCTTCGAACTGTTAACCATTATTTTTCGAGACTAGTCTTATCTAAAGATTTCCAGGAAGTTCGATTGTTGGGAGCCTCAATCGAGAAGTTTCCAGAATAAAAGGCACTTAATATATAAGAGAGACTAGCTACCAACGGAGTTAGTTCATAATTTGATCTCGTGAGTTAAACAGTGAACAAGTAAAGGAACTTATGGACAAAATTAACGCCTCACGTGAAATTTAACTTATTTTGGATTTAGAATAAATCTTTTAATTTCCAACGCATTAAAATGAACACATAGGCTTTGTGAAAGTTACGTCAATATAAGTGATAAGAAATAATTTAATCTAGATTCGGCGCGCACGCCGAATTTCTTATCGGTTATTCTATCAAACAGCATAAAACATAAAAGTTCTTCAAAACAATGTCAATATTAGTAATAAATAAACTCGTTATCACAATAAAATAGTTCTGATACCGTTTGGTTCTTTCGCTAAAGAAATGGCGTGACACTAAATCAGTCTTTTCACCATCGACTAAGAAAGGGTGCGATTTACTCCAGGTAGTAGAGATACAAAATAATCATTAACGATACCTGAGTCCAACAGTCTCCAGCCAATCACCACAATACTATTCAGGTGAAGATACTTGCATCAACACCGGAGGCGTGGTTTCTCGATTAGGTAGATTTAAAAATTTAGGATAGTAGGTACTTGTAATAAGTAATCTACCCTCGTCGCGTGATGGAACAAATCACAGACACTCGGTATTCTTCGGTAACTTAAACTATTGTGTACACATCGCACCTTTTTTAAGAGGCGATATTAAAACTGTACATTCAATTGTCACTTTGTTGAATTGAAAGTCAGGATTGAGCCGTAACAAACCTTATCGGCGTCCAGAGATATATTGTTCCTAAATTTTAATTATTGGTCATATGAACGGTATTATACACAGTTCGAAGAAAATATTGTTACGCCAGGGAAAATATTGGGATAGAAATTATTCGTTTTCGCGGGGCGAAATGTAGGGAAAATAAAAACGTTACAAAATAATCAGAGCATTTTGAATTTTTGTGAAAATAAATTTGACAATTTAGTATACAGGGTGGAGTAAACTAGGGGCTACACATTATTTCTTTACAAATGATTAGAAAGACTAATTAATTCTCTTTGATTAATTTCAGTATCTTTCTCTTTACAAAATATACAAATTTTCAGGATTCCCACTAGTTTTGCGACGTAAGTTGAGATACACTAAGAAAAACTAAAAAAAAAATGTTTATTCTCTTAATATTAATTGCAACCATTATTAAATTAAACATAAACAAGTAACAAATTAATAATGCGTAATTCCTCCTCGTGCTCTTATAATGCATTCGTCGAGGTGAACTTGCTATTAAATTATTGATTATCCGCTGAGGAATGTTCTGCCAATTTGCGAGAACTATACGTTCCAGATTTTTTTATTGGAGTAGGTACATGACTTCGGACCGATTTTTTTAGAACATCCCGAAGATGTTCAATTATGATTAAGTCGCCAGTTCGTGGAGGAAAAGTCTAATTTTTGGATGGTTATTTCTTGTAAATATTATATCACAGATCTTGCTATAATATATTAGTTTTACTGATATCCGTAGATAGCTGTTTTGGTAGTATTAATTGTATCCAATTTTTTCTATTTTCAATTGATTCTTACAATGAAACATTCTTCCAAACAATCCCAGTTTATTGACTGAAATCTATTCAAGTAAAATTTTTATATTTACATAGTTATTTTCGAACTAATTTTAAGCTGATCTAAAAAACCATTTGACAAGAAATAGTCATTTACGCAACTAGTTATGAAAAGAGTGATATTGTTCAACAAGCGTAATATTTGCCAAAACGAGCGCGAGCGAGTTTTGCAAATTGTGTCAGTTGAACCATATTACGTTTTCATAACGTGTTTACGTACAACGTTTTATCTAATCTCGCGCTTTTATAATATTTATTAGAATGTTCTATTATATTGAAAATATTAACGTGGAATCAAATGGTGTTACAAGTTTGTTACTATGGAAGCCCCAACGATTTTTCAAAATAAGTCAAAACAAGTCAGAAGTAATTACTTGAAATGTCTTTAGACAGCGAATCAGACATTCTATTTGAAGTCTGCAAATTCTGCAATGGGTAGTTTAATACCTGAAAAATCAAGAAGTAGATACGCCCTGGGCTACCAAAAATTTGAAAAATATAAAGAACGAAAAGGTACTACTTGCTTATTTTGAAAATTTAAAAACATTAAAGGCGTCAACTTTGTGGACTATATATTCAATATCGAAATCTGAACTCACCGTGCGCCAAAATGTCGATATCAAGAAGTACACTATGCTTTTGGCTTGGCTGAAGAGACGGTCAGCAGAATACCATGCAAAAAAAATCGGAGATTTTGACGAAGGAGAATGAAGAAAGATTTATAAAAGTGGCTGAAGACGAAAACTTTCTATTTGCAAAAGTACGCAATGCTAATAGGGATTGCGGGAGCCTGCAAGAAGGCTGAACTGACGTTCCTGTGAGAAGCAGGCGTATTTGATGGAGGCATCTTTTTTGGAATTACAATTCCAGAAAGCAAAACACACGTTATTCGCGAATTTGTGGTCACTGCTAGAAATATTACTGGTGCCAATATTGTGGACCTCCTCAAAAAGTATAGAAATACTAGGACTCCTGCTGTAAAGTACGACAGATTTTTTGTGCGATATTATAATGGAAAATGTGGCATACAACCCGTGGTCATAAATACCATTTGGAAAATTATCAGCAGATTGCTCAGTACCTGGGTCTACCTAATGTTAAAGGACGTTGTTTCAGACGCTCGTCAATGTCTCTCCTGGCAGACTCAGGAGCGGACATTCTGAAAATAAAGCAACACGGAGAATGGAAATCCAACAGTGTAGCCGAAGGCTATGTTGAGAGTTCATTAGAAAATAAGAGAAGAATTTCAGAAAACATTATGTGCCAAGCCCCTGGCACACATGTGGATATCACAGTTTCAAATGAAATTAACATTAGACAAGAAGTTCAAGAGACTATTCAGCCATAAAATGGACATATTTTAAATAACTACGTCTTTAATAACGTTGTTTCCAATGTTTATGAATCTTACAATACTATTGAATTAAAATAATGAGTTAATTGTCAGTTTAAATAATGAAATAATTGTCAGTTTTTACAGAAATTAATAAATTATTCTTTGAAACTTAAACAGTTACGTAAACTTTTTACATAACTACTTTCTATAACTGATATAAGAGGGTTATGAAAAATGTGACGTTTCCTAATGTCAAGGAGTGACCTAAAGTATCTCATTTGATAGCGGAATTAGATAAATAATTATTTTTCTACTTCCGCTACTAAAACCGTACGTTGAACACTGGTTTGACATGCAAAAAACGACTCTTTAAACACTAGTGTTTAAAATGCGAAAAGTTACATCTCGTTTATCTTTCGTTTTTTAAACGTCAAATCAAGTGTTTCTTTTGTATGTTAAATTGCATGCTCCTTGATAATTTTGTTATTCTGCGTCATTTGATTTGTCAGTCATCGTCCGTCATGTAATGAATATAATTCAAATATAATATAATGCTTTCCTTCCCGCGGGCGAAGAAAAAGTATAGTAAGCACCTCGTGTTAGAAACGTCTTTAGTCACTCGTTTCACAAGGAACTCGTTCCGCTTCGCTTCACTCGTGCCTAGTAAAACTCGTGACTAAAGTAACCGTTTTGACACTTGGTACTTAATATACTATTTCGTAACAAGTGCGGAAAGTGATAGTTTCCCGCACGCGACTGCCGTTGACCCGAACGACGCGAAGCGGAGTTCGGGTAAGCAGTCAAGGGCGGGAAAGACACTATACGCATGAATTAGGAACATTATTTTTTCTACAACCGCATAAAGATTCAAAAAGCACAAAACATTCCATGAAAATCCACTAATTATTATTAATATTAATGTTGAAAACACAATTTGTTGCATTCTGCAAATGCGTCAGAATAGCCGGTCTAGAGTAGTTAGTTGGTGGTAACTGGCTGTTAAGAGTAACACTCGTAGATTGAAAAGTGCATGAAGATGAGGGAGACGGCATCGGTTGCAAGTTGCCAGTACATGAAGGAATTTTATTCGAGATAGTTTTCTTCTGTTCTACGAAGTCCTCCAAATAACTCTCAGCAACAGCAGTGAACTTCCAGCCTTCAAGACGTTTTATGTTGGTTATCCCTTCGCCTGAATCTGCTAGAAACGTTGCCGATGATGGTCTTAAACTGTGACCTGTGTAACGTTTTGGGTTAGGTAGGCCTAAGTAGATAGCGATCTCTGCCGGCATTTTACCAAATGTGTTTACGCCTACGCACTGAACAGAACATTTGCCTTTTTTGTAATTGAAAAAAAAACGACAGTGCGTGGTAGTAGGAGGCCTTAAATTTGCATACTTTCTATAGAGCATCAAAAAGGTTCCATTATTTATGTCTTCAGATATAACAAAGGATCTTGAGGTATGGTATTTCGAATTGGAAATTTTCACAATAATTTGTATTCCTTTATCTTGAATCTTGTCAAGCGTAATTTCCACAAGCTCCGCTCTGCGAAGAGCACCGTCTAAAGCAAAAATGGTACCTACTTTAATCATAAGGTATATCTCATCAGGAGCTAACATAAACTTAGATATGTCTTCTTTGGTAAAAATCTGCGCTTTATGTGGTCGAAAACCAACATTTTGCTTTTTTAGGAACGATGTCAATTTATGAAACTTGCTTATGTCCAGGTTTTATTTAATTTTAATTAAACATTTCACCATCGAGTAACGCGACCATAGGGTATTGGATTTAAGTACCTTACTCAGCTCGGAGAAATACGCCAAAAAAACCTCTTCTCTGAAGCTATTCACTCCTTTTTCCTTACACCAGTTTAAAAATTGGTTGTATTGCTGTTCGTATCTTTCTCGTGATTTACTTGCTAACAGGTCTCTATTTACCTCATCTGCGGCCTTTAATATTGCTTCTGGAAGCTGTTCATTTGACGAATCCATTAAAATATTGCTTTTATTGAAAAAACCTTGAAAAATGCTAGAATCGGACACTTCGACTTGAAACTTTGACTTCTTGATGACAACTTGGTTGTCATAAAAAATCTTTGGTTAGCACACCAAACCACTTGACACAGCTTAGTTTGATTGTTATGTGGATTGATTTCGAGAAATGTATAGGGTAGATATATAAAAGTATCGCAATTTCTTCATTCCAATGAATGAAAAATAGTCTGGGTTAGATTGAATATTAAAACTTATATTAGTTTTAATAGTAGTATACAGGTAAAATCAATGAGATGTACATTTAATAACGATAAATTGACATATTTTACTTCCCCGCACTAGTGCGGAAAAGTGACACTTTCTAAACTAAAATGAATGCGGGAAACGCACGGTCGTAGAAATAGTTATTTATGTAACAAGTGTGTAAAGTAGCCTTTTTTCGACGTATGCGACAATCACATGAGTCGAAAAAAGGCCTTTACAGACGAATTACATACACTATTTTTTCTACTACCCAAAATTTTATCAAAATACAGAAGTTTAATAGTAATTTTCTTTGCGCACTAAAGTAGGTTTAATTTTTCTTTAAAAGAAACTATAACTCTTTTATTGATTCTTGATAAAATATATTATATATTGATTAATATTTTTCAACATTTTAATCAAAATTACAACAAATTAACAAAAGAACAGACGAATTTAATTATTAACAATACTAATATTAAAGGTGCAATTTGTGCACTCGGACATTTTCGGAATATTTTGTTATTTTATTTTTCCTACACCATTCTTTGAACAAATTATATTGTGTTCCGTAAATATACACAGATTTTTGGAGCAATGAATCATTAGAAGCATTTGTGTAATATGTTTGATGGTCTATTTTCAAAATAATCTCCTGAGAGATAATCAGAGGAATCCATCTTTATAATTATATGTACCTACCTATTCCGTTTCCTAAAATAAGAATCTAAAATAACATCAGTTCCCTAAAAATGTTCAATACTTAAATATAAATACTTTTGCTTACCCTAGGTATAGTCGGAAGATCTCAATTTCAAATTCAAATGTCAGATTCAATGCACAAAGACATGTCAGTCACACACAGCCATCTTATAGGTACCTATCTACGCACCCTATTCTATTATTTTCCAGTACCCAATAATTATTACGTATGTACTTTACTGAGTTCTATATGTTTCAATCTCTGATTTAAAGAAAACTCATATTTTATAAGGCTAGATAAAACTACATACAAATTGGAACTTTTTCTTTACGCACTAGTGCATCGAGAAAAACTCTTTACGCACTAGTGCGTAAAGTTTTACGCACTCGAAAGTGTGTCTAAACTACTTTACGTACGGTAGTAGAAAAAATAATTTATAAGACTTTTCCCAATTTTTGGTTGATATTTGTTTCTAAGTAGTTGAAGCTTTCTCCATATTATGTTCTATCTTTTCACATAAAGATCAACATTTACACTACTATCACCATAGCTGGATCAAGAACTAATTGAGAAATAAAATGTTTGGCCCTCATATGCATAATGCGGTTGCAAAGAGTCTTCATACAACCAGATGCTCCCATATAACTAAAAATGTCCCTGTTATACATTAAAATAAATGCTTTGTCAACAATTTTAACAGTAGTGTATACATTTAAATCCCCACCTAATTTACCGATTAATCATCATTCCAAATATTTATCAAAGCGTTCAAAGGAAATAAATTTCACTAAAACTCGTGACGGCATGTCGAGTAATTAATTATATTTTTGTGGGTTTCTGTTTCAACTAATATAACGTTACCAGGAAAACTTGATTCAACCGCCGGAAAGACCAAGTAGATCGATAAAGGCGCAAGAAAACTTTCTGTAGAACGATTTTCCTAATGAACTTGGAAATGTGGTGGTAAAGTCAAGTCTCATAATATAAAAACAAATAATAATACGATTAGATGAAGTGAGAGAAGTGTAAGATTTCTAATAAAGTGGTATTATGGCCTACAGTTAATTTTAAAAATTTAATTAGAAATTATACATGATGAACATGTAGCAGAATGGGACTAGACTCTAGAAGAACCACACACAGAAGCGACAACTTGCTCTAAAAAGGATTGGGTAAATGGGCTTCGAAACCGTCACGTCATTTGACGTGAAGTCCACCAGAATACACGGAGAAAACAAGTTCAAAATCTAATATTTTTTATTTCAAGGAAAGTTTTCCTACATTCTGTCGATACTTTAAATTTAGATAAAGAAAATATTTTCGGTAATAAAATAAATTCCAAATAATTACTTTTACAACTGTAGTTGTGATTTAACCCTGCGTTGCCGCGGCTCTTAATTCACATCAATACTTGCAGGTGAGCGTTGTGCTCATTTGCCGTATTCGAGTAAAAAAATGTTTAGTTGCTAAGGCAAAATTGATTTTGAAACTTAAGAGTTGACATAAAAATGTAACTAAAAATTAACATAAATTCTAAACCGACGTACCAAAATGACAAAATAACTTATACATATACTTAGTGGGAGTCTGAGGATAGGGTACGTTTCGCCGGCGTCGATTCGCCGACAGGTACGTTCGCCCGGGGATTTTTCTCCGGTAACGTTTCGCCAGCAGTGCATTTATGAAATAACTCATTTCCACACAAGTATTTAATTTGAAAATATCGTAGAAAATATATTATGTACAAAAGTGTTATAAAAAACTGTATTTTGGATCGAAATTGTGGGCCAACCCTCGCTTTTAAAATTTTCTACAATTGTGAGAAACTGTCGATCTGTCCTAATATAAACGTCTTTTTCCATTGCGTTCATTTCCAGCAACTAACTTTTCGTAAAAAATGTCCCTATATTTTTTAATCTTCTTCAGTTCCGAAATGAATTTCCAAATTGTGGGGTGCTGCGAGCCTAGTTGTGCTTGAATTCTCCTATGCGCAGCCTCTACTATATTATTAGTTTTCTAAAAAAACATCTTTTATTATTTTTGATAATTTTGGTTACATTATTTTATCTCTATTGCATTCAAAACCCGGTTATGCAAGCTCCAAGTTTCTGGTGTAAAATTTGGAATACGTCTAACATTTCCCCTCCTATTCGAACTCCCAAATAATTTGTTTCAAACCAGTTTGCTACAGGCAATAACGCTTCTCCCAGAGGATCATGGAGTAAATCGATTGAATCACTTAGACTTGGAACAGGCACAATAGCCAATGCAGTGATCATTCTAGCTTGCACCGCAAAATCTCCATTATTTCGATATTCTCTGAAATAAAATATATATAAATATAAATAAAAAAATTAACTTTCTCGACCCTAACTTCGTGGAGTCTACTCATATTAGTGTTTTAAATAAAACTCACTGTTTCTGGCTAATTCCACAATATAATGAAAATTGTTGAAAATTCTAAAAAATTGACAATTGTTTCGATAACTAAATATCATCGTCAGAATGACAGAAGTTACATTTCATGCCTACCCGATGTTTAGTAGTTATTTTTGGCTGGACCAAAAAGTGACCTAACTTGTGATTGACTTAATATATGTTAATAGAAAACAGAAGAAGATGTGATATTACAAATATTGAAGCTTAGATGTTATTAGCCCTATGGTGATATCCTGGATATCATTTTTCCAGTTAAGATCAGTATAACTGTGCAATAATATAGAAAACCAGGAAAACTATATCTGCTGATCTTTACCATTATCATAGTAGCAGTTTCTTGGCTATCAACTGCTCTCTTTTTAAGGGATGTAACCATTTTGGACACCTAAATTTATAAAATAAATATGAATTCAATTATCTAGTTAAGATTTCATGATAAATCACTTATTTAAAAATGAGAGGATTTTACAAGTAAGTAATAAATTAAAACATATTATATTTACCTCTACTTTGGCAGCTGAAGCATCATGTACGTGATATCCAACTTTTTTAATTATTTCATTTTTTAATGATAAGTGCACTCTCGTTTTACATTGTATATCTCTTCGTCAGCAACGAAAATATTGTTTTTCACCATTTGCACTCAAAGAATCAAAAATATACATTAAACCATCTTCGCTAAAAATTCGGCCACTTCTTTTAGTCTCCATGACTGGCACTGCACTAAACTTGATGCAAAAGGTACCTATACTCGATAGTCGAAATTCTGTAAAGTGACTCATCGCTCTTACTGTCCATAAAATCAGTTGCAGAAGCGAACTTCATGAGCGCATCATTTTTGAAGGGTTCTTAATAGTCCCAAATAAAAAATAAATAGAAAATGTTCTTGTACGGGGATTTCATTCCTAAAATAAAAAGAATGTATTTCCCTACGTATAGCATTCCGTGTTTGGTCGTCCAAAACAATTTTCTTTCTTCCCCTACTTTCCGGTTTACAGTTTTCACCTCGTTCTCTTGTCAAAGATCCGTCCCGCGATTTCTTTAGAATATTGTATATAGTACGCTCAGAAACTTTAGTTAAATAACTGCACTTAATCACAGCGTCACTAACACCCAACTGTTTGTCCATGGCACGCAGTCCTTCGTACACATTTAATATGAGGACTTTTTCTTCCCGAATTAAATTGTTACGACGCCGTTTTTTATCGCCAACACCGCTACACTCCGCCATTATTGTCACTAAATATACCGATATAAATATTACAATAAATACCAATAATCACCGATTTATCACACAAAACCACAACACAAATACTGATGTTACGCTCATGAAGAGAATAAACACCTCACATAACTGTTTACTATCACTGTCTCATTCACGTAGCTCGATCTATCTATCTCGTTCTCAAAGCCGGAACATTGAAGCGACTCTCCAACATTGTCAAATCGGCGAGTTTTTCACAACAAACTTTGCGTTCAAGAAATATACATAAACACTTTATTTCACATTTCAAGTAAACTAATTATTATTAGTCTGCTTGAAATTTGAAATAAATATATTAAATTGGTATTGACTTAATTACATTGCATCTTTTGTACCTGAAATATTGACACAATGGATTTGAAGTGTATTTATAAAATACAGCATTTCTCTCTAGAATACATATGGTAACTGCGCTTTAACCAAAGTGTTGATTAGATAGCTCTGACTCACTTTACACAATTTCGACTATCGAGTATAACTAATAATTTTTGAAAAAGTCTGCAAGTTTTGATGCACTTAATGGGTGGTGGTGGTAAAATTTTTCAAAAGCAGGTACTGGATAGACTTAGTAGGCGTGACTTAACATTATATGACCTCTAATACCATTTGTTGGATATCCCCATTTGTTAATCAGTTAATCCGATAACCCTTGAAAGAACAATACAACTTTAATCTGATTTTGGGTTTGCAATTCGTTCTACCTAGTAAGATTACTGGGAAAAAGACATTAACGTTGTTATACAAGCTTAATTATACCTATTTATCCACCTCAACTCTGCTTGATGGTTTTTTTTCTGTTGTTTCTTTCTGTTGTCTTGATTTGTGGGCACAATATATGTGAAAGAGATAACTAAAGGAACCCACCGGCGAATCGTGAGGTCGGCGAATCGTGCTACCGGCTAAACATTACAGGCGAAACGTTACTGGCGAAACGTTGCCGGCGAAACGTACCGTTTCCGGGAGTCTGATGCTACACATTCAGGGAAAATACTAATAGCAGTTCTGCCCTGGTAGCACATGCGAAAAGTAGAAATCAATTCGTGTGGTAAAATATATGAAAATGTATTGGTAAAAGTCACGTGTTAAGTCATAAAAGTAAGTGCAGTCAATTATTAAAACAACTAGAAGTGCATTACTGTAAAGAGACTTTTGGAAATTGTAATTAAGCTAGTAAATAATTAAAATAACAATCAAAATATTAACCTATAAACACAACCATTAAATTTATATTAGCAAAAAAGTCAGCTGATAACCGACCCACTGCTATCGAATATAAAATAGTACAGAGTCGGAGTAAGAATGAATAGAAAACTGTTAGTTTGACAGGAGGGGTCAAATCGCGGAGTTTTGGTTGTTGGTGGATTGAGTAGCTTGCTGACTGGGCTCTAGCGGGACCCTGGTTCTGTCATATTGCAATAACCGAACTTTAAAGGGAGTGATATGGAGGAGATAAAAATAATGTTTGAATTTTTGAAATACAAAATTACATCTATTGAAAATAAACTGGAAAATAATATGAAAGAAATGATAAATCTAAAAAAAGAGAACCAGTTTTTGCGACAGAAGATGGGAAAATAAGTAGATAGAATCGAATTAATGGAACGCCAAATGAAAAAAAAAATAATTTGATAAGACAAGGAATTGAGGATATAGAGGAAGACAAAACCGAAAATGTGCGAACAAGAATTGAAGTGAAACTAAAGGAAGCGAAGATAAATTTAAACTTAATGACCGAAACGAGTCAGGTACGAAATTTAGGAGCTTTTAAAGCCAATAAAAAAAGACCAATACTAATAGAATTTTTGCAGTTTGAAAAAATATGGAGGTAATCAAATTGTCGAAGAATTTGAAGGGGACAAATGTATGGTTAACTGACGATTACACAAAGAAAGGCCAAGAGGACAGAAAAAAATTGATTCAACAATTGAAGATAGCAAGGTTAGATGGAAGAAGGGCTTTTCTTAAACACGATAAATTGATTGTGGATGGGGAGGTGTATGATAGACACAGCTTTGAACAAGATGATGGAGAGGAAGAAGAAGGAAGGAAGGGTGAAAGAACATTAAGTGATAGATCACCAGAAGCAGGAGGCGAATGGGAATAAACAAGAAAACTGTCTAGAACGAGGCAAAAAAACTGCTAGAAGAAAGAAGAGAAGTAAGCGGAAACGAGGACAGGAATGAACAGGAAAAGAGGAATGGAAACCAAAGTAGGCTTAAGATTAGTGGTAATAATAATTATAGACTTAGTTATAATATTAGCAATAGTGGGAGTATGAGTGGGATGGATAGGAAGAATATTTGTAATGATAGAGGCGAGAGTAAAGATAATGGGGATATTATATCTAATAAAAATAAAAAAAACCAAAAATGAGGAAAATAATAAAGATACCAATAGATTTAGGAATGAAAAAAAAATAAAAAAATAAAGGAAATAAAATTATGCACGTGGTACATCAGAGCAATGTTAATACCAGGTAAAATGATGGAGATCGGGGACGAATTAAAAAAACACAAAATAGACATAGCGGCCTTACGGGAGAAGGTAGAAAAAAATGATTTAAATTTTTATTACTCAGGGAATAAAAACCAAGGACAATATGGGGTAGGTTTCATAATAAGGGGTAATTTACGAAATCTTATATGAGAATTTAGACCAATAACTGAACGACTGGCATGCCTGAGAATACAATCAAAACCAATAAATATATCGATAATAAATGCATACGCACCAACTGAAGGTGCGGATAAGGAGGAGAAAGATAGTATGTATGAAAAAATTGAAGAAGAAATAGGAAAAATACCAAAAGGAGACATAATACTTTTAATTGGCGACGTCAACGCACAAATAGGAAAAGAGGACTATTTGGGAAAAGTGGCAGGAAAGTATAATGTACATGAGAGAACAAATCTATCTAATCTGGCAGCAAGGATGAATATGATAATAAGTATCACTAAATTTCCCCACCCAAGAAAACACAAGATAACATGGACATCGCCGGATAATAAATATAGTAAGTACACAAATAGATCATGTGCTTATTAATAGTAGAAAGCAGTCGTCGATCAAAGATGTACGAACATACAGAGGGGCAAATGCCGACTCGGATGACTACATGGTAGTGGCCACAATCAAACAATTTAAACGCCACAAAAACAAACCGAATTAAATGGAACCTTGAAAAATTTAATAATGAAAATATAAGAAGCGAATACGAGAAGCAAGTGGAAAAAAAGTTAATGGAAAGTGAAGAAACGGAGAATGTGTAATTGGAATGGTATAATATTAGAAAATGTTTACGGAGTTCATCGGAAAGTCAATTGGGGAGAGAAAAAAGCGGAATAAACAAGCAATGGTATGATGAAAAATGTCGAGAAATTGTAAGAGCGAAAGGAATCGCTAGAATAAAATGGATAAGTACAAAATAAGTACAAACAACCCCGAAGATAGAGAGGAATATGAGAGAATTAGGAAAAATTGCAACAAATTGATAAGAAATGCTAAAAGAGAATGGATGAATGACAGAATAAGAAAAATAGAAAATGAAAAAACGAACAAAAACACAAATGCCTATTATAAAAAAATAAATGAACAAAATAAGACTTATAAAGGTAAAATTAAAGGTATGAAGAATAAAAACGGCGAAGCTCATTATAAACAAACTTGGAAAGAGTATTTCGAGGAACTGCTAAGTGAGGCTGTTTTGCATTCTCCTGTTTTCTAATGGAAAAGCAAAAATGCGGCAAGTCGTATTCACTTTTATGTTCATAAGCTCTGAAGGACCAATCGTAATGTTACGATAATAACTGCTTCCATATGTATGAGTTGTTTGTTATGTCAAATTAAAATCGATGTGTATATGCACTTTTCTTTATATTCCTATTACTTTACACTTTCTTCATTTTGTGTCACAATTGAGATTATCACAAATGCTTATGATACATTGTAATTGCAAAGTTTTTACTTCTTTTTGACTAATTTTTTGACAATGTGACTTTTTATTATTTTTTGAATGAATTTGAATTGAGTTTTTGTTATTCGACTAATAACCTTTTTATATATGATGAGAATGAAAAAGTGAATGTGTGTTGTTATAGATATTTTTATATGTCGTTTAAAGTGGGTGATAACAAGGAAAGTTATGTGAGAATATAACCAATGGGAGATAGAGATTTAAATGAAACTGTCATATGACATTCGAAGCCAAGCTCCGTTAGCCTGTACAGCAACTCATCTATTACGAGGCTCCATAGAAGGGGAGATATCACTCCCCCTTGAGGTGTTTCGCGAGTGGCTTTGACTGAGGTGGTTTGATTTCCCACCTGTGTCTCAGCTATCCTCGTCGTCAACAACTCAAACATCCATTTTACAATGGTTTCATTTACTCCTCGCCTTTTTAGTGCATCTTTGTCAGACACATCAGTTGTATTATCAAAGACCCCAGATATATCCAGGAATGCACACATTGCGATTCCTTTGTTGTTCAAAGTTCTGTGGATGACTTCGGTCAGCTGATACAGAGCCGTCTCAGTTGACGACCCGCTCTGTAGGCATACTGACATTTATGAAGTGGTATATTCTCCAGGTTATCTGTCCTTTTGTAGTTATTCACTACTTTCTCCATCGTTTTGAGTAGAAACGATGTTAGGCAGATGTGTCTGAAAGATCGGGAATCAGTCCTATCTTTTTTCCCTATTTTTGGTATGAAAGTTAGCCTTGCCCTAGTCCATTTTTTAGGTATTAGACCCACTACCACACTGTTTCTTGTAATCTTCAGCAGGCGAGAAATGATCTTCTCTATCCCTTGCTGCAGGAGTGTTGGAAATATTCCATACACTCCTGGTGATTTGTATGGTTAAAAGGTACTTAGTGCCCATTCCAACCGTTATCTGGTAAATATTCTCTTTGCAATTTCCCTTGCGGGAATTTTTAAGTATAATTCATTGCTATTTCAGTGCTTGTTGCTGATTCACTACCTGAAAAGTGGGTTCTAAGAAGAAGAATCGATCGTTCCTCTTCACCTTCCGGGTATGATCCGTCTGGCTTTTTAGCGACATTGTGGGGTTAATTCCCCCATTTGCCATGACCTTTTGTAGTCTGGTCGCTGTGTGAGTGATCTTTTCGCAAAAGGTTTGAAAACTAAGTGTTTTGGCCTTCCTAATCTCTTTATTGTACTAAGTAAGCTTCTCAGTGTACTCCTGCCAATTACTGTCACGTTTGGCTCTATTAAAGAGCCGACGGACCGCTTTTCTGACGTTTGAAAGGTTGTCATTCCACCAAGGAACATCCTTTTCTGAACGAGCTTTTGACAGTGGGCAACTGGAATGAAAAGCTTCCATTATTGCCTCACTGATCCGTTCGACTCTTTGTTTCAGGTCGTAGTGCGGGTGATTTACGCCATTCACTTCGACGTTTTCCAAATTGTTCTTTAGATTGGTCTTGTCAAGAGACCAATTAGTAATTCTAGGATTTTCGATTGTAGGAATCGAGGTAGTATCTCCCTCTATCCTGAATTCGATGATCCTATGGTCGGAAAATGATGACTCGGTCATCACCCTCCAATCTTTCACATTTTTCCTAGCAGCAACATTAACAACTGTTACGTCCAGAACCTCTTCTCTTGCTCTCGTGTCCCCACCTTTAAGGTCTCAACATTATTTGCTAAGAGATATTCTAATAAACACTCACCTTTTGCGTTGTTGTTGGTGCTTCCCCATACGGTATTGTGTGCGTTAGCATCACAACCAATTATGATTAGCAGCCATCTGCTATTGCAGTATCTCACTAGCTCTTGTACTTCTTCTGGCGGTGTCATCGGCCCGTCTCCAGCGAAGTAGGCAGAGGCAATAACGATGTCTCGGTGGATACCCCCAATGTTGAGGTGAACCATGATTGTAACAAGGTCCCGTGACACGTATTCTTATGATTACACAGGCATGTGGAGATACTTGCTTTCGACATCTGCAGATAACTGAGACTCAATATTAAAGTATACGCATAGCCTCTCCTATATTCGGCGGTCGTCGTGTACCATTTGATGAAATTTTTTGTCATTACCGCTGGATGTCTCAGTTTTCGGCCTTCCTGAACATTCATCACTAGTCAAGCTGTTACGACCACGTTTAAATTCAGCTACCCAAAATTTCACAATCATAAATAATGGTATAAGGTCTCTACGTACAATGTACAACTCATATTTGTTTATAGTGAGAGTGTTAACTATCAAAAACAAGTGATTGTCAAACAACAAATGACCATGCAATATAGGTAGAATTTAAATCAGTATAATAATAATATATGTTTATTCACTATAAATTACAAAGTATAACAAATGTAGATCAAAAATCGTAAATAAACACAATGCCCCACAGAAGCTGTAAAAAACAGCTTGTAAGTGGTATCTAAATTAAGTACAGCGACAAAATTAGTTACACTCACAACAATAGTAAACTTAGAAACAATAATGATAGTAGTAATATCACAAATAATACACAGCACAATCAGAATATATCAACAAAATATGAATTTAAAAAAAATATAATATGAAAAATTATAATATGAAAAATTAAAGGAATACAGAAAATGAACCTGTACAACTACAGTAAAAACGTAAGTATATTAAACTATTTAAGTTATTGAACACCGTAAACTCCAACCATCAGCCAATGTAACCATGTGTAGGTGTAGATACTTCTCACGTTACGATTTTTATATCGCAGAATTCTCTTTTCTGCTCTAAAATGAAGTGTTTTAGTTTCTTTTTAAATAATCGAATATTTTGGATGCTTTTAATATAATCTGGAATACGGTTGTAAATCTTAACGGAATAGAAAGAATATGTTTTCTGACAACTAGTTTTTATCATCCTAGGGACTGTATGGAAATGTCTATTCCTAGTATTGTAATTATGGATTGGTAAGTTGTATGTATTCTTTGATCTATGATATTCCAATGAAACGCATAAAAAGTATAGTTGTTTCAGATCCAATATTCTGCTTTCAGAATACAAAAGATCTGAAGAATAAAGGTTCGGTTTAGACATTATGATTTTTAGAAATCTCCTTTGGATTATATTTAATGGCTGCAGGTGAGTTTCCAACGCACTTCCCCAAACCTGAATTCCATATCGAAGATGGCTTTCTACCAATCCAAAATATAAATTGCGGAGATGTTGGCTAGAAATATACTTTTTCAAGTGCCTAAATTTATGCAAAATAAACTGTAATTTTTTTATTATATATTTAATATGACAATCCCATTTTAAATTTGTATCCAATATAACCCCCAAATATTTTATTTTGTTTGTTGGTTCAATAAATAAATCCTGATCAAACTGTGATATTTTCAGTGGATAAAATCGGTTATTAGATGAGTTGGAGCTAAGAATAGGCAAGTAAAAAGTTTTTTCAAAATTTATGGTTAATAGTTTACTATCAAACCACGACTTAATTAGCTTTAGGTCAGATTCAACTTTTAGCTTTAAATCATACCAATTACTGTCCTCATAAACAATTGCAGTATCATCCGCGTAACCAATTATATGACCAGCGCTATTTAAATAAAATAGATCATTCATGTAGAGATTGAATAACACGGGGCCTGTGGTACTCCGTATGTTATATCGCGTTCTTCACTAATAAATCCATTGATTTTGACGACCTGTTGTCGATGTGAGAGATAACTCCTGAATAGCTTCAAACAAGTATCCCGTATCCCGTAGTTCTCCAGCGTTTTTTATAGACTACTGTGGCTGACAGTATCGAATGCCTTCGCTAAATCCAAAAAAATACATAGGCACGTTCTATTCCTATTTAGAGCATCAAACATTTTGGTTGTTAAATTTAATAAAGCATTGTGTGCGGAACTGTTTTGTTTAAATTTGTATATTCAGACAATCCTCGTATGAGTGAACCTGAATATTATAAATCAAAAAGCTGCGGCGTATTCTTTAATCTGTGCTTCATTCCATAACATCGCTTCTCCATTTTCCCTCGGAAACGAGAAAATTGAAACGAAAGCAATTTTTAGGTTTCAATTTCAGATAATATAAAATAAATTTTTAAACAATACGTGAGTAGATTTTTCAATTGAGATATTGAATATATCGTTAATAAAAATTGGTATTAAACATTCCCGCGTTTTGACTTGCAATTGGGTATGTGATTAATAATAATGATAACACCAGGGAACAATTTTTGACTCAACTTCTGTTGATTTCGTTTTGTAGCTGTGTTTGAGCAAAATCGGGATGCTGTTTTCAAAACTGTTATTAGTTTTCTTCTGCCACGTCCAGTTATGTAAATATGACCACTCCATGTCAAATGGAGCGTGGGGAGAAAGATTCCGCTATTTATTTGGAGACGTTGTAGTAGGCCATTCGGTTTGTCGGAATGAGAAATATGAAGACATAGAGGGAGTACTCCATTTGCTGCAATATCACATGGATCATTTTTGTTGATCATAAAATAATATGCTACATCTTTGGCCAGCCACACGGATATACCGAATATTCCTAGTTTTATGTCTGTGGTACAGTAGATCGTGAGAAGCATTGGAAGCAGTCAGATTGGCCATCAAGATCTGACGTGAACCCTGGTGATAAACACATTCTAAATCAACTGCTTGTCGACCGAAAAAGTATTGAATTTCTACCTTTACACATAAAAATGAGTCTCATGAAGCAATTTTTTAATAATTTGCCAACTGATGAAGACTGTCTACTTTCGGAATTTCGCCTGACTTGTGAAAAGATGAAGGCGTGTGTGTTTGATGGTCCACAGATTCGGAAGCTTATTAAAAATGAAAATTTTAATGAAATTATGACGGAAGCTGATGATTGAATGCAACATGAGCAACAAACTTGATTTTTACATAGCTATCTTACTGACTTCAGGAAAAATCTCGATACAGTTAGTGACGAAAAGGTCAAGCGATTTCAAGGTTATGCAGTCACGGTTTCGAGATAGACGGGATGAATACATAATGGCTGACTATTGTTGAAGCATTAAGAGAGAATGTTCACAAATTCAACAGTCCAGAAAAAGCTATAAGCGGAAATTTTAATGCATACCAATTCATTTTTTTTATCTACAAAAGAATTTAACCAGCAGAAACTTATAGCCTTTATATGAATTTAAAAATTTTTTTTCTGAACAGTACATTTGGTAAGTTTTCTCTTCATTTTCCTTCATGTGTACATTTTTCATGACTTTTGAGAAGAAGACAGGGTATACCATAGCTTCAAAAATTGACGTGATAGTCCAAAAATGCTGTTTTTTTTGGATTCAGGGGCCAAAACTTCAAACATTCAAAAATCAGTCTCAGATTAATAGGTTTATTGCCGCAATCTCGAACATACCAGTAGGTGAAACAATAATAAAAACATGAAATAAGAAATGTATATTGTGGATGTACTCAACTTCATACACTCAGAACCGCCTTCAACCTATTGGGAGCCCAGGGCACATTAGGATGATGGGGTCCCCATTACTTTGATAAATTTGGTTTCGAAATTTTTTGTGATAAATATCGGATATCGTTTATTGATCCGACAAGATGTACGGGGACCCTACCGTAGATGTACGAACCCAGAGTGTCCAGTGGAAAAGTCAATATCTTACACAATAACACTACAATAAACGAAAACATCGAGACATATGAATTTCTCCAATAAGAGGTATACTTTTTTGTTTATTGACTTGATCTTTCGAAGAGAAAAACGGTGAGAGTGATATGTCGGAATTATTAAAATTTTTACTTAAACGGAGGTGTATAGTAAAAACCGAAATTTATCTTGCATATAGACATACCTTGTATTCTATGTTAATTTACTATATATATATATATATATATATATATATATATATATATATATATATGATCATGTTTAGAGAAACATTTTCTAACAATATTATTAAAATTTATAAAATTCATGGGATAACTTATCTGATTCCCCTGGTATTAAAGTGTCTAGGTTTTGTGCACACAAACTTTATAATATGAAATTGTAAAGGGGATGTAGATTGTACAGTAGCTGTAGAGTTTATTGGTTAAAGTTGTCTACATATGTATTACCTAGTATGTAACTTTACGTTACGGTATTGTGGTATTGTATCGTGGATCTAAGATCTTAGGTTTGAACTTTATGACAAATTGTTCTTTGTTTTAAACCATATATTCAGTAAAAAGGATAGTTTTGTAATTTAAATAGACATGTTTTATAATTTAAGGTATAAGCGTTTAGAAAACACAAAATCAACAATAAATATTTAATATCAAAGTTATTATTATCCAGAAGTCATAAAAGTAACTAAAATCATAAAAATAGTTCTTATAACTCAATTAGTGACCATAATTAACTTGAAAATCATAATTTAACAGAGAAATAAGCATAAAAGCAAACATTAAAAGTAAAGTTGTTTCTTCATAAGAATCAGATGTCAAAATTTACATATTATTATGATACAAAATTTCATACATAAAACCTATTTTGGTTACATTTCTAATGATTAATAGTTAAAATCATCTCTCTAGACTGAACTTGGGGTAAAATATTAGACCTGGGGACAATTTGAAAGGGCCCAGAAGTCCATTTCGATGTTGGTGCATTTTACGGTCTCCTATCCTTAATATAGTAGCAGTCCTAGCAAATGAGGTATTTTTATAAAGTTTATTTCAAAAGGAAGGTGATAATAGTAATCAATTCTAGTTTTAAAAGTTATTTAAACAAATAATATAGAATAAAAAAATTTTCATAAAAGTAAAACAATGAATTTATTGACAATTGTCTTGGCAACAACAGATTTTTTTTAAGATCTTGGCAAATAAGGAGGTGATTTGATGCTGTTTTGTTTTTATTTGTTTGGAGAGTTGTTTTTTGAATTTGAAAAGAGAGGAGCTTGAAATTTTTCGTGGTAAAAAATTATAAAAATTTAGAGGTAAATGGGAACAAATAGATTATAAAACTTGATACGTATTGATAATACAGTATTTACATTATTGTAAGAAGAAACTGAAGTGGTAGAAGAAAGGAAAATTATTACTTACCTTGGTTAAAAGAAGTCATCACATGAACAAAGAAAGTAACTATTTAAAAAGGGATATTATCGTTATTCTGATTCCTATGAATAACAATGGATTATAAAAGTGTGATTGAATTACATATTTCCTAATGATTTATAATATCTAATCCTCAAGTAATACAGTGGTAAGTAGTATTCCGTTGCAACATCTAAGCAGTACATAAGCTAATATCCTGATCTGAAAAGAGAAAAAAGAAATGCATTAATTCCTAAGAAACGTTTACAGTAAGAAGATCATATTATCAAGAATTTAAGGAAAAACGTCTAATACTAACCTATATATATCGTCGTCACTGGAGGTAAATAACTTTCAATATCGTTTTATCGTTTTTTCTTTTGTTTCACATCAGAGTTTAATTTGATTATGAATATACAGTTATTTTAACAATAAACTCAATAATAATTATCTAACCTTAAATGTTGACACCACCACAAACGAGTGAAATAAACTTGTCGATAGTAGTAATTATATGATCTGAGTTGTCGATGATAACAAAAGTAATCGAATATTAAGCGAGATACGAAGGAAATACGAGGTGGGACCTCACGTTCCACAAGATTCGTTAGAAAGTTACAATTAAAAAAACTTTGAATTCTATATTAGTAACCCACTTTCTTATATTCGTATAAGACTGAGATTTTCAAAATTAATCAAATATTATTAATCTAGATGTAGATTATATAACAGCTAGCCGGAATTAATATAATCACAATAATAACTTACATAAAATTTTTCGAAAGATAAATATTTATTTTTGGTTTAAAGTTCTAAATGGTATTTATAAGTACAGGATATACGGTGTGCATGGAGAAAGTATGAAAGACGGTTTCGTTTTTAATAGGTAATACGTTTCTATTTGGAATATGATTAAATAAATAAAATTGTAATTTTTTCTTAGTAAGCGTCTTGTTTTATTTTGATTTGGAGATACAAAATTTAAAAGGTTTTGATAAGCACAAACCTTTCAAAAAAAAAATTAAAATTCATTAAATAACAAGAAAATATATATATATATATATATATAAAACAAAAACAGAATTAGCGGGCATATCACGCAAAAGAGGTTACAGAGAATGAGTGGTAACCGTTACCACTCATTCTCTGTAACCTCTTTTGCGTGATATGCCCGCTAATTCTGTTTTTGTTTTATATTCCACGCGTTATTCTTTCACCTTTTCATTATATATATATATATATATATATTGAACCAGATATCATACATATTAAAAGAATTCAGTTGTGTAGGAATATTTTGCTTATATGAAAATGGATTCAAATGGTGTAATTTAAGAAAACATTATAAAAAGAAAACATCATTCATAATAAAAAGCATATAAATTCAAGATATATTAAATAATTAAATTACAACAAAAATAAATAAAGAAATTACCTTAATAACTGTTCAAAATTAGAAATTGCCTAACAAATGTAGTGGAGAAAATTAAAGCTGCCCAAGATGATGAATGATTATTTGCTATAGCGTAGTCAGCTGTTCATCTGAAATAAAACAACTCTTAGTATAGTCAATTCATAATTATTATTAGTTTAAGTAGTTAAGTTATAAAGCATATACATATTTAAGAGAATAAGGAGAATAAGTTTCATAGATAAGTTAATAATGACATAGAGAAAAAATATATCGCAAAATAGAATAAATTTAGAGTCAATAAATAATAATTTGTCAATGAATTTAAAGGAATATTTGATAAGATAGTAAGTATTTATTTGATAAAAATTCAAGGAACTCTAAATAACAACTTATAATGCCAAGTGAATTTACATTAGTACATGTATAAAACATTTTTATAAGTGAAATAAATGTAAACATAATTCGACTGCTCAAAACAATATATGATTGGTGTTTTTAAATGAAACTCAAGGTCTCTAGTTAATTCCACAATATAATACAAGTTATTGAAAATTCTAAAAAATTGACAATTGTTTCGATAAATCAATATCATCGTCAGAATGACAGAAGTTACATTTCATTTTATGCCTACCTGATGTTTAGTAGTTATATTTGGCTAGACCAAGAAGTAACCTAACTTGTGATTGGCTTAATATATGTTTATAGAAAAAAGAAGAAGATGTGATATTATAAATATTCAAGCTTAGATATTATTAGCCCTATGGGGATATCCTGGATATCATTTTTCCAATTAAGATCAGTATAACTGTGCAATGATATAGAAAACCAGGAAAACTATATCTGCTGATCTTTACAATTATCACTTAAGAAGACAGTTTATTAGTGGAGAATTGCCTAGATTTAACTGTTCATTGACAACTTCATATTGTGGGTTTCTTAAATGTCTTCTAATTTCCAGTTCTTCAAGGAAATCCAGTTCTGTTACAAAAAGGCATTACTGAAATATTTCGAACTATGTGAGTTGAAACAAAACGTGCAATGGAATGGTTGGATTTGATTTTTCTATCTACATTATTCAGTCTTAAAATATTAACTGTGATATTATAACTTTGTGTATGTGATAAACTGAAAATAGTTGTGCATTATTACTATATATGGAAAGCTTTATATATATGATTAAAAACATGCAACAACAATTAAATAATACATATATCTACAATTTCCATTAGGTGAGTTTTTACATTATCCTATCAATTAGAATTCTTTTGTACTCTTTTTCCTTTTTTGGCCATAAGTTTTATCAGGTGTTTATATTAAAATGATCATTTAATTATTATTGTTTCACTACTTGTTAATTTTGGATCCAAAAATATTAATTAAAACACACCACAGACCTTTTCACACGCTGACGCCTTCAAAATGTCCACCCATGACGCTTTGCCGCTCCATTATGTAATTTCTTATCTTTGAATTATCGGATGATAATTCCTTTCCTTGGGGTTAACTTTCTCAACACTATTACTGTCTGTACACTTAACTAGATTTTAATATTTATTGAACTTTTTATATTTCATATATAACACATTTTACTTTTAAATTCTCATAAAATTGATCATATTTGATTTTCACCTGTGGCTTCTCTTCTCTCTCACGCTTCACTACCGCGTTTTTTATCCGCCAACCCTATTTTTTTGTTGATGACCGGAAGTTCTTTTTTTTAGAAAATTCTTTGGGTTATCGTTCAACTTTCACTTTGGTTTTATACATATTTTATTATTTTTCTGACTTAAATCTGCTATTATACATTGTTTTTTATGCACTATATTCTTATCGTCATTTAATTATTCACTAAATAGCATTTATAATTGTTTTTTTCTTGTTAGTCAATTATATTGAAGTTTCCCGATTGGTCAATGCAAACATACAATTTTTTCACTTTCTACAACCTAAATATTTACATAATACCTATGGATACTATTCATTTTTTATTTTATTCTTATTCACTACATGGCTATACATAAACATTTCAGTAATCATTTATTTTTATTCTTATTATCTCATATCAATTGGATTTTACGTTGGTATATCTGCCGTCAATTTTTACATTCCTATTTGTTTGACATTACCTGTAGTAATTACAGGTTTTTACATTTCATTATATTTCCTTTAAAGTTTATGATTGAATATTTGATTTAACATACTTTATATGTATTTTTTCCAATTCTAAATTTTACTTATTTTTCAATCATTCATAGTTTTGTTGATTTTTTTCCTATTCTATTTATTCTTTAAATATAAGCAGATCTTTTAGGTGTCTAATATTACGTGTGGCGTCACGTTATTTTATTGAGCTTCGTTGCTTGTTAAGTTCTGTCTAAGGTTGCTTATGGTACTGAATTATTTAATTAATGTTTAGCAATAATTATTTATGAATGATTTCATTTTCTTATTTATATTCTTTATGATTATGTGTACTGATTCAAATAATTACATTTTTCTATATTTTTAATAATTTGATAAAGTTCTGACAAATTATTGATAGATATCATAATTTTCTATACTCTATTATGATTTTACTACTCTTTATATGCTCGTTCATTCTACAACAATATATATATATATATATATATATATATATATATATATATATATATATATATATATATAATAAACAAGGAATAGATTAATGGGTATTGCACGCAAATAGAAGAAGGGGCTACTGACAAGAGTGGTAACCGCAGACATGCATGTTTCTGGCTCATTAGCTGTCATCGGTACGGTACGGTACAACCAAGAAAAGATGTGAAACATGGGAGCAAAGGTGTTGAATGAAACATGAGAGAGTATAACAGAATTCAGCAGGATAGTCAAACACAACATTTGTGTCAGTAATATTAGAAGATCTCGAATAATCCAGACAACAACCAACATAGACACGGAGGAGCATATAACACTCCCGTCTGAAACTTCCGACCCAGATTAATGAAATAACAACAAGATGTACGAATAGTGCGTGACATATGAACAATCAACAACGAATAGATTAGTGGGTATTGCACGCAAATAGAAGAAGGTTGTTGTCTCGAATATTCGAGATCTTCTAATATTACTGACACAAATGTTGTGTTTGACTATCCTGCTGAATTATGTTATACTTTCTCATGTTTCATTCAACACGTTTGCTCCCATGTTTCACATCTCTTCTTGGTTGTACCGTACCGATGACAGCTAATGAGCCAGGAACATGCATGTCTGCGGTTACCACTCTTTTCAGTAGCCCCTTCTTTTATTTGCGTGCAATATCCACTAATCTATTCGTTGTTTATTGTTCATATGTCACGCACTATTCGTACATCTTGTTGTTGTATATATAATCCGAAGAAATATATTTGCCAACTTATTTGTAACGGATATTTTGGTGGAATAAAACACCAAAGTACACTCTTTCAGATATTTATTCCCGAGCTTTCGAATAACTTTTTATTCATTTTCAAGGGTTAAAAATTATTGGTCAATGTTATCATTATTAAAAATAAAATGATAAATACTTACATAAAATTTATCGAGAATTTTGGTAAAGTTGTAAATTTTTATAATAAATTATTTTAAACATAAATCAATGAAAAACTCAAAAACAATATGACATCAAACAAACTATTTGATCTTGAACTACTATAATTTTGGTTTATTTATTATAAACTCAAAGGTTGTTATGAGTTACGTCTTGCTTTTTCAAAATCTAAAAGATAGGCATAGATAACACTATTGTTATTTAAGTCTCTCTTTTTATTTATGCAATAATTTTGTTCTGCAATATACGCTATTTCCTTATTCGATTTTCTTTCTGTCGGGTTACTGTTCCCATTCATTTACTTCCAAAATGCCTCTTCCCATGACTTTAATTTTATTTGTTTGTTGCCGGTTTTGCTCCATTGTTATTCATGAGACCCAATGTATAAGTATCAGATTAGGCTGCAAAAACTACTGCTAACAAATAAAGTATAGTGTTATTTTTTTGTTTCAGGATGGTTCCATAGAATTTGAAGAGTTCATTAGAGCACTTTCAGTTACGTCTAGAGGAAATCTGGATGAGAAATTGCATTGTAAGTAGACTGAGTAGTTCGTTCTATACAGATAAGTAGAAAATGAAGTTATTCATTCGCAAACCTCACTATCTGATTATGAAATTATTTTCGTCAGTCAAACTGTATTTTGAAAATAAGAAGTATATATGAAGTACTGCATGTAAGATAATCATCACGGTGAAATATTTCGTTAAAATTTTTATTCAAGACTAAGAATTTTTTTTTCTGCACCTTCTACTCATTTAGATATTTTTTGTTATGCGAATTATCCGAGCTAGTCCGGCCTTGTCTTTGTTTATATTGCTGAGCGTATCTGCCAAGTGACATTTTCTAGAACTGTCATAAACGTGTCATTACTTCGCCTGGAGAAATCGAGGATATTAGAGTCAACTTTTGAACGTCACAATATAAATTGCGTAACGTTATTAAGTCAGTTCAGTTCAGTTAAGTAGTACAGTAGTGCAGAACTTACCGCACTCAGTGCATTAAAGATCTGAAATTCCCAATATGTCCCTTTTATATAATCAGGTAACATATTGTTTGCGCCGATTGTTCAAACTTTGTAAAATTCTTGGAAACATTGCATTTTTGGTACAAACGAATTTTAAGTAGTAAGAGAAAAGTATCGAAGGGCGATATCGTTGTACAATAAAAAATTTAAGAGGAACCGTGTGACAAGTTTTTTTTGGGCATTTCTTTGTTTTGAAAGTTCATATTATCTATTCATTTATTGGAAAGATTGCATATTAATCTGAATTATAAAATAAAATTGAGCTACGAAGGAACACATATTTTTGAAAAATGTAATTACGATAGCCAACATTAAATCTACATAACTAATATTGTACTATACTACGATATGAACGAAATATTTGCAGTGGTTATTATGTCCTCAAGATGTGGACGCTACAGATGAACTGATATTTTCAACATACATTTCAGTGGGAGTATGCTATTTTCCCATGTATTCGCCAAGTCCAGGTGTAGACGCAACGGGTCCAGGTGTACCAATACTTTCAACGGATGTTTCAATGGGAGTAATGTGATTTCTCATACATTTACTACCTATATTTTTCTTTTAATTTCAATAGATGTTTCTACATATCCTTCAGCTAAGTTAGTCGACTTGCACCCTCCATGTCTTTTTAAAGTGTGCATATGTGCACCGGCATTAGTAAGAACAGATCCGGAGGATCTTTGCAAACAGTGCACGGTACAGTTCGATACTGGACATTTTGGCACCGTCAACCCGGCGCTTGTTAACGACACCGGAATAACTCGGCTCCTTACAACTGGGCACTCACACCATTTCGTACGAATAGATCTCGATGCTGCAAATGAAATTCTCTCATTTTCTTTTTCTCAACTCGATACAAGGAATGACCAGCTACTGATAACATCTGTTCGAATCTGGCATTGGAATTGTCAGTTGTCGATGTTTGACGACCTATAGACATCACTGGTGCGCGGGATCCAATCCTAGTTTCCTTCTTTATGGTAGTTGGGTAATTGATCACATTTACCATACTGGGATCTCCTTCGCCGACGTAACCAACCATGTTCCAATTAGTACGCCTTTGCCAACGTCTTCGTCGTGGATCCTTGACTCCATTATAACCGGTGTACCTTTTCCCATAATTCCCTGAAGGAACGCTACTATCATGGTTTCGCTTCGTGCAGTTAGAACGGTATCTTCCTGTACAGCTGCCAATACCTGCCTTCATATGGATAAAAGAATACCTCCTCGGAACGCACTTTAATGGTTCTGATTCTATGGTCCAACTGGAAACCATGTAGATTCATTACGTTCATTCCCAAAATCACGTCTTCTTCTATGTCAGCTACGATTACCGAATGCGTGAACTTTTCTGTACCAATTTCCAATTGGATTTGTGTTTCTCCGTGAACGTTGGCACTCTCACCTGTGGCGGTCCGCATTCGCAGTCTCGTTTGTAGAAGCTTCTTCTTTGGGTTTATTACCTCTGGCCGTATAATGGTTCTAGTTGCTCCAGTGTCTACCAGCAGAATATATTTCTTGCCATTCTCTACGTTATCCACGTATACACTGTCCTTGCGACAGTATGAGAGGGTCTTTGAAACGATCCTGGGTCGGTGCTTCCCCCTCGTATTCGACCCGTTCTAGCTTTCCTGTGACTGGGGTTTATTGGTGTGCAGGAGTTCCGCGGCGCTCACACGAACGGCGTACATGACCAAGCTTACCACAAATCTAGCATCTGATCTTCTTCGGCTTCTTCACCATCATACTTTTTATCAAACTGACAATCTGATCAAGTCTGTCCTCGTTACCTTCTTCTTGGATGGTCCTAATTTTGTTATATCCCGAAGCCTTCGTTGATGCTTCGTATTCAAGAGCAGATGTCAATTCAACGACCAATGTTTTGGGATGGACTAAACGTAGCGTTCTCTGCATATCGGGGTCACGTAAGCTATCAATAAAGGTCTGGATGCCCAGCCATTCGATCATGTTCTGGTGCTGAAGTCACGTTTTTGCCTTCCGTTCTTTAGCTGGAATAGGTACAAGTATCATAGATATCGCATGTCCAACCTCTTCTTCAGCCGCTTGAAGTTATCCGTTTATTTCAGGGATATTGTCTGAAGTACATCTAAGGCATCTTCCCGAAGCACGATGGTTAAGTTCACTGCCTTGTCCCTATCAGACCAATTATTGACTCTAGCGGAAGCTTCGAACCGTTTTACATAATTGGTCCACGACGTCTTACAGCCGAACGTTAGGGCAAAACTGCCAATATCTCCTATCTTGGAATGTGTTTATGGATTGCAAGGTATTATCCGTTCCATCTTCTTTTTTCCGTTGGCGTGTCTTGTGTTATTAAATCTGCCATTCTTCTCTCTAGCTCCTTGATTTTCTCGTCAATCTTTATCGTCTGATTTTAGAGAAAACATTTCATTTTCGACGTCAACGGCAATTTCATTTTTCATTGATAAGATCGTGAAATATCGTTCTCCATAACAAAAATATCGTTCATCATAGTTGAAATATTTTCGTCTACATTAGTAGAAATCTTGTTCATATTAGCAGAAATATCATTCCTCATGGTAAAAATATTCTCGTCCGTATTAGCAGACATCTTGTCCATGTTAGCAGAAATTAAAGAGATTTAGGCGGAAGCCTTGTCTTTGAATAGAAATGTATCTGGATCCAAGCCTTCAGATTCTAGCGACGTTTTGAGACTTTCTACTAATTCATTCTTCTTACTGGACGCTTTGAACTCGCGATTTTCCAATTCTGCTTTCAATTCCGTCACTTTCATGTCACTTAGTCTCTTGGCCATGTTCACGTGACTATTTATATTATCCCACTTCCGGCACCAATGTAATGTTTTT
Source organism: Galeruca laticollis (assembly GCA_963921935.1). NCBI lineage: Eukaryota > Metazoa > Arthropoda > Insecta > Coleoptera > Chrysomelidae > Galeruca > Galeruca laticollis. The sequence continues at coordinate 152,509,313 of OY998181.1, read as the reverse complement.
CTTATTTATTTAAATAGTTTTCAACACAACTGGTGGGAAAAATTTATACTCACAGTATATCTACTTACTTGATTTATCTATACATTTATACACTATTTACGTATGCTTAATTTATATACACACTTAATTCTAATTTATATTAAGTACAGTGTTCATAATTTATTCACTATTTTTATATTCACGTCTGTTCATTATCACTTTAAATTCTTGACTGACTCGCCGGTCGTAGGTAGCCTCTTACATATTAAAACTACCTTCTCGAACCTTAGTGCTAAACGTTAAAAACAGCAAAAGAAAACACGTTATTCATAGAATTGAAATAAGAAATGTTAACGAAAATATAAATAAATAGGTGGAAGAATAAAAAAAAATCAAGAAGTTATTATTTATTGCGTGACCCACAAGCTGTTGGTACTTAACAAAATTGATTTCTCAGATTGGATAATTTGTAAGAAAAGCAATAATTATGAGAACAATGCCTTTGTTCTGTTCATCTTACCCTCCAAGATGCTCATAAATGATACAAAAGAAATACAATTCATTGTATTTGGGAAAAAATAAACTCCAGTCCTGAAGTAACTCTTCTGAATTTATTTTACAGATAAGGTATCTCAAGAGGATAGCAACAGGAAAACAGATCATTTTGTCTCTTCCCTCTTGATTCTATATCCTCGATTTACGTCAAGATTTCTGTTGAGTCTAGAGTCGTAACTCACGCCGATTCTTTATTAGATACTTTTGGAAGTGTTGGAGTTTCTGCAACTTGTAACGTCAAAATTTGGGAGATTAATCATTATAAATCCAATTTTGTTCACTACTTATTAACAAAAGATGTTGGGAATGAGTTTTCCAACTGGTTATTTGGAACGGGGTTACCAAAAATTACGCGGTTAAGGATAGATTACGAGGTATATTCTGAAATTACAGTCGTAAGAAAGAATGTCATGGCAAAATATTTCAAAACTACATTGAGATATGGTACACCATTCACATTGAAATTGAAAACTTTCAACAAGTGCCATCTTCATAGGCTTTCTCAAGTTATAAAAACTCTAATCTTGATCAATATATAGGCATGCAAGTTACAAAAAACGTACCTAACGCAAAATGAAACGCTCAATTGTTGGTTTCTCAAACACAATACAAAATAAAGCCATTCGTGAGAAAATAGGTGTAGGTTATGTTTTGGTGTGGGTTACAAAAGCAAAAGTAAGGTGTGTTTTGTAAGATACAATGAAAGTAGATAGACTAAGAGATTTTCTTGAATGGAGATCAATAGTCGCTAGATGAAAAGGATTCGTGTTAATATAATAATTACTGCTCAGAATAAGAAAAAATGTGAATATATTGATGATGCAGTGGACGAATTCACCCTAACACTTTCTGTTAATCCAAAAAGTCGCATGCAGATGACATGGCCAACGTAAGCTAACGTTGGCAGCAACATTGGAGACCAAAGTTCATAGTACGAGAGATGGCGACCAAGATTTTTGCGCCTCATAGCGGCTCGGCTAAAACCGCACGGTATCGATAGATTATATGACCCTGTACCCAGAAATGTGATTTTCAGATATTTTGCGCGTAGCGTATGATCTGAGCGCATTTTCAAAAATGTCAACAAATTGGACCTAAGTGACTCATAGCTGCCCGTCTGATTTCCGGAATGTAGTTAGATAATAGCCCTGAGATACCAATAACACAGTTTTCAGACACCAAGATTGTAGCGCGTACCCAGAAGACCAATAAAAAAAATAAAAAATGAGACAAATAAATATAATTACAGCAGCCCGTCTGAAAATGATTTTTATAGGTTCAGTCGGGTCAATTGATGTGGAAAGATCAATTTTCAGACAAAAAACCTGTCGCCTTACATTTTTATAGCATTACGAACATGTCAACAAATCTGACCTAAGTGACTGATGGCAATCTGTCTGAAATTCGTCGTCAATGATTGAATACGTTCCCCAAATGTAGAAAAAAATGATATCAGACAAATTGGATGTAGCATGTAACTAATCAGACAACTTTTCAATTTGCAGTACTTAGTCCGGTTGCATAAACGTGGGGTAAAATTACCCCAGGGGTATCGTTCAATTGTTTCATACACATATTTATCACACATTTATCTAATGTGTCAATGTGTATTGATAATTTGAATGAAAAATTTAATGTTAAAATAAGAAGTTACCTGAATCTGTGGAACTGACACACTGAAGGAATTTCTAAATAAATTGTACGACATGAATATAGTACGAGGATAAAGTTATAAAAATAGTGTTTATTGACAATCACACAAATTTATTTTGATTTTTAATGGCTGTCTGACCCGTCTTCATTGTCATCGTCACTTTCGTCTTCAATTTCGCTTTGAAGCTCGCCGCAGGGATCATCAATATCTTCTGTAATAATATATTACGTAACGTGTGTTGTGAGAAGCATTTTACGCACGAACGGAAAAGTTACGCACGAAGGCGCGTAGCGGTGAGTGCGTAAAATGCGTTACAACACGATTTACGTACTATACTTTACCTACGACCCACTTGTACTTGTGTTTATAATCTTATTAAGGTATTTAAAGTACAAGTAAAAACGTACATCCTCGATGCCCAGCCAAGTTTCCTAAAAGTCCGTCCTAAGTAGTATTTATTTTCATTAAAAATGTATGTAGAATTACCGGAATTGCATAAAATAGAATATACACATCTCAACTGAAGTGAAACTAATCCCTTAGGTGGATTACTTCCCTCGGGAATCGAACACCACCCGCGGAATTAAATGGGCCACTTTAGTCGCTTGGTGTATAATATACTCATTGCTTACTAATACATTCAGACAGCTAAAAGACGCGGATTGAATGAAACGGAACCAATTATCATCTAATTCCAAATAACTCTTAGTATTAAATGCAATCTCATATCTAATAAATGTTATTTACCATTAGTATATAGAATAAAATTCAAAGTCAAATATCTAAGTCATACATTTTGAATAAAATGGCTACGTCTATTGACAGTTGCCAAGTGGTTGCTATGGAAGCCGTGCGATTTACTTAACAGCCGTGCGTTTTGTTTTACCGTGCGTAATAGACGTCTTACATTGATTGCCGACTGTGTGTTTTTGACTACTTACAGGGGTCGTCGTAGGTAAAATATATATTATATTATAAAATAAAAATTCTACAGTAAAGACCATGACAAAATTACCTTCAATGGTTGTTGATGACTCGTCGTCCAATATGTCGGCCAGATCTGGTAATTGATCCCCGGGGAACCACACGAAGTCCAATTGTCCCTCGTTGCTGTACCATCCGGAATTCGTGGGGTCAGATGTAGTTGGACATTTCTTGTGCGCGTTCCTCCATACTTCTGAAATGTATTGCCTTCGCAATACATGTTGTTGGAGTTCTGTTTTGCACGGTGGCAGATTACAAGCGTCGTACTTTGACAAATTCAAAGCAAGCGTGGACTCGTGCTCTTTCAATTTGTACGTCTGCATGAAAATTTCCGTTCTATCCGTATCAACGTCGTTGATTTTTTTTGATTATATAGTCGGCAGGTGAACTCCTCGTATCGAAGACGTCGTTCCGATCAGAAGAGCATCGAGCCAGTTTTCCGAAAGCCTCTTGGTACCGTACACAGTTTTTTAGTATGGTTAGAGGTATTTTTTCCCTTGCGGTAAAACGCGGGTTTGTAGTTTCAGCCAGTCATTGCATGAAAGCCGGGCGATGATCTGACTAATGATGGTCCTAATACGTCATACAGTCGAGAAACGTTGATGTAACGCCTTGAATTACTGACACCGACGTCCATCGAGATGTCTACCGGAGCTTTTACAAATTCCTCGTTTCCCAGCAGATTTATGAGGATGTCTGTGTCAGAACAGCCAATTGTCACTCGACATCGTTCAGTAAGTTGACAAACGTGATACACAATTTTTGTATCCGCTTCCTCATGTTCTTGACAAGTCAAATTTTCGTTTATCACTTCTTTGACTGCACCATTGTCCACCGAATATTGGTAACACATGTCGTGATTGATGTTAATCGTTGTTTTATCGCCGATTATTGCAAGAAGGTTAATGTATAATAAAATTAATCATAGGTTATATCCCGAGATCTATGAATTTAATCGATTAAACTGTCGAAATATTTTGAGCATCATTTTGATTGGAAAATAGTTGCATTCAACTATTTGGCAAGAAAAATCATGCAAAACCTTTTCGACAGTTTAATCGATTTAAATGTATAGGTCGAGGGATATATGACTAGATTATTTCCTGAATAACTGAGATTGAAACCAACTACAGATAATGTTAATGCTGCTATAGCATTGCAAAAAGCTGCAGGCTGTTTAATCACAGCTGGATCCAGCTGGACGCCTTTTTATCAAGAAAGTTCAGTTGTCATTGGTTGAAATGCATATTTTTTTGTAATTTGATTGGCTTTTAATACATTCGAGAAATAACCACTCTTAAATACACCAAAAATGTGATTAAAAAAATGATAAAAACTCATTACTTTATAATAGGACATATATGGCAGAAATTAAATTTTAATATACAAGTAGCGCTCTCTGTTAGGCAGAAGTATAAAATTTATAAAAGCTCAGTTCAAATAACTTTTAGATGGGATGTTCTTTACGTCAATTTGGTTCCGCTATTTTCGCGGTTTTTTTTGAGCTCAGTTGTCTGCGTGACTAAGCTTGTGCTTTCAGTTCTTATAAACTGAAACGCTGAATTTGTTCTTATATAATAAATTCACATTAGGGAAATAATTTTTTGTAAATATTTTGAAGGTAAGTCTTAGTTTTTTGTAACTACATTAAAAAATTATTACGTGACATATATAGCACATTATGCATCTGGAGGTAGATAGTATTTTTGTTTTACAGGTATATGGATCCCGCACGATTTTACTTCGGAATTCTCTTTCTAAAAATTGGATTCTCTTTTCTTGTTTCTCCAGCTCCCTTATAAGTTGTTCATTCTCCTGCTTCCTCTCAAGGTTTTCTAATGTAAGAGCAGTTAGTTCTCGCTGAATTTCGTCCAGTTTTTGCTCCATTCGAACATTTCTCTCTTCCATAATGTTCAATGTCTCCAAGACTTTTTCGATTTTGCCACTTATTTAATTTGCTCTGTTATTTCCTAGATACGATCCTGTGTTTATAGTTTTAACTTTTTGATGTCAGGTAATTAGCCAAATCACTTTATCGATTTAGAACAGGTTTTGTTACAATTTATAAATTAAAGAATCTGGTTTTCAACTTGGTATTGATGACGTATTGTATGGATATTTGGGTAATCTCTAAGCTTTGATAGATATTTTTTCTACATACCTCTCATTAACGCAGCTATTTCATAGCACTAACTTTTTCACTATTTTATACAATCGTTTGATAAAGAAAATACGAATTTTAATAAGAGCCGATATAATCAAGTCTGGTTTATTATCTCGCCAGGACAGAACTCCTACTGGTTGAAATACAGATTAAAAATATTCATCAACAAGTTATTTCCACTACTTTGATGAAGCTAGGAAGGATTACTGTCGTTCCAGTGCTGGTTTCTTACATCCATTATATATATCACTATTATAAAAATATGATTATTATTAATTTTATTTCAATATTTTACTTGATCATATAAGCATCCATTTATACTACAACAATATAAATCGGTAATAAGACTCCACCGCAACATATGAATGCGAGAAATGGATATCAAAGAAGGCAGATGAAGACATGTTGGACAAATGGTAAAGAAATATATTAAGACGAATCTACGGAGAAGAAAGCATGGAAGATTACTAGAGAACATGATTTAATAAAGAATTGGAGGATCTTTATAAAGAACCTATACTGAGTATGTTTATTTGAGGGCAGAGAGTTAGATTACTGGGACATGTTGAGAGACTACATAAAGATCGGATGCAAAAATAGTTCTACAGAGAAGACAAATAGGCAAAAAGGGAAAGGGGAGACAAGACTGTGTTATAGAATACCTAAAAAATAATAATATTCAGAATTGGAAAGAAAAAGCTATGAACAGGAGAGAATGGAGAAATATAGTGAGGACTTTGATTTTTCGATTTACCATAACAAACGGTTAGAAAAATATTATATAATTTTTGTAATATTGTCATTCTTGCCATAGGCCTACACGGCCTGTAGATGATACTAATAAAATTACATATAAAAACGAGTAGAAAAATCAGTATTTAATACAAAATGTTCATTATTTGCTTATTATTTTTAAACGCTTATTCTCAAAACCATGATTTCATCACAACAATGACAATATTCACAATTAACCTCCGCCCTCCTGTTGAATCTGGGAGCGCACGCCCACTTTTTGGAAACAGCTGCTCTACATTTGTTACGGGTTCATTATATTTTTTTGACTGAATAGGGATTTAATTAAATAATACTTACAATTTATCATAAATTCTAATAAAGATCAGCTAATTATCTATTGAAATTACCTGTAGTCATTGTTTACATTGTTTAATGTCGATTGACCTTGAACTAAAATTCTTCTTGAATACAAAATATAAATCTTACTCTAGTTCTTTGAGTACTATGGAATTGAATGTTACCAAAAATTGCCCAGCTAAGGAAATTTTCAGGTTGTCTATCTCTCTTCCTTCTGTCTTTTCTTTTTTCTGGGCCAAATGTAGACCATGTGGTTTAATTAAAATCGAATTCTATTTCGGATCTAAGGAGCCCTAGTACAAAGGAAGTAACATCAAAGAGAGAGTACGATTGACATCAGTTGATGCACACATTCTGTGGATTTACGTACCTTTCTTTACACGGCCGCTGCCCATATTCGGTAAGATACCTTGATTTCCGGAGATGCTCATCTAATCATAAATATTCGCAATTTCAGGCCAATACTGGAATGACCAGTTAAATAATTAGCTGCGAACTATTTACCAGCAACCTGGCCATTACATTAGTTCCAGTAGCATCTAACACTGTCACAAATTATACCAACGTAAAGCCTGCTGTAAAGGTAGAGTCACACCACCTGGAGTAGGAAGTAAGAGATTTCAATTCTTTTCTTAGTTCTGCATATTGTGGCTGGGTCCTGCTCCCGTACCAGAAATATTGTCTGGTCAATTAGTTGTTAGAGTTATAAATTATTTAGTCCATTAGTTTTGCTTTCAAGATGAATATTATTTAGAAGCACCTTATATATTTATATATATATATAGCACTATGTACACCGTGTAGTACTA